>JAHHUM010002143.1:0-239287 GCA_036173005.1 Crenichthys baileyi | reverse complement strand
ACAGTCTGTGGTGCAACGTGACTTTGGTGGATGGAGCGAGACATGATGTCCTAGATGTGCTCAATTGAATTCAGGTCTGGGGAATGGGCGGGCCAGTCCATAGCTTCAATGTCTTCATCTAGCAGGAACTGCCGACACACTCCAGCCATACGAGGTCTAGCATTGTCCTGCATTAGAAGGAACCCAATGTCAACCGCACCAGCAGATGGTCTCACAAGGGGTCTGAGGATCTCATCTCGGTACATAATGGCAGTCAGGCTACCTCTGGCGAGCACAAGGAGGGCCATGCGGCCCTCCAAAGAAATGCTACCCCACACCATTACTGACCCACTGCCAAACCGGTCATGCTGAAGGATGTTGGAGGCAGCAGATCGCTCTCCACGGTGTCTCCAGACTCTGTCACGTCTGTCACATGTGCTCAGTGTGAACCTGCTTTCATCTGTGAAGAGCACAGGGCACCAGTGACAAATTTGCCAATCCTGGTGTTCTCTGGCACATGCCAAGCGTCCAGCACGGCGTTGGGCTGTGAGCACAACCTCCATTTGTGGATGTCAGGCCCTCATACCATCCTCATGGAGTCGGTTTCTAACCGTTTGTGCAGACAAATGCACATTTGTGGCCTGCTGGAGGTCATTTTGCAGGGCTCTGGCAGTGCTCCCCCTGTTCCTCCTTGCACAAAAACGGAGGTAGTGGTCCTGCTGCTGGGTTGTTGCCCTCCTACGCCTCCTCCACGTCTCCTGGTGTACTGGCCTGTCTCCTGGCAGCGCGCCTCCAGGCTCTGGATACTACGCTGACAGACACAGCAAACCTCCTTGCCACAGCTCGCATTGATGTGCCATCCTGGATGAGCTGCGCTACCTGAGCCACTTGTGTGGGTTGTAGAGTCCGTCTCATGCTACCACGAGTGTGAAAGCACCACCAACATTCAAAAGTGACCAAAACATCAGCCAGAAAGCATAGGTACTGAGAAGTGGTCTGTGGTCCCCACCACTCCTTTATTGAGTGGGTCTTGCTAATTGCCAAAGATTTCCCCGTGTTGTCTATTCCATTTGCACAGCATGTGAAATTGATTGTCAATCATTGTTGCTTCCTAAGTGGACAGTTTGATTTCACAGAAGTTTGATTTACTTGGAGTTATATCGTGTTGTTTAAGTGTTCCCTTTATTTTTTTGAGCAGTGTATTTAGTCTCGTTTAATTGCTTGGCCAAAACTAGTTTTTATGTAGTTTTCCTACATTCTGTCAATTTATCTGACAACCTGCATGACGAATTCTACAAAAACAAGGCTAACATCGTGTCGCTTTGCTCAGAAATGCGTGTCTACTGCACAATGATCCGTCTCACCTACAAATTCAAATAAATAATTGAAAGAAACGTAGGGTTCAAGTTCAAGTGTTATTTATTTGTAACTTCATTAAACTACCTTTAACCCATCATACAACTACAACAAGAAAGCAAGTATTTCATTTACAGATTGACCAACAATTGAGTGAATCAGACCTCTTACTGTGCCCTATTGAAGTATTCATACCCTTTCAGCTTGTTTACAGTTCGTATAAAAACAATTTATTTTTATTAGACTTTATTTGACAGAACAACAAAAGTAGAGCCAGACAGATTTGAAATGAAAGGGTATATATTGGCTGTGCACTTCACAAATCTGGTCTTAATAGAACAAGTGGCAAAAGAGGAATCCATTAAAAAAGTCAAAAGAAGTCCTGTTTAACGTTTACCACAAAGCATGTAGAGATACAGCAAAAGCATGAAAGAAGGTGCTCTCGTAAGATGGGACAAGAAGTGATACCTTTGGCATACAAACGCCATGTGAGGTAGAAAATACTGCACTTTCATGGCTAAAACACACCATCCCCATTGTGATGCATGGTGGTGGCATGATCATGATGTGGGGATTCTTCTTTTTAGAGGGAACAGGAAAGCTGGTTAGTGTTTATGGGAAGTGTTAGAGGCAGCAACAAACCCTAAACATACAGTCAGAGCCCCAATGAAGCGCAAACAATCATGCATCACTTTCCGTTGGCCTACCACATAAAATTCCAACTAAATATATCAATGTTAGTGTCTGTAATGCAACTAATAGTGGAGAAGTTATGAGTTAATACTTTTGCAAATACAGTAGTTAAAGGTTTAGAAAGTTTTATCAAGCTGTACTAAGATGTGAACCTAAAAAGAGTAATTGGATTAAGATGCTGTAACAAATGGGACCACATTAACACAGTCTTCCACCATCTCAAACAAAAAGTCATACGGGCCGCTACGTCGGGCCACGTCACCGGCCGTTTCCCCGCTGCTGCTGCGGAGCCCGGGTTTCAGGTTTCTATTGGAGAGGAGGAACTCTAAAATGTGTGCAGTGTTTGGTTTGGAGGAGTTTGAGTGGGAGGCAGCCAGGTGCAGGGGTGTGAGCCCACCATTGGTCTGGGCATTAAGCTGGGCGCCGTGTTGCAGGAGACAACTCGCCACGGCAACGTGGCTCCATCGACAGGCGCTGTGCAGAGGCGTCCAGCCGTCGACCGTATGGTGATTGACCATGGAGCCGGCGTCGAGTAGAGTCCTCACAACTTCCACGTGACCACTGTACGCTGCGCGGTGCAGTGGGGTGTAACCGTCCTCGTCACACCAGTGCACCAGCAGAGAATCAGCAGCTAACAAATGGAGGACTGTCGTGAGCTAGAGAGAACAAAGAACAGGATTGCACTATTACAAACCAACATACTCATGAGACTTGTTCTTTTCAATAGACGCATGTAGTTGAAATCTCTTTGCATTTTGCTCTGATGACCTTAACATTTTAAACTGCTTTCACACCTTTTCTTCTTAGCCTGCCCTGGATGTCAGTGTATCTAAAATGCTTTTTATAAGTCCAACAGTGAAGAAGAGAGGAAGGACTTGATGTTTTTTTTCTAAAACATCAAGTCCTCTCAGGTGTAAAAAGCAGGTGTGTCACTTATATGCTCCTGTTACATATACTGCATGTGTATTGGGATGAAGGGTAGTAAAGTTACATTGCAACAATGTATACAGAGCTGTGGGGTTTTCATTTCTTTTTTACAGTTTATATGTTTGAATCCCTCACCAGCTGCTGCAAAAACTTTAAGACTCCATGTACTGTCTAGGAGTGCCGCATATTTAGCTGATTCGCAATATCACTATAATGCAATATATATGAAACAAGGAACAACAATGGCTTTCAGCTAATTACTATGTGCCATGCATTCACACAATGTATTCCTGTTATATATTTGGTTACCATAGTTATTTATGGAGCATAAGTAAAGAGGTGATAAGGTGGCCAATCGATAAGAAACTTTAAAGTTGTTTCATTCCAAAAACATGAGATGTCAGCCAGAAAAAACTTTTACAATGGAAACCTTGTTGTTGAGAAGCAAATAACGATTTTCCTTTTCTCAGTAGCTGGATAGACTACTAAATATCTGGTGTTTTGGTTGTCTATGAACCAAAACCAGAAAAACATTAAGATTGTTTACTTTTTTGATTATATAGTGCAGGTTGTAACAATAGAGACATTTACCAACATTTTCATGTTTTATTAGTATCCAGCATTCATGGAGAGGAGATGTTTGAATTTCAATTTCATTTAATTGATTTTTACCCATTTTAGACTAGGGTTGCAAAATCGCCTCAAACTGCTTAAGGTTTTGAGACAAGTTTGGAAGCCCTTTGCCACCATCTAGTGGTTAGAGTGGGAACAGCACCTGATTGTCATTCGAGTATTAAGATGTGAATTGTAATAATCTGATGATGGACCAGAGTGGGTGGTACATAAACTTATGTTTGTTTGGGTCATCCATTTTGGTCGCACATTTTGACATGCGCAGCTCAACAGACGTCGCAGCTCTGACGTCACCAAGAGTGTAGAAACCCAGAGGAGATGAAGTTTCGTGGCCATTTTCCGGCGTGTCTCAGAGGACAGCACATCGGAGGCGCATATCTGGAGAGACAAAAGCTCGCAGGCGAACTTTTACTCCACAAGGCCATTCCCAGAAGAGCTTGAAAGCTGGAAATCTGTCTGATACAAGAAGATCAGCAGATTTATTCGCCGATCGAAGACCGCACCCACACCCGGCGCAGGTGAAAACCTACAGAGATTTTATTTCCAAGGAGATTAGTTTTTCCTCCTTGTGTATGCAGTCGACTAAACGGTTCTTCATCGTTTCCCCTCCTGGACGGATGAGAAATTACAGTTTTTTTTCTTAATTTGATCACGGACGCGG
This sequence comes from Crenichthys baileyi, assembly GCA_036173005.1. NCBI lineage: Eukaryota > Metazoa > Chordata > Actinopteri > Cyprinodontiformes > Goodeidae > Crenichthys > Crenichthys baileyi. Next base: position 235,038 of record JAHHUM010002143.1, on the reverse strand, counting down.
GGTCCCCCCCTCCTTTTTCTTCAGACCTGATCAACCTCAAAGTAATTTCGTTCTTTTCATATTAAACCGGAGAGGTGCATTTAGAGGTCTGGGCATGATGAGGCATAGTGAAGGTGATTTAGAATCACCGGTAGTTAATCTAAGGTATTAACTTGTAGCATGCAATACTGATTGAAGTGTTTTATGCTGAGCTGTGTTTTGATTTGCTGCGCAAGCTCTGCTGAATCATGCGTGGTTAATGTTTTGTCCGGCTGATCCCAAATCAGCCAGGAGTTACTACATCCTACCTGTATGACCCCTTCTCTTTTCCAATGGTTATAATCAGTCTGCAAAAGGGAGGACCCAACCCTGTGGTCTTAGTAAAAATGAAACAGTGGGCCCCTTTGGGGGGGTCCCTTGAAACGACATTGAAGAAAATAACGCCTTTTAAACTAAAAAAATCTAAAAAGAAACTTCTTGTATTTATGCTGCTATAGGCTTAGGCTGCTGGAGGACTAATGACCACTTTCCCCCTCTTCATACTTTTACATACTCTCCCAAATTTTTTATTTTTTTTGTTATTTCAGCTTTTAACTTTTTTCTTTTTCTCTTTTAGAAGTACACCTGGCCGATTTTGTGTTACCCCTGAACCTTTCTGGGGAAAGGGGGGGTCGTCAGACCCTTTGCTTTCAAAAAATTAAAACTCACCTTTCTGGATCCACAGGCCCTCTCTTTAGGTTTAAACCTTTCCCCTTCCTAGACATGGCGATTGAGAGTTTTACTGTAAAATAATTATAGTGCTCTCTTTAGACTTAACCTTAAACGGCTCGATTTTTATGTTTTTTCTTCTAGGTGAAACGACTAAAGGAGCTACATCCATTTTAAAATTTATTTTCCTTTTCCCTAGAAATACTCCCGGTAGGTTCTTTGTTCTCTTTTTTGTCTTGGGGTTGTTTTCCCTAACCCCCCCGCGGTCGCGGCAGAGGGGCCGCTACACTGGCCTGGTTCTGGGGGGGTTTCTTCCTGTTAAAAGGGGAGTTTTTCCTCCCACTGTCGCTAAGATGCCCAGTATGAGGGATTCTAAAAAGTCAACGCAAGTGACTGTCCACTGTTTTCATGTTCATCGGGAGGAGGGAATGCTGCAAGTCACTGACGGATGCAATCGCGGGTTTTCCTTAGACAGAAAAAATTTTTATCCAATTTGAACAAAAAAAAATCTAACGCACTGTTCAATGGTTAGGACTAATGGGAAGTACGGGGGTTTGGAAAAGAAACTGAAACACCTGTTTTTTTGTGTGGCATTTTCATGTAAATTGGACCACCTGGAGCCATCTTTCATTAAATTTGACATTGCCCCAGTAAGAGCAGAGGTAAAGGGTTTAAATTTAGCGGGGTTTAAGAGCCAGTTTTGCTCAAAATATTGAAATGCACACAACTTTATGGGGGGACATACCAGAGTTCAAAAGAGGACAAATTTTTGGTGACGTCGCTGGTGCATATTTGAAAAGCATTAAGTCTTGTGTGTATAAAGAGCCACGGTACCAGGGAAAATGCAGCATACTACCAAAAAGGGATGAACCACACCAACAGGATTAATGGGACGCAAGAGGAAGCGTCTAAAAGGGGTGTTCGGGTGAAACCCCGGATTGTACCCAAAAAAAACAAAAAACCACGCTGCCCAAATAGGCAAATAAATGTGCACTCAAAACCCCCTGTTTTCCCCCCCAAAAAAACTGTCCGTGGGAGCCCACAGGGGGCAATATACACCCGGGGGCCCGGGGTGCTATAACGTCGGTTTTAATGGTGCAAGGAGCGCAAATCTTGGGGTGGGACAATGTGAAAATGTATTTTTCTCGATGAGTCCACCTTTACCCTTTTCCCACATCGGGAGAGTACGGTGTGGGAAGCCCCCAAAAAAGCGTACCCCCCGACTGTTGCATGCCAGAGTGAAGCATGGGGGTGGTTCAGTGGGTGGTTTGGGCTGCCATATCATGGCATTCCCTTGGCCCCAATATTTTGCTAGAGGGGCGGTAATGCCAAGGATACCGAAACCCTTTTTAGGGCCCGTGATCAATGGGGTTTTAAAAATTGTATCCTGAAGGCGGGGCGTGATAGGAGATAAGCACAAAAACACACACAAGATGGTGAAAGATTGGTTTGATGAACAGAAAGTGAAGTTGAACATTTCCCATGGCCGCACAGCACAGATCTAAATATTATGAGCCACTTTTGGGGGGTTTTGGGAGGACGAGTCAGGAAACGTTTTCCTCCCCAGTATCACCCTAGGACCTGGCCCCTATCCTGCAAGAAGAATGGCTTAAAATCCCCCCTTTACCCCCGTGCAGGCCCTTTTATATTATTCCAAATGAATGACCTGTATTGGCCCCAAAAAGGGGGCTTACCCCTATAATAAATTTTTTGGTCTAAAACCCGCTGTTCAGTTTCATGTCCCAAAAACCCCCGTATGTACCGACTTTTGTGAAGGTCATTGAGACAACATGTGTTTGAATTGGCGCTATATAAAAAACTGAATTGAATTGAGTTAGAAGTTGACTTTTAAAAGTTTGTAATTCAAAGAACCTGCAGTCTGGCCTCCCATCGCCTGACCACTCTCTTGTTCAGTTTTTATGCTAAGATTTTCACTGAGTTCCCTCCCTCAGAGGTTTATGACCCTTGGCGAATTTGGGGCCGGATCAGCTGGTTGTGGCTAAAGGGGCGTGGCCCCACGTTTATCGCTGAATGCACTGCAACGATAATCAGAACACCAGGAGGATTCTCTTCCATTTAACCCAAATACACAATTTGTCATAATATACTGGTTTGATCTTTGATCGACACTAAATGCGCATATATTTTCCTTTTATTATTATTGTTAGGTAGTCATTTTCATTCCTTTGTGTAGAATGGTGTTGTTAGTTAGGTGAAGGTTTTTTGGACAGAAAATGGTATACAGAATTATTTGGCTTCAATAAATCTTCATATATAATTAAGAGAAGCGTTTGTGTTTATTTCATGTAAGAGTGATTTACCTAAACAAAACAAGGTCAAAATTCCCCCACCTTCGGTGAAGTGGGTGAATAAACAGTGACAGTTGGTGGTTTTGGTTAATAATTTGTAATTATTGAAGAGCTTTGAGCCCATAATCACAACACCAGAGGACATCTCTGATTTCTATTCGTAAGTAATGATTTTTGGTTAAGAAATTTTAATTTTTTTTATTATGATTTTAAATTATAACTCTTGATAAATATTAATTAATCAATAATCATAATCCTTACATGTTCTAATTGAATTTCTATGTCCTGCTTATCAGTAATGCTATTAATTAAATAACCTACATACCGGACATACAGCCAATTATGCCTAATTTTGCTAACTTGCTTCAATCCTAAATTTAAAAGGTGTGTGTATATCCAAATTAATCTCTTTTTGGCATTCGCTTGACAGCAAAAACAAATCAGTTTTATTATCCTCCTTATTTCTAGCAGTGATGGAGAATTGATGCCGTTAGAAACCGCTTGTATGACAGAAGTAGCAAGGCAGTTTGGTTTGGTATGAAGCGAGCTGTACATTAGAAGTAACATATTTGCAGCCGATATATTTTCTTCTTTTCTGTCTGCAACATTAATCACGCCTACGGGCATTTCTTTTTAAAGTTCAGACACTGAACCTTACTACATGTTGCCCTATTCCTGGTATTTTAAGCCAGACAAAGCTTAGCCTGTGGCTTCAGCTAACCCTAACCCTTAAACATGAACTCTGAGGGCACTAGAATATTAATTTGATCAGTAATTATTTTCCATAAGTTACCAACAGATTGAGACAAGTGTGGCTGAAGAATCAAATTTTAAAGGTGAACACTGAAGCCCCCCCGCAAATTCCAGCAATTTTTGTTCATAGCAATGGACAATGCAGATAAATATGTTGGTATCCATAATGAGAGGCCATTACTTTAGATTATCCCCCAAATATTTAAAAAATGAAGGAACTGGTAAAACAATAGTATCCCATTCATGATGTAAATTTTGATACTCCCCCTTATTTTTTTTTTAATCTGCATTTGCTATGTGAGAGAAATCCAGAAATGCCAGTGGGGGGTTGCCCACAGGATTCATTTGATGCATCACAAGATTGAGAAAAAAGATGGATATGATTGGAAATAAACTCAAACAGCAGGGAGTTAAAAATGAGAAGAAAGAAGAATGAAACACTTTGCTCAAGCACAAGACATGACTTATGTTAGCTAAAATACCCAATTTTCAGGACTTTTGTCTATTTGTGCTGCCGGTTTCAGCAATATATTTTTTTTCCATTTTGAAAAAACATTATGTTCTACAACAAATTTGAATTTCTTTTAAAGAACAGTTATAAAAGACATTTGACAACACTTTGTTTAACAAATCTTTGTACATGTGTTGAATTGTGCAAAAGCTCAGACCTAATTTAACAGTGCTGATTACGGCTGTACCCGTTGGGTCATGTGTCACCTGCACCACAACAGGGTGACATCTTAGCGGACTGAAGGAATTGGCAGAAAAAAAAAAAATAAATAGATATCATATATCATCTCATTTATACTTTAATTTCCCCATTTTATGGATTTACCATTTGATCCCAGATGTGCCTGAAAAGGAATCTAAAGATGGATGTGTTCTTGGGAACATATTAGAGTAATCCACATACAATCAGTCAACTTCAATTTGTAAACGGTAAAACTCATTAAAACGTCTGACATAGCCTACTTTATTTCACTGGGTTTAACAGAGTGTGATTTACACTCGAATGTAATTTTAGCAAGCAGGTTTAAAATGCAGCAACCTTTCCCCTTAAAGGTCTTATTCCTTTCCATTCATATCAAAGAAGTTTTCCTTTGCCACAGTGAATACAACATCTGAATCTTTAAATGATAATGAACTAGTCATTGGATCAATTATAGGTCAAATAAAGACCCACTTTTTCCTTCACAAAGCCAGGTGGCTTCCTCTGGAGTAAACACCTGTGGGGTGCAGGCACAAGGACAAGGACAACTCTGTGTTACCAAGGCTGCAGCCATGATCTCGGTGAAAAACGATCCTCCACCACGGGCAGTAAACCATGCTGCTACAATCTCCCTTCACAGCAGCCATTCATACTCAAAGAGAAGTGATTCAGTGATGCAAGTAAGACTTCTTTACAGTTCAAAAATGCCCCAGAAATATGAATACCACCTATAAAGAAGTACATCAATTCACTTCACTGTTTCCATTTATTTTTGCACTCAGGGTAATTATGTACTCTCTGCTTGTAAACTGCTTACCGGTTCAGCCATAAGCCCAGCTTAGCCGCTTCCTCCGGCTCTAAACAAGCCTTTGAATGCCAATATCGGGTGGGGCCAGGTTGGCATATTTTAATATTGAACATATAATGAAAAAAACTAGAGGCGTTACTGTGAGCCATTTTTAAGCCATCCTAACCTTTCTGGAAAATAACTTTGCCCCACATATTTTGAAAGACTGTGCTTAAATAATATTTCCTCCCTGGAGGGTTATCAGGAGAAAGGACCTTTCTGGGTAACATTATAACTAGAGATACAGCCAGAAATTGGCTGGTGACTGAAATCTGTCAACTTCAGCTTGATCAAAATAGGGCTGAAACAATCAGATTATTTGTTATTAATAGATTAATCATTACTGGAGTATATCAACTCTAAAAAAAGTGATTTGCTGAAACAACAACCTACTCAGAGCATTTATTAAGCCAAAACTGTACAAAGAAAAATACACATTCGGCATTTAAGATGAAAAACCTGCTTTGTCTGTAAATATGTTCTATCCATAACTCCTCAAGTGGCATAGTTTTAGCTTCACCTGGTTCAAATGCTGTAAAAGAAAAAAAAAATCTATTAAGCACCTTTTGCTACCTGATTATTAATTGTTTAATTGAAAAAAATGTCAGCAGATTAATCGATTAGCAAAATAATCATTAGTTGCAGCTCTAGATCATAGCTGACAGGCGATTAGCTGGGTGCAAACTCAAAAATCCATTCTTTATCTGAATAGTGAATGCACCTTAGTGTCGTACTAACACCAATAACATTTTTCAGAGTGAAACGCTGTTACAGCGATTTTTACCATCTGTTGTGTTTTTCAAATGAAGTCAGATCCAGAAGAGAGAAACTATTTTCAATATGTCAGACTCGTCTGTGGTTCACTAAGGCTGCAAGTGAGCGAGAGAGAGCAAGACTTCAACATATAACAGGAAGGCTGAACGTGTAACAACATAATTGTTGTGTTGGTCATGAAATGTGCTGGATGTTTGCAGAATTTTGGAAAATCTGAGATAAAATGTCTTTTCCAAGCTATTTATTTTTAACCTGTACACTAATATAAATGAATGAAAAGGATTTAAAAAACGTTTGGACAAAGACTAGTATGTCAAAACACACATTTTTAAAATTGGACTTTTCAATGTTATGGTGGAAACTATCACCACTACCAAATAGGGAAAATGATGTTGTGAGGTTGCAAAAACTAATTTACTTGCACAGTGAGATGTATGGAGGGATTGTGACTTTTTTCATTAGTATCCACAAAACGTGTTTTTTTTTGGCTGCTTGCTTGTTTTTTGTTTTGCTGGAAATGTGCCAAAATGTTGTGCTGCGGAGTTGTGTGAGAATACTGAAGAATTGTTAGCAGGAATCAAACAGCATCAGTTACATCTTCAGATGCCGAAGCATCCTCTCGGCTTCCTGTATCGACTGCGTTTCAGCTCAGGGAAGCGCCACGAATCCATATTATGCTGACAAACGTGCTCCAGGCATACTAGCAGGAAGTTTGGATTTATCCCGATACACAGTCATTTTTCATAAATTAGAATATGCGTTCCAGTGAGACTCGTTTGTGAGATTAACAGTACCTTTTGAAAATAACCTTTTAGCATATATTGAACTGGCTTTTCATTAGGCCCTCATTTCTCCATTAAAATTGTTTTTCATTTATTGGTCTGATATAAAATTCTACTCTTAAATGTCATGTTTTCTTTAGCTGTAAGAAGAATATTATCAGTAACAGAAATAAAGGCTCAAAAACATCACTGTTTATAATTAATCTATATAATATGTTTCACTTAGTGAATTTAGTTGAACTTTTCAATGATATTCTAATTTATTGAAGAAGACTGTATATTACGATATTTGAAATTTGTGCTTCATCTCTAAAAAATGCTAAACCCTTTTTGGTAGCTGTGAACAGGGGTCAGACTAATCCTTCCAATATCGCATCGTCTTTTCACAAAATCAGTTATTTTTTTAGATTTGTTTAGTCTAGCTCAGTTTCAAAATAAAGCTTTAGTTTGGCTGCAGCTTTAAAAAAGGACTAAATTGGTGAACATACCTGGAAACAATGATATGAGAAAAAAAACAATCCATTTGATCAATAATCAGACCATACAAATGCTAAACAGTGATGAGGCAAAAGAACAAAATAACCCACATTGAAACAACTAAATGAAAACAGCTTACACACGATGAAAGAACACATTGCAACTGATTGGACCATCAGACCAATGTTCACTGACCAGTGAATGAAATGGAAGGCTTTTAAAAACACGCCACATGTCTGGTTTAAAATAAATACAGTACAGTGTGACCCTGAACTCTGTTAAATAATCAATGTTTATAGCATAATTAGTCATATAGTGAATGTTTCAATTGACCCCAAGGAGAAGCTACAAGACGGTCGAGCAGAGAATAAAAGCTGCTTTATAAAAAAAAAAACAAAAAAAACAAACACCTCCTAAAAACTCAGAACAACCCAACTAAATCACAAGACCTAACACAATAATATGGTGCTGATACAAGCCGGCAACAAATGTATTAAATGACTGTTTGGACAGGAGTGATTAGAACAGCAGCCTACTAACAAACAATGTATTGTTACAGAAAACTGCAATTTTTAGGTTTGTGATGAATACTTTACAAAGTGACTGGAAACTTTGTTAAATCATAAGCATTAAGGCTATGTCCATGATAAAGACAATTTTAAATGAAATCAAATATTAGCAAAAATACTGCAGAATTCACAATAAAAAAGTTTTTACATCACTAAAAGTCTTTCTTATATAGCATCTCCTCACTATCACCACTTCCTGATCCACAGCTGTTTACCTTAATGAACATGTCATCGAACTATTAATCCAACATCTGAGACATCTAAGAGAATCTAAGCTAGCCAATGATTGCTATAGCAATTTATACACATTTTAGACCAGGTGCAATGCATCAAATATATTCTACAAATTAACCAGCCTGACTACCAGGTGTAAACAGCCTATCCCGCTACCCTCAGAATGAAAACTGAGTAAGGCAGGGAAAAAGGAGAGTTCACACGAGCATCAGCAAGACAAAGCAGTGCTGCACTCTTAACTGCCCTGGCTAACGGCTAAGCTATCCAGTAAATTTCTTCACAATCACTTTGATCAGCCTTATAAACAATAAACGAGGGAATAATGAAGGTAAAGACCCCACCGAAAATTATTTCTAAACTAAGAACTCTCAAAAATCCCACCTCATCTCGCATAATACCCAAAACTACTACAAACAACATACCAATATGGGTTGGCATTGGTTGCTCAGTCAGCTACCTTTCCCCATTGTTGTGCTTCATGCATGTACTGGCGCAGACAGTGAATTAATCGTAACATTTTTGACAGCCAAATCTCATTAACACAATACATGCAAAATGTTTACTATAACAAACAGAATCAGCTTTCTTTATTCAGAGGATGAGGAGTTTAAGTGGTGAAGTTCTTCTCACCTCTCGGCCTTGTGAGGAAATAATAACACAGATGAAAGAATCCCTTAACTGTTCTGGCTGCACAGTGTGACAGCTTCTGTAATAGGTTTAATTTGAAAGCACCGCTGGGTACTAAATTACCACTATGCCAAGTCACAGTGACGAATTATAGTGCAATGCAGATACTCCACTACTCACGAACCAAAAAACGCTACAATGCTATTCTACCATTTAAACTGACTACTTTATAGAAAATGTGTCATTCATAGAAATACATGGTAATTTGTAGCTATTGTGGTGTATGAAATTAATTAATAATTTAATTCAAGGATACTAATTGTTTTCCTAATCCCTGCAGGGTAAATCATTGTGTGGCCAGCAGCTGTGCTCAGCAGAAAATTGTTACATGGCAACAGTTCCATTACACATTATATGCTGTGAATAAATTGAGTTTAGACAGTTGTTATTCATTGGTTTCTGACAGCAGTTTTTCTTATTTTTTTTTAAGCATCCACAAGAGTTCAGGGCACATCAATAGAATCCCTCTCAGCTGTGTTGTTAATTTCCTCAGTATGATTTTTTTATTGTATACACTATGTACCAGTTTAATATTAATGTTATGATATCCATAAGAAAAGTCCTATTTCAAATATATTTTAATTTGGTGTGTTTATGAGTGGTTTTTAACATTTTCTGTAAACCTTTAACCTGAAAGGACTAACTTGAGGAAGTCCAACTGAGCATGCTCTTCATGGTGGCATTACATTTAAGTGAGGAAGACTGCAGTAAACAGGCGTCATTTAGGATGCAATTTTTTATTTTTTATTTTTTTACCGTGTCCTGTACGGCAGAGTAGCGCTCGGAATTGTTGTCTGAGTGCCAAGAAATTGCCCAACAGATTTACTTTCACAAGCGGAGCATCACAGCTATTGCTTTAAAGCTCTGCTTGATATTTATAAAAGAAACTTTATTATAAACTTCTTTGGAAATATTTCAATTGTTACGGTCACGGAGACTGAAATGAAAAGGAAAACAGAAGCTTGACAAAGAGAGAGATGGGGCAAAAGGGAAGAAGGGGAAAAAAGGAGGAGAGAGTGGAGGAGAGAAAGAAGGATGAATAGAATAAAAGATTACACCCTGCTTACTTATACAAAAAATAGCAAACGGTATTTATGAATGTAAAATGTACTTAGTGAGAAGTGCAGCCCAATATAGATCATCTGTGTATCTATCAACACCTGTGTGGATGCGCTTTGTATACAAGGTTTCTCCACAGAAATATGCAATAGCGAGTGTGAGGACCCACCGACCTGCCCCGTGGTCCCCGGGCGGACACTGAGGAGATCCAAGCAACAGACATCCAAATGCCCCCCAAAGCACAGGAACCCCAGGAGAACCACCGCCGGGACTACCGCAACCCCCCCAGAGAAGAGCAGTGGAGAGTCCCAGGGGAGCCACCCAGCAGCGACAGTGCAGAAGCCCCAGGGAACCGCAGCGACGAGCCCACAGGCCTCGCCGGCAGCCGTCCACGCCCGAGCAGATCCAGCCATGGACCCAGAGACCCAAGACCCCGGGACACGCCACCCCCAAGACAGAGGCCCGACAGAGCCCAGGGGTCCAGGCCCCGGCAGGCAGCCACCGGGAGTGAGCCAGCAGACACCAAAGCACCCAGCCCCGGACACCGAGAACCACAAATACACCAGCGGGCAGAGACTCCAACCACTGGCAGGCAGGGTGGCGGGGAGGAAATAGGCCCCCCATAATATGGGGGGGCCTAAGCTGATCCAGGAGAGGGAGCAGTCCAAGACCCAACCTGTCACAAAAAAAACAAAAAAAACAAAAAAAACAGACACTCACAGTCACCCACTCCCACCCTCATCCACACACATAAAATCACTCGCTCCCAATGTAAAGACAAACAACAATGGACGTCATACTCACTCACACTCCCCATGCATACTCTATACTCCAAGGTCCGGGCGCCCCTAGGGGCAACCAGCCCCCGGACCCGGGAGGTGGTCCCCTTCTCTCCTGGGGCAGAGACAGGCAGACAGGCCCAGACCCGGGCGGTCCCGGCCCGGCCCCCTCCCAGAACCCAGTCCCCAACAACCCCCATCCACCTCCAGAGAGGGGGCTATGTACAAAAGAGGGGTCCACATGGCCCAAACCAGCCCCCAAACCAGAGCTGCCCCAGGATGGAGCAGTCCCGACCCCCCAACGAGCTCCGATCCCGACCCCATGAGTCTCCCACCCCCAGTGAACCCCAACATGAACCTCGCCACAGGGCCACCCCCAACAGGGACACCAGCCGGGTACCTGGGCCATGCAGGCCAACCGCTCCAAGCCAAGCACAACCCACCAGCCGTAGTTTTAATCTGTGTTTGTTTCTAAAAAGTGAACTTGTGCAACACTGAATGTTTGATATTGTGGAAACATTGCAGAAGCAAATTCAGCAGACACTGAACGCCACATTTAATGTTAAAAGATGTAGGTTTGACCAGCGTAGCTGAAAAAGGTTTCTGATTAAACATTGTACCTTTCTGCACTTTACCAGGACCGGATGCCATTAAGATGAAATAAGCCAATAAACATTCTACCTCTCCCCAGGTTTCTCCAGCTGTCAATCTGCATTTAGTATTACACTTTCTATTACTCTGAAAGCAGGAAGGAAAGGGGAAAAAAGATGAGAGGAACAAGTTGTTCATAGTGAAGAAACAGACGGGCTTAAAAGTGAAGAGCTCCCCTATTAAAGAGAGAGAGTGAGAGAGAGCTGGGGAAAATAGAAAATTGTACGTCCTATTACGATGACACCACTGAGAAAATTGCAGGAGCCTTTAAACTACCTGAAAGTTAAGTCAAAGCTGCAGCAGCAAAACTAAATCAGATGCATCTACTTTCTGTGGGAATTATGGGTGAAACTGAAAAACTGATTAATCTAGTCAAATCTGGTTTTTAAAACTGAAATGCATGAAGTCATGTTTTTTTCCTTGAGTATAGAATTTAGTCTCACCTCATTTTCAAAGTGATTTGAATCTTAACATAAGTTATTTATTTTCTAAAGTAGACAAAATGAAACTGACCAAAACCAACACAAAGCACCTGTACTATTGGATGGTTGCAAAAAAGTACCAGAATCCAGAATGACAGCATAAGAGCTAAATTATCCGTCAGTATAATGGGAGTAGAGGGCGAAATCTTTCAAAAGGAGAATTTCACAAGAAAAAAAAAATGGTTTAGATTTTAATGGTTTCTGTTTATATAAAAGGAGAATGTGACAAGATATGGAAAGGCCATTAGGTAAAGATCAAATGAGATCACACTGTGTACAAACCCACACAGCAGATTCCCCACATTATGCAAATAATGAAAAAAAAGCCAAAAAGAAAAACTGCGTATGACAAACCGAGTACTCTTCTTGATTTAATAGCTTGTAGGAACACCTTCAGTAGCAATACATCCATTTCTGAATAACCTGAATTACTTACATCGCTGTAGAGGAAATTTGTCCCAAACCCTTTTCACAACATTGTTTCAGTTCATTGAAGTTTGCTGGACTTTGTTTCTACAACGCTCTTTTAAGCATCCTAGTTTTCCTGCTACTTTCCCTCTTAGAGTTCAAAGGAAGCAACATGGGTGGACGTTACTGTGGGATCTTCTAGGACTTCTGTGAACCTGAGCTCAACTTTAAATAGTTTACATCCTGTTAAAGACCAAGTTATTTTATTTTATCATGATACGTAGGACCCTAGATTAAAATACATAATGGTGTAAATGTAGTGTAGACATGAAGATATTAGCATCTCACTACACTAACAGTTAAATTAGACAGAAAATATCCAGCGTGTTTAAATATCAAAAAGGGACAAAGAGCAGGTTTAGGTAACAGTTCTTGCATTACACAATGATTCGGTAGATATAAAATAAATGTTCACTGTTGGTGTGAACATTGTTGGCAGCTGCATTAGATAACCTGTTTCCTCTGTAAAAACAAAAACATTGTGGGTATTTGTCTCATCTGTTTCCGTCACCAACCTAATCTTCAGACTCTTGAGCTCCAGACTTGCTCCTCATTAAAGACACCGTGTTTGTTAAAAAGCGGTAACAACTAGGACAACTTCCTGTTCAAAGTAAAGAAGTTTGCCAGAAACAACCTTGTAGGTACAAATGATCATTCTTACCTTGGCTCGGTCTCACCTGAGCTCTTACCTCAGCTCATTTTATTTATCTGAATAGCAAGGAGTTTGTAAAACCCTTACTGCAGGCTGATCTGCATTATCAGTTTTATCATCAGTTTTGTTATTTTTCAAATAAAGTGTGAGAAGTTGGTAACTCCTTGTTTTCCATATATTTTCTTGGTACAACCACCAACTTTATTATTTAACTGGAGTTTTATGTGCTGCACAAAACGACAAGGTACACAGAAATATCTCACGAGCGTAGAGAGCCTGAATAATTGCCTAATACACTGCCTGGCCAAAAAAAAAAAAAAGGTCACACTCTAATATTTCGTTGGACCGTCTTTAGCTTTGATTACGGCACGCATTCACTGTGGCATTTTTTCGATAAGCTTCTGCAATATCACAAGATTTATTTCCACCCAGTGTTGCATTAATCTTTCACCAAGATCTTGCATTGATGATGGTAAGAGTCTGACCGCTGCACAAAGCCTTCTCCAGCACATCCCAAAGATTCTCACTGGGGTTGAAGTCTGGACTCTGTGGTGGCCAATCCATGTGTGAGAATGATGTCTCATGCTCCCTGAACCACTCTTTCACAATTCAAGCCCGATGAAGCTTTCACTATTAAACATAGCCCGCAGTTCTACTGTTGTTTTTCTTCGATTTGATTTCACCAAACTTTTAAGTGATCGCCGATCACGATCATACAGGATTTTTTTCTGGTCACATTTCTTCCTCAAAGACGATGGGTCCCCACTATCCTTCCAGTTTTTAATAATGCGTTGGACAGTTCTTAACCCAATTTTGATAGTTTCTGCAATCTCCTTGATGCTTTCTCTGCTTGATACATGCCAGTGATTTGACCCTTCTGTAACAGACCGACATCTTTTCCACGACCACAGGATCCGTCTTTCAACATGGTTGTTTAAGAAATGAGAAGCAACTTATTGCACCAGTTGGGGTTTAATAACTTGTTGCCAGCTGAAACATAATCACCCATGCAGTAATTATCCAATGGGAAGCTCGTACCCATTTGCTTAGTTAAATCCAGGTGGTGACTTTTTTTTTTGGCCATGCAGCGCATTTAATCCAGCCCAAGCAATTCTTGCGATATGGACGAAATGGATTTAGAGCACAGTGATACGACAGTAACAATTATAAATCTGCTAAATATTGTGCAGCCCTGTGAGGAGCGCTGTTCAATCCATCAGACAATGAAAATAGTATGAAACAACTCTAAACCTACAAAGACATGCCGTCCACCTAAACTGACGGACTTGACAAGGACAGCGATGTCCAGAGAAGCCGCCAAGAGGCCCATGGTAATTCTGGAGAAGCTGCAGAGACCCCAGCTCAGGTGGGAGTGTCTATTAACAGAACTATTATTTGTGCACTTCATAAATATAGAAGAGTGAAAAGAAAGAATCCATTGGTGACAGAAAGCCAGACCTAAATCCAAAAGAGTATCCTTTGCATTTGTGAAAACCACGGTTCAAACCATCTCCATCCAATCCAAATGAGCTTCAGCAATTCTGCAAGGAACAACGGGCAAACATGTCAGTCTCTAGATGAGTAAAGGTGGTAGAAACTTACTCCAGAAGATCTGCAAACTTTTAAGACGCATTTTGGCAAAAATATTTGAAAACCATGTATTGTTCCCTTCCTGTTGGTTTATAACAAAATACCAAATAAAATCATTCATGGTTGAAGCTAACAGAGTTCACGCTGACTGTGGAGTCTCCTTTTTATTTTTTTGTCTGTTATTTTTTATAGAAAAAACAAAACAGAGGAGCCTGTTAAGCGTCATCCACAGAGTTGTTTAGGAGAACTCATGATGTAGGCTATATCCAACCCTATAAAAAACAAAAATAATAATGACCTGCAAGGACTGACCTTAAAGCAATTATTTCAAGCCCTTGTCGAGTTTAACCCTTGCTTGCAGGCACTTACGCGGTTGTTTTCTGCTGCCCAGAGAACGAGCTCATTTGGCTCGTCTTTGAGTGCCTCTTCCTTTTCCTGATACCACTCCTCGCTGTGCGGCTCCTCGTCCACCTCTTCCTCCTCCTCCTTGCTGGCAGTCCAGGAGCTCGTGGGCCCTCTGGGGATCAGGTGTCCCTGGGTGTCAAGGAGCTCTAGCTGGTTGAAATCTTCTGGAAACTCCATTCCTCACCGAGTTTGTTGAAGAGTCTGAAACACTAAAAGAAATGAGGAATTGAATCAGAATGACTTGAATAAATGAAGAGGGATAAAGTAAAAAACTTGATGTGGTTCACTGAAGCAGAGACAGTCAAACAACTGTTTACATTATTTCACCAACTAATCTAAGGTCCCCAAAGAAGTAGATTTAATACAGCCCCCCTGGAGATGAACTGTGCTGATGCTAATCGGTTTTACAAAGTGTTAATACCAGGATTTTCACAGCATTTTAAATATGCACCATCTATATGAAAAGTTAAAACTGCCTCAGGCTGTCTGTGACCGAGCTGTCAGTTTTTTCCTGCATTCAGAGCTCAAGGATGAGCTAATTTAAAAAGCCTTTTTTAAAATATTCATACCCATCATGCTTCGGTTTAAGCAGGAACCTTGCAACTTTAGAAAAATGAAAGTGGGTGTTCAGCAGCTTATTTAATGCACTTGACGAACTGATCATGATGTCTGAGCACCTCTAAGAAAGAAGTCCACGTTTCTCCGTGTTCTCCCTCTCCCTGCTCCTGTGTGCACCTGCATGGCACAGCCTTACATCAAAACTTAAATAGGCGCAAGATGGAAACAACGTTGCTCCTTTGCTGCGGCGGTAAATCTGACACGTGTGAACACATAGAGGATGTTTAATAAACACCAACCACCCACCTACCTTTAGACCCACTGCCTGCACTAAGGATCTCAGAGGAAGATGTAAATAGGATCTTTCAGCGCCTGAAAACAAAGAAGGCCTCAGGACCTGATAATGTGTCTCCATCATGCCTGAGAGCCAGCGCCGACAACCTGGCACCCATCTTCACTGAGATCTTCAACAAGTCACTTGAGCTGTGTGAGGTTCCCTCCTGCTTGAAAAGCTCCACCATCATCCCAGTACCCAAGAAACCCACCATCACAGGATTAAATGACTACAGGCCTGTCGTGCTGACATTTGTCAGGCCTCCACCTGTCAGTCGATTACCAGCTTCCTGAAGGACCAGCAGCTGCAGGTGAGGCTGGGGAGCATCTTATCCCACACAAGAACAATCACCTGGGGTGTGTTCTCTCCCCACCCCTCTTCTCCCTCTACACAACTGTTTCCACCTCAGCGGACCCGTCTGTGAAACTCCCAAAGTTTGCAGATGACACCACTGTTATTGGACTGGTCCAGGACAGTGATGAGTCTGGATACACACAGGAGGTGGATCGGCTGGTACACTAATATGGTCAGAACCACCTGGAACTTAACCCACTCAAGAATGTGGAGATGATGGTGGACTTTCCGAGAACACCCCCCCCCCACACACACACACACACCTCCCTCACCATCTTCAACAACACTGTCTGCTGTGGACCACTTCCAGTTCCTAGGAACCACCAATTTTCGAAACCTGAGATGGTCTTCACACATAGACACTGTGAAGACAGAAGAAGGCCCAGCAGAGACTGTACTTCCTGAGGCAACTCAAGAAGTTCAACCTTCCACAGGAGCTGCTGGTCATCTTCTACACTGCCATCATTCAGTCTGTCCTGTCTTCATTCATCTCAGTGTGGTTTGGTTCATCCACAAAACAGGACAGGTCCAGACTGCAACGAATAATCAGGACTGCAGAGAGAATCATCAGGACTGACCTTCCCTCCATCCAGGACTTATACAGGTCAAGGGTCAGGAAAAGAGCTGTTAAAATCTCTGCAGACCCCACACACCCTGCACATAAACTGTTCAGAGTTTTACCTTCAGGTTGGCACTACAGAGAGCTGTCTGCTAAAACCAGCCGCCACAGAGACAGTTTCTTCCCCCAGGCTGTTTCTCTGATGAACATTTGACAGTCAGAGTTTCAGAACAATACCATGCAGGCTGGGCTTAATCTCACATTATTTTATATTGTGAAGTCAATTTTGTGTATATTTACATTAGATATTTTCTATTTCCATTATTATATAAATATATATTTAAAAAAAACCTTCATTGAGAGCAAAGTGTACCGGAGTCAAATTCCTTGTTTGTTTGGGAAGGTCTGCAGCACTTTGATTATTAGCAACAGAAAACTGAAGAAAAGACAAAACAGAAATATTAACTGAAAAGCAATTGTTGCCATTTAAACCACCTGGGGATGGTTGTTCGGTGCTAAAGAGCCAAGAATACAAGGCATAAGTGAAAGCTTGCTTTCCATAAAAACAACATGGCAGCAGGGCTTTGATTTGAAAAATTTCAATGTGAACAAACTAAAAGCTTGGCTCTCAGGTCTTTGGAAAGATGAGGACAGATTGAAGAATTTTAGTATTTGGAGAACCATAACATGATATGACATCTTACCGGTTCAGCACAGTGGTGGAAGCCTGAAGATTTGAGCTCGTTCTGAATCCACTGACTTGACAATTAACTCCTGTGAACACCAAAAGTATTGTAGAATCAGACATTCAGGATACTTTCTTGCAGACTTAAGTCCCAAAACTGATACAGTAGAAAATATGATGCCGAGTTAGGGTTGATCAATTTGGAAAAAATAAATAGGATCACTGAAAATTGCAATGATACATTTGGGTTTAATAAAGCCACCATTTCTTTACTTGTTTTTTGTATTTATGATGCTTCCAACATTCTCTTTGACCTTTGACCAACAAGGACAGAAAGGTCCAATAGCGGAGAAGCCGCCATTACTCTAAAGGCAAAATAAACAGTCAGATTACAGTTTGCCAGTGACGGGTACAGTGGTTTGATGAAACTAAAACTGATGTATTTGGTTATAATAAGCATTGCTACATTTGGAGGAAAACAGACGAAGCTTGCAAGCCTGAGAACATCATCAGAATGGTGGACCAATAATCCAGCAAACTAACTTGGGAAGAATGCCATATGTATAAAAACGGACAAAGATATGTTACATAAAAAAAATTAAACCCGTTAATGTGTCTCTCTAGCCTGGTTTAAATCTAATTTGTCTGACAGATTTCAGTTTGTTCAAGTAAATGATAAATTATCTTCATACTCCAGGGTTACTTGTGGAGTACCACAGGGTTCGGTGCTGGGGTCGATTTTCTTTACTATAATATATATATAATAATATATATTATATATATATATATATATAAAATATAATATTATATATATATATATATATATATATTATATATATAATATATTAAAATGCTACAATGGGTAAAATTATCAGGCAACATGGGAGAACTCTCCATAGTTATGATGATGATACTTAGCTTTATTTATCCCTAGATCCTGATGAGCCCAAACAGTTAAATAGACAACAAGAATGTCTTGAAAACATAAAGGTGACTTTAAATTTTTTGCTTCTAAATTCAGACAAGACAGAAGTTGTCGTCTTTGGACCGGAGTCTTTGAAAAAGAAACTGCTTAGTTAATTAATTAATGTGGACAGAATTTAATTGACCTCCAGTAATAAAGTTAAATACCTTGGTGTTATTTTTGACCAGGACATCTATCCCATATTAAAACAGGTTTTTATTATTTCCTTCTTTCACCACCTGAGTATTACCAAAATTAGAAATACTCTGTCCAGGAGTGATGCCGAAAAACTAGTCCATGCATTTGTTACTTCCAGGGTGGACTATTGTAATTCTTTACTATCAGGATGTCCACAAAAAGCAGTTAAAAGCCTTAAGCTGATTCAAAATGCTGCAGCATCAAGAGTTCTGATGAAAATTGAAAAGAGAGATCATATTTCACCATTTTTAAAATTCTATTTGTTCTCAGACTGCAGGTTTACTGGTGGTTCCAAGAGTCTCTAGAAGTACAATGGGAGGCAAATCCTTTAGTTATACTTTAGTTAGGCACCTTCCTGGAGGGGGACATCGGCTAAGCTGCTGCTGCCAACAACTTAATAATCACCTTCTACAGATGATTACACTTGGCCCCGTCTTTCAGTGTTTAACCCTGTCTCTCTCCTAGGCATAGCTACTGGCTGAGCTTCTACTGTGACTAACTGTATGTGCTCTCTTTCATACGCTAGACTTGAAAATTGACTCAGTTTATCAGCTTAGCTGTCTTTCTCTCCTAAATGAAGCCACTGAGTAGCTACTACATCCATTAACATTTACTTTTCCTTCCCATAGAAAGGACTCCAGAATCAGTGCTTCTTTGTTCTCTTTGTGTCTCTGCTCTGTTCTCTCTAACCTCCAGTCGGTCGTGGCAGATGGCCGCTCACACTGAGCCTGGTTCTGCTGGAGGTTTCTTCCTGTTAAAAGGGAGTTTTTCCTCTCCACTGTTGCTACATGCATGCTCAGTATGAGGGATTGCTGCAAAGTCAACGCCGGTGACTGTCCACTGTCTCTACATGCTCATCCAGGAGGAGTGAATGCTGCAAGTCACTGACTGGATGCAATCTGCTGGGTTTCCTTAGATAGAAAAACTTTTTACCCAATTTGAATAAATAACTAACTCTGACTGCACTGTTCAATGATTAGGACTAATTGTAATGTATGTACCTGACTTTTGTAAAGTGCCTTGAGACAACATGTGTTGTGAATTGGCGCTATAAATTTTACATGCCATGCATGAATTTTAATTTCAGGTGGCTATTGGCCACCTGAAATGGGTTTCCAACAGTCTTGAAGGAGTTCCCAGTGATGCTTAGCACTTGTTGGCCCTTTTGCCTTCATTCTGCGGTCCAGCTCACCCCAAACCTTTTGTTTGGGGTTCGGTCCGGTGACTGGGGAGACCAGGTCTTGGGGCCAGACCCCATCACCTCCTTTTTGGGTCAATACCCCTTACCGCCTGGAGGTGTTTGGGGGTCATTGTCCTGTTGAAAAAAAAAATGATTTCCAATAAACGCAACCGGGGGATAGCATGCCGCGCAAGATCTGGGGTAGCCTGCTGGTTCGTGGGCCTTCATTTTGGGGAATGAATCTCCAACATGTCCCAGAAAAGCCCCCCAACCTCCACCTCCTCCTCCATGCTTCAGGGTGGAACCGGGCATGTAAAATCCTCCGTTCCCTCTTCTGCGCCGCAAAAAAAAAGGTATGGAACCAAAGTCTCAAACTTGGACTTATCGCCCAAGCACAGATTTCCACTGGTCTAATTCCATTCCTTGTTTTTCTTTAGCCCAAACAAGTCTCTTCTCTTTGTTCCCTTTCCTCCGGGGTTTTTCCTTTGAGCTTTTTACCATGAAGGCCTGATTCACACAGTCTCCTTTTTAACAGTTGTTCTAGAGATTGTCTGTTTGCTAGAACTCTGTGTGGGATTGACCTGTTCCAATCTGAGCTCTTTTTTCCTGCGATTTCTGAGGCTGGTGACTCGGGTAAAATTATCGTCCCCACAGAGGTGACTCTTGGTCTTCCTTTCCTGGGGCGGTCCTCATGTGACCAGTTTTTTTTGTAGCGCTTGATGGTTTTTTTTCGACTGCACTTGGGGAACCTTTCAAGTTTTCCCCAAATTTTTTCGCGACTGGGCCTTCATTTTTTAAAATAATGATGGCCACTCGTTTTTTTTTACATACTTTTTTTTTCTTGCCAAATACAAAAACTAACAGTCTATTTTAGTAGGACTACGCTGTCTGTATCCACCTCCTCCCCAACAAAAATGATGGGCCCAACCCCATTTTTAAAGGGTTGAAATCCCCTTATTTAAACCCCGACGGGCACACCTGTGAAGTGAAAACCGTTTCAGGGGACTACCTCTTGAGCTCATCAACAGACTGCCAGAGGGGGTAGAGTAATCAAAGCAAAAGGTTTCTACTTTGAAGAACCTGAATTGAGCATATTTTCAGTTGTTTTACACCTTTTTGTTTAGTATATAATTCCACAAATTTTAATTTTATAGTTTTTATGCCTTCAGTGTGAAGCTAAAATTCATAGTCATGAAAAAAGACAAACCTTTTAATGAAAGGGGGTCCCTACCTTTTGGGGGTGTACTGTAGGTGTTTTAATAGATCATATCTCAACAAAGCTCATTTTAAAAATGACAAAACAAAAAACAATGCAAGCAATAAAATGACTGCTCTAATACCTGCTAAAAACATTTTGTAACATTTAAAACCCGGTGGTACCCCCTTTTTGTTGGCTCCCCCTAAAATTTCGGGAACAATTCAAAGAGACCGAATGATTATTTAAAACAGAGTTACTGTCTTTAAAAATTGCCAAAATTTTAAAATTTTTGGGGAAAAAAATGTGAAAACGTTTTAGTAAAATGCACATTAAATAGGGGAAAAGAAAAATCTTCCAAAAGATAAAGGGAAAAACCCTGCAGTAACAATTTTTTTAGATCATTCTTTAAAAAAAATGGGTTTCTTAAAAAATGCTTTTACCCTTAAACATCATAGATAATTGCTTAGTAAAGACTAACAACATACATCCTGCTGACTGACACGCAGTGTTATAATTCATGAGCTGCAAAACAGAAACCAGTTCAAGGCTCTAAAATTATTCATAAAAAGATTAGAAAGTGTTTAAAAACAGCTGACATGAAAGCTAGTAAGGCTAACATTAGAAACACAAAACTACAGCACAGTTTATGCCAGATGTGAATTAAAACAAATCGAAAAAAACTTTAAGCGTAAACACTGGCGCTACACATAACATTTCAGTAAATACACCGCAACACAAAATCGAGACCAAAGTTATTTGTTACGGACACAAAACACCGGCTGTTTCTAGCTTACCTTGATGCTTACGCCTGCAACATCTCACGGATAGCCTTTAAAAAAGTCCTCCCTTTACACAAATAAAACACTTAAATGTTCTGTAGCGTTTTAGCCTTGAAAACACTTGGGAAAGTCACATGTGATGTTCAGTTGTTTCCAAACACAATGAAGCCCTATGAGGAAAAAACACCGTTACCCATAAGCCCCCGCCGCTTGTTTACTTCTTCGCTGATTTGATTTTTGGTACTTTAGATGCTTCTAAAGATGCTTTCTGGCCTTTATTGGTGACTTGGTGTAATAACAGCACTTTATACCGTGTCTGAGTTTCCTTAAGGCTTCTCATTTTGGGCGTGTTAGAGTCATATTAGTTACGCATTGGGATATTTATAGATTAAAAACCCAGTTACTTGCACACACTAAGCACATAATTAGGCAACAGTGTAATTGCTATCTTTCGAATTTATCATCTGTATCATCTGTTTATGATCTGTTTTAAAAATAGACAATTATAGGTTTTGGCTAAGCAATAATAAATTACATACTACTCTAATTACTTCAAAATATTAATTGACTTATTACCTTCCTACTTAACTATTTACTTATATAAAGGAAAGATGTGAGGTGTTTAGGGTGCAGGTCCAGGTTACATTTTGTGCAAGAGAACAAGCCATTATGTGTGTGTTTCTTTCTGTTCACAGTGAGATATTTAAATGGATTATAGAATAACATTTAATTGACTTTTTTTCCGGCAACTGTTTTCCCTATTTACTTTAGTTAAGATTCCTGTTTGTGTCATTGGAGTGCTGGTCATTTTTCACCTCCACTATATTAGTACTTTTTGATCATCTTGTACCTTTTTCGGGTACAAAATGGTGCTGTCTAACATTTTATACTGACCATGCAAAAATTTGTACCTTCCAGGGGGATGCTTCATAACAGCATTAAATCTTAAACAAATTCTAAGCAATTTTCATTGTGCTCATAGTCTGCTCTAGGAACTGTGGTTATGTAACTAATAACTCATGTCTATCAGCAGGAGGTCACTTGTTATTATAGGCTTATAAATGGTTAAAATTATATTTCATATTCTTATTTCTTAGTAGTCAGTGGGGCCAAGATCAAAGCCAAAATACTTTAAAATAGGGTTTTATATAACGTCCTTAGAAGATAATATGCAATAGAATTTCTCATAAATGTCAACTATCAGACCACATATATGACCACTTGTCTTCATAATTCATGAATTATTTACCTACAAGAAAAAACAAACTGATTCACAATGATTTCAGTACATGAGTATGAAATAGTTCCTCTACAAGAATTATTCCTTTTTTTCATACTTTATTTAACCAGGAAAGAGCCAGTGAAATTTAAATCTCATTTACAAGGCTACAGAAAGAGTATCGCATGGGTACAAAATGGGGGTATAAAATAGCAAAGGTGGGAATTGAGTTAAGTCTTGTGTGGTGCAGGTCATTTCACCCCTTTGCCCACATGATCTTTTTGTTTGCGGTCTTGGTTGTTTCAAATCCAGAATTTAGATAAATAAAATTAAGTCGTCTGCTACGGAAAGTTTTGTGGTGATCATACGGAGAGGCAGTACAAAGAAGCGGCACCAGAAATGGCTGCCTGAAGGCATAAACTAGAGAAAAGGCAGATCTGGATGGTGAGATGAAGCTTCATGAAAGACCGAAGCTTTACATCCAACTCCTGGGCCAATGTTTCATGGTGTTTCATTTGCTCTGCTGTGCCTTCAAGTGGACAATAAATGCAAAGCAAACAGAGTAAATATGATGGCAAGACAGCTCTGGAGTTTGAGGCTTTTATTTTAATTCTACCTCTGGTCTACCTCTCAGGACCAATGGTTCCTGGTAAAGAATAAACTCAGGAAAGGAAAGCTAAACATTTATGAAGAGTAAAAAAAAAAAATAAAAATAAACAAAGCCAAAGATGGTTTCCACATAAGAGGCTGAAATTCCTGCTGTTTTCAAGTCAAGTATTTGGGTTTATGATCCATGGCATCATCTTGTACACCTTTTATTTCTGCACTTGTCCGAGATGCTGGGAAGGTGGCTTTTGGAGTAGGACCCATGTGCAGACAGGCAGGAGCAGATGACGTGGAGAATCAAAAGATTTAATAAGTGAAAAGAAAAAACTTACAGGCATGGAGTTGGGTAGATGTGACAGGAACAAGGCAGACATGGCATGAAACAAGTCATCGACAGACTTGGCCAGAACAGAGCAGGCATGAACAAATGTATAAAGCAGCAAGGAACAAACAGAACTGAAGAGTATATATAGACCATAACAAAGGTGAAAGCAGAGAGCTGTATTACAAGGAGCAGGTGGACTGATTGCAGCAGATTGCAAGCTGGCTCTGGCAGAGAGTGGTAACAAGAACATGAACAGAGAAACAAGAAAACAATCTAACCCAAAGAAACTCTTGCAGGACACAAACTAAAATGCAATATTAACAAGAATCATAAGAAACAAAACCTAAGGAAAGAATTTAAGCGCCACCTGGAAAACAATGATCAGAAGCAAAATCCAAAACAAAAACACAACTTGAAGAACATGATCAGAAGCATAAAAAAAAACAACAAAACCAAAACTCAAACACCCCCAAATCATGACAGATGACTTGAACTAATGCAATGACCCATTAGCTGCCTCAGGGGTCCTACAGGCTAAGCTCTCTGGTACTCTTTCTACAGCCTTTTCTCCGCCCCCAGGTTGGGGTATTCCTGTAATGATCATCACTAACCACAACATCTCCTTGACTCTGGACAGATCTATCTTTATCCGATTGTCCTGGATGTATAATCTCAGATTTGATCACACTCGTTCTTTAACCTTTTCTTCAACCAGAATCTCACGAGGACGCATACCTGACTCATCCTATAGCGCTTATCATCACCTGGCTGTTTTCAATCACTCTTCAGCACAGAATGCTCACTAAAACAGGGACAAACATTTTGATGGAAAAAAAGTTTATCAATATAAAGTATACAATGATGAGGAAATAAAAAAATAAAATTCTGTAAAACATCATCCTCAAAAACAATAACTGTTATGTATGCCCAGTATTTCCAAATAAGAAACTCCACTCCTTTAGAAGAAGGAAAATCCTTGGCAAAGCATTTTTAATGCAACTTCTGCTTGAAAAGCTCTAGCAGGCCCCATACTGACCAGCTAAGCTTATCTCATCTTCTTCTATGGTGCTGTGGGAAAGTATTAACTTTCTTACACAGCTTTTCCTTTACTGACGGATTTGTAGAATTAAGAAATCTCATAAATAGAACCTGTCTGACAACACGAAGCAGGCTAAATTATCCCAAATTGCAACATATGTATGATCTAATATAAAGAATTTTAACAACAGATGAAAAACAGACTCATTAGTATCTATCTGTCTGCAAAGGGCTACAAAGCCACTTGAAAGGCATCCTTGTACCATTAATATCTACATACTCCATCAAATACATAGAAAACTTGCTAAAATGTGCCTTTTATTACTTTTATATTTGAAAAAATTCTTCTCAGTTCTATATCAGTTTTGGACAAAGTTATTGGACAAGCCACCTTGGATTGCCTAAAGAGCCATATGTGGAGCCGCAGGCTGCAGGCCTCTGGCTTTGGGACTCCAGCGTACCACATATGGAGCAAACATGTAATAGTGGGGTGGCTGGCCTTCCAAAATCATGGGAAGAGCTCATCAACTCATTCAGGAGGTGACAATAGAACACAGAACAACATCTAAATCACTGTAGTTGAGGTCGGTGTTCATGATTCAACAATAAGAAACTGCCTGGGTAAAAATGTAATTGACGGAAGAGTTTCAAGGCCAAGAAAAGAAACACAGAGGCCTGTTTCAGATTTGTCAAAAAAAAAAAACACACAAAAAAAAACAGAACATTAAAATGATCCCCATGGCTTCTGGGAAAACAATTTGTGGACTGATGAGACAAGAGTTGAAATTTTTTGGAAAGTGTGCATCTCATTACACTTGACACAAAAGTGACAAAAAGAATTTCAAAAGAGAACATTATAGCCACAGTGAAACATGGTGGAGATAATGTGATGGTCTGGGGCCTCTTTACTGCTCCAGGACTTGACATAATTGAAGGAATGATTCATTCTCCTTCTTACCAGGAAGTCCTAAAAGAGAATGTCCACCTCTTTGTGTATGATGATATTTTGTTTTTTATATTGTTTTGCGGCACTAGAGGCCTTTATTTTTCAATAGTAGGCAGACCAGGACGAGGGGCAAAGAGAGGGGGAAACATTCGGCAAAGGTTGCTGGGTATTATAATAATAATGAGCCCTTGCCAGCCATTAGAAATGCCTGATGGCGGTTGTGGCACAACCAGTTATAAGGGTTTTGGACAGTATGAATAGCCCCTTTCCCTCAAAAATTTTATCTGCTTTTGTATTTACTCAGGTTATCCTTGTTTAACATTAAAGTTTGATCTGACAAAATATCAAAAACAGAAATCTGCAAAGAAGGGAAATACTTCTCCAACACCATTGTATAAAAAAGGAAGAACATAATTCATGCAAGAACTGCCACTAGGTAAAGCCTGCAGTAAAATGTTCTTGGTTTACATAAGATAACTGAGTCAGCAATATGTCTAAATTCTCTTTAGGAGCAAGTGAAAGCAAAACAAAAGTAACAACAGAGGGCAGTGAGGGGCAGACACCAGAGTTTCATATACATGCATTCAACAGTTTTATTTATTTATTCAACGGATTTAGATTCAATGGGCCTGGAAAGTCTCCGGGGATATTCAGCAGCGTTTGACTTTCAAAAAAGCCATCTCTGCAGACAAACCTTTTTCCAAGTGCAAATCGATATGAGCAGAAAGTAAAAGCCATTTCCCCCTTCCTCACATCCCCTCACTGATCTAGAACTTCAAAGTGCCAATGTTTAGAAGTCAGACTGGATAGAAAAGCTTCAAAGGAGGAGACAAAGATATAAGAGTGAGGGTCTGGGTGTGTGGAATAGGAGGACACGGTGGCTGTGAACACAGCGTGAGCTGCAGCCAACCTGGACCGCACTCAGAAGATGCTCCGCGTGTTTAAAAACAGCGCTGCAGAGCTGCATCACACTTGTTGCTGCAGCTTCAGCACCAGCAGCACCTCAGAGGCACAGTTGGAGCTCGAAGAGACTGCACGCTTCAGATCACACTTTATTTAAATTTTGGGTGTGGAAAAATGCGAGCCCCATGTGTTTCGGCATTTGTTGTTTTCTGGATGGTCGGCTATCACTGGGCAGCAGCGAAACAAACGCTTAACGACTCCTCACTTTTTGAAGAGCCAATGTTCCCACACACGGATACTTTACCGAATGTTTCGGCCAACTCGGGGAACCGGACTTCAGGTTTTTTCTTCTTGGACTTTGACGACGGCATGCTGGAGGACTGGCGCTCCCTGGCTAATAGAAAGACCAGCGGGAAGGAGTTGCAGGAGTACGGGGCCAAGGTGCTGCTGGTCGCCGCCTACTCGCTCATCATCGTGGTGTCTCTGTTCGGAAACACGCTGGTGTGCCATGTGGTGGCCAAAAACAAGCGCACCCAGTCCTCCACCAGTTTATTCATCCTGAACCTGGCCGTGGCCGATATCTTCATCACAGTCCTTAACACACCATTTACTCTGGTAAGACAACGTTACTAAACCCTCCGAATATGGTTTTCACCAAGATCGT
This sequence comes from Crenichthys baileyi, assembly GCA_036173005.1. NCBI lineage: Eukaryota > Metazoa > Chordata > Actinopteri > Cyprinodontiformes > Goodeidae > Crenichthys > Crenichthys baileyi. The sequence continues at coordinate 207,614 of JAHHUM010002143.1, read as the reverse complement.
TTGGGGCCCTAAGGTAGAGTTTGATTTAAGGGGCCCACCTACAGTAAAGCCCATAACTAACCAGCCACTATTGCTTTGCTGGGCATTTAACACCATTGAAGTTCCATTGTTAAGAACCTGTACATAACTTAAAAATACAAGGATAGAAGTAAACAAAAACCGTTTGCACAAGTTTTGTTTGACAGTACAGACTGAGTAGTCTGAAAGGAGGGTCCAACTTTAATTTGTGTTTCTCACAAACACAGTAAATTATGCATTAATATATTGAGATTAATTAGCAGTTACTGTGTGCATGTAATGTGGCACCAGAACAAAGAGAAGCAGCAGGAAGGATTTACTGCGTGGCAATAAATTGACTGGCATAACATAGTGTCATAGTTTTCTTAATGGTTTTGACCCACATGCAGAGAGACACTCAGGAGGTTTATTTTTACAAAGGATGAATAGTGGAACTGGAGACACCAAACTGTTCAGGAGAGATGAAGGGAGTACGTTACTCAGAGGAACGGATGAAGACAGTAGCAGAATGATTTTAATTAACTTACTGGAGCTGAGCTTGGTCGAGGGAGAATGATGTGGAGCCTGGGAGAATGGTAATGCAGCTGTTGAGTCTGCGAGTCAGTCCAAGGAGGTGGTGAATTTTCTCGGGGAAAATTCAGGTAGGTCTTGACAGTTTTGATTTTTATGCGTGTTTACCTGGTGAAGTTTTCCCGGGAAAGGAGGTAGGGTTTTGGGTTGTCAGCCCTACCCCTTTGAGCCAGGTAAGTTTCTTGAAGGATTTGAAGTTCTGACTATGGCAGGATCCAAAGCCTGAGGTTTTGAGCCAAGGCTAAAGGGGTTTATACGGAGCTTTGAGGCTTAGACTTGGGAAGTCACCTAGGAAGGCGCACACCAAGAGGGAAAAACAACTATGAACTTTTGGGATGAACCCAGAATTTAAAAGAGCTTGGCCAAAATAAACTTGCCACAAAGCCCTAACACTCAGGCACCGGAGTGCTGACACCCTCCACCTTCTTATACTCTTTAAGATGAATGAAGATGGGAACACCTGCTCCCCAAAGGTGAAATCCCCGCAAAGGAAAAAATCATGAAAACCCCCAGACTCCGACATCATCCCCCCTCAATGGTCGCCACAAGGGGGTTTGAGAAGGGGAAAATAATCAGAAATTTTAATTTTTGGGGGGGGGCCAAAATGAACGACTTTGGGAACCAAAGTGCGGGACCCTCGGAACCGTAGCCCCCCCAAATTTGACGAGGTTATTTGCCAGGCCCCCCTCCCCGCCAAAGGGGAGCCCCCCCCCCCCCGATCCTTTTGGACCGAGAAACCCAGGATGCCCCTGGAGTCCGGGGCGGTATGGGGGGTTTTCCCGGGGGGCACAAAGTGCTATTGAGACCGGCAAAAATTTTGGGGAAAAGACAGGAAAGGTAATTTTTTTTTTTTTTTAAATTTTTAAACCCGCCCCCCGTTTTTCGGGCCCCAGGGAGACGGAGAGGCCCTAGGGTTGGGCCCCCTGTTTAGGGTTGGACTCGTTTCAAAAAGGGCCCTATAACCTGGGTGCCAGTTTGTTTCCAGGACATGGATTTCAAAAGGTGTGTCCCCTGGAGAAAACCCCCCCAAACCTGACCAGTTGAAAATTTTGGGACCCCCCCCCGGAGATCTTTTCCCTGTTGGCTTTCGTTTTAAATTTTCCCCTATGGTGCGATGGGTCCCCTTGGGTACCCGACCCCCCAGCCCTGTTACAGGGGCCCCGGAAAATGTTTGGTTGACAGGTGACGGAAATTTCTTTTTCGTGGTTTGGAAAACAGGGGGGGTTTGGGTTTCCCCATAGGATCTCAAACAGGGAAAAACCCCCCTAATTTTCCAGAAAAACATTTTGCTTTGGTGGGCATATTCCCCCCAAAAGGGTAGGTTTTTTAATTTCCCCCGGGGTCTAAAAGGATTAGTGGAAACCGAAAGGGCCTCTAAGGGTTTTATTCAAAGGTTTTAAATTCATTCAGTTTATTTTTTAAAAGGGCCAATTCCCAACCTAATGTCTCAAGGCCCCTTCAAAAAAGTCGGGAAAAATACTTTCCCAATTTAAACCCTAACCATTGAACAGTGCATTTCAATTTTAAGTTTTTTTATTAAAATTGGATACAAAGTTTTTTTTTTTAAGGGAAAACCCCCAGCAGATTAAATTCAATTCAGTTTTTTTTTTAAATATAGTGCCAATTCACAACACATGTTGTCTAAAGGCACTTCACCACATAAAAAAACCCAGCCCCATCCCCTTTTCCCAAATTTAAATCCCCTAACCATTGAACGGGGCAGTAAAATTTTAAATTTCATTTATACAAATTGGATAAAAAGTTTTTTTTGGGTCAAAGGGAAAACCCCAGCAGATTGGCCCCATTTTCAGGGGACTTCCCAGCTTTCCCAACTCCTCCCGGATGAGCATTTTAGAACAGTGGACAGTCACGGGACGTTGACTTTGCCCCAAAAAAATTTTTCCCCCCTCTTTATTGAGCATGCATGTAGCGACAGTGGAGAGGAAAAACCCCCTTTTAAACGGGAAAAACCTCCACCAGAACCGGCTCAGTGTGATTTGGGCCATCTGCCACAAAAACCCAAGGGGGTTAAAGAAAACCAGAGCAGAAGACACAAAGAAAAACAGAAGCACTGATCCAAAAAGGAGTACGTTCAAATGGGAAGGGAAAGTAAATTTTAAAATGGATGTAGCCCCCTTTGTCATTTCACCTAAAAAAAAAAGAAACATATAAATTTTGGCCATTTTAAGGTTAGAGTCTGAAAGAGGGGAAAATTTGAGTTAGTTACATTTAAAAGCTCAGTCAATCCCCCATGTCTAGGAAGAAAAAGGGGGTTGAACAAAAAAAGAAAAAGGGCCAGGGTTAAATCTTTGGGTTTAGAGGGTGAGCTTTAAAGTTGTTCCCACCCAGAATTTGGGACGATGCCCCTCTCCAAAAAGGTGTTTCCCCGGAAAAGACACAGGTCAGGCCGGGTGTAGCTTGTGGGACCCCCCCGGGAGAAAAAAAGGGTTTAAAACCTGAAATAACGCAAATAATGAAAAATTGGAGATAGTGTGAGAATGTAGCGAAGAGGGTGAAAGTGGGTCATTATGCCCCCCAGCACCCCTAACCAAAATACCCAGAAATAACTACACAGATAGTTTCAGTTCAGATTTTTAGTTAAACCAAAAGCTTATTTTACAACAATGTCGTCTAAAGGCACCCCAAAAAGGGTCCCACTGATGGTCATTGTTATACTAAAAACTTCAAGGTTTTGAGATACCTCTCTCTTAGAGCAAAATTAAAACCTTGGGAAAAAAGAAAAAAATTTCATTTTAAATTTATTAGCCCCAATTTTCACCCCATGGGTCTCAAGGCCTTTTCCCCAAAAGTAAAGGGTACAACTCCCAATTAACCCTTAAAATCATAGAAAAAGTCGCCAGATTCTTTTATTTCAAATATTTCAAATTTTTAAAATTTTTACAAAGGGAAAGGGAAAACCCAAGCAGATTGCATCCTTCGTGACTTGCGGGCTTTCCCCCACCCCCTCCCGGATAAAAATGTAAGGACGGGGGAACGTAAATTTGCATTGGTTTTCCCCCCCCGCAATCCCCTCATCCCGGGGATGAAATTTTAGCGAAGTGGAAGGGAAAAAAAACCCCTTTTAACGGAAAAAACCCCCAGCCAAACCCGGCTCGTGGGAAGCGGCCATCTGCCAAGACGCCCGGCGGGTTAGAAAAGAACAGAGCAAGAGACAAAAAAGGGAACCAAAAAGAAGCATGATCCAGGAGTATTTCTAGGGAAGGAAAAAGAAAAATGTTAATGGATGTACCCCTTCATTTCGTTTCACCTAAAAAGGAAAAACAGATAAACTCTGACCCAAAAACCCCTTAAAGTCTAGAGTCTGAAGAGAGCAAGAGAGTTAGTCACAGTGGAAGCTCAGCCAGTAGCCATGTGGGGAAAAAAGGGAAAAAGGGGTTTTAAACACTGAAAACAGGGCCATTGGCCCACCCGGGGTGAGGGGGGGAGCCCCCAAGCTGTCGCCCCCCCCCCCCCAAGAAGCTTGGGGGGATTCCCCTCTCCAAAAAGGGTCCCACGGGTAAAACCGAGCCGGCCCAGGTGTAGCTCCCGGGGGAAAGAGAAAAAGAGAAAACAAAAGTCAAAACCCGGATAACACAAACAATAAAAAACTAAAAGAGCAGCGTGAAAAGGGGCCCAGCAAAGGGGGCGAAAGTGGTCTTTCATGTCCTCCACCCAGCCAAAGCCCAAATACCCACCCAAAACCCAAAAAGAGATGCTCAGGATAACCCTAAGCTATTTAAAACCAAATAAGTTTTAATAAAAAAAGGAAAAAGTTTTAAAAACCTACCCTTTAAAAGTAGACATTTTTTGTCATCTGAGCCCCCAAGAGGGCCCAAATTTTTTTATACTAAAACCAAACGTTTTTGGTAACCTTTCCCCCCGGTCAGATTGACCATAACCTTTGGAAATTGGGGGGTCCATACAGGTAGCAAAAAATTGGAGGGTGTTTTTTCCCCACCTCAACCGTAACTGGGGAACAACCCCGGGGTTTGGTAAACCTGACTCCCCCTTAAACCCCACCAAAAAGGGGAGAAAGAGGGAAGCTAAAATAAGGAAGATACCCTCAGGAAAAACCCTTTAAGCCACTCAAACTAAAACCCTTTATAAAAAGGGGAAAAGTTTTAAGCCTAGTCTTAAAAGTAGGGGGGTTTTTCCGCCTCACCATTTAAAACACCGGAGTTTGGTTCCCCACAGGAAAGGGGAGCCTGATAACTAAAGGATCTGCCCCCCCATTCTACTTCTAGAGCTCTAGGAACCACCAGTAAACCTGCAGTCTGAAAACGAAGTGCTGTTAAGGAACGTATGGAAAAAAATTCAAAAATTTCCCCTTTTTTTTAAAAGGGATGGAGCAAAACATTAAGGGCCCTTTATGTGAGGGGGGAAAAATTTTTAAATTTCTTTTCCTGGATTTAACGGCGGGGACCCAAATTTAAAGGGAAGCTAAAGTGGGGGGGGAAATATGATCTTTTTCTTTTTAATTTTCCCCATCAGAACTCTTGTTTTCCGCATTTTAAAAATCACCCGAAGGTTTTTAAACTCCCCATTTTGGGACATCCTGTGGGAAAAAGATTTACAATATTTCCCGCCCCCCCCCCCAAGAAACAAATGCATGGAACTATTTTTTCGGGTCCACTCCTGGACAGGATTTTTTTCAAATTTTGGGCCCAATGTTTCCGGAGATGAAAAAAGGAAGTTCTAGAAACTGTTTAATAGGGATTTAAATGACATTCCTGGTCAAAAGTAAAAACCAAGGTTTTTTCTTTATTACTGGGGGTCAATTTAAGGGCCCCCAGGATAAGTCCCTTGACTAAACCCAGTTTTTTTTTCAAAAAATCTGCCCCCAAGACAACAACTTCTGCCCCTTTGCCAAATTTAAAAACCCAAAAAATTTTAAAGCCCAATCCAAGTTTTTATATCTTAAAGACATGCTTGTTAGTCTAACTGGTTTTGGGTTCATCATTTTTTATGGATAAGAAAAACCCCCCTGAAGATTACCCACCCCGAAAAACAGTGAAAGTTTACCCTCCTCCCCTGATAATTTGACCTTTTGGAAGCATAAATAAGTAAAGAAACGGGCCCCAAGTACGGGAAACCCTGTGGTACTCCACAATTCCCCTGGAGTTTAAAGGATGTTTTATCTTTTACTGAACAAACGGGGAAAATCTGTCAGGAAAATAAAAATTTAAACCACCCCTAGCCCCTGTTCCCTAATCCCAACACCCATATTCCAGCCTTTTAAGAGAATATTTGGGACCGCTCCCATCAAAGGGGCCGGGCCACGAATTAACAGAACCAGTACAGAAAAGGGGCAAGCCCTTATCTGAAGGCCCCAAAAGAAAAATCATTAGTGATTTCACCCCAGACCCTTTTTCCCAGTGTTTATAAGACCCTTTGAACCCTTTGACTGAAACTCTTAAAAACGGTCGATTTCCCGGGTTTTAAAAGAGGCCCGCAATTTTGGATAACCCCAAACTATTTTTTTAAGAAATTTTTGATAAAAAAGGGAAAGTTGGAAAAGGGGATTTTAATTTATTAAGTCATCTCGTTTCAAGTAAAAGGTTTTTTAAAAAAGGGTTTTTAATTACAACAAAATTTTAAAAGGGGTTGTCGGGGTACATACCCTTTTCGGGGAAGGGAATAGTTTAAATCTTATCGAAAAATGGGGCTGGAAAATCAGGGGGAACATTTCCTTAAAAAATTTTGGGGTTGGGTTTTTGGGTCAAAAATACAAGTTGAAGGTTTAAATGAAGTAAAAATATTCTGCAAAATCGGAAACCCCCCAAGGATCAAAAGCAGTCCAAGCCCCAGACCCCGGTTTCTCATTTTTTTCCAATGTTGTCCCTTTTGCTTAGGAGGGAAGAAATTTAATCCTTCGGGAGTTTCAAAAAATTTTATTTTTAATAGAAATAAAATTTTATTTTGCAAGAACCCAAAAAGGGCATGCTCCCTTGAGAGTTTAAAGGGAAAATAGATGATCCCCAGAGCTATGACCTGTGTAAGTTTAGCAACTGTACAAAAGGGAAAACCCTAAATTTTAAATTCTTGTTCCTTCTATAAATGTTTTTAAAAATTTAAGCTGTTCGGTTTGGTGAAGGTGACTTTTTATAAAACTTTTTGGGGCCCTTTTTTCGTTTAAAGGGTAGGGAATCCTCAAAAGGTGTGTAAAACGCCAATTTTTTTTCCAATTTCTCACATTGTCCCTTTAAAGTCCCGCAGATCAAAATTAAAACCCCAAAGGACCCTGCATCCTTAAAAATGTTTAAACCCTTCTTTTTAAAGGGGGGCTCCCCATTGTCTAAAATGCCCCCAACCCCAATGATGAATTTAACACTACCCAAGCAAGAGAAAAATTTGTAAGGGGGCAGAAACAAAATTTTATTCCCCTCCACTGTTTTTTCAGTGATAATGAAGGAGTTTAAAAAGTGGAACAGATTCTTTTAAAGTTTGTTACAGCATCGTCTGATAATGTTTTCTACTAAAATTAAAATTTTCCTTTTAAAAATTTGTAAAAAATCTCTTTTTTAAATTAAACTCAAATTATCAGAAATGGTCAGCCCGGACGGGTTATGAGGAAAAATTATGTCTTTACACTCAATCCCCCAAACGCCAGCAAAAGGGTCCGGGAAAATAAAGACAAAGGTGGGTGGGTTTTTGGGTTAAATTTTTGCCCCCAAAACCCAAATTGAGTCTAAGATAGCCTAAATAAAAGCCATTAATGCTTTTCACTTTAAAGTGCCCACATAAATGTTAAAATCCCCCACTATAATATCTTTACCCTGTTTTTTTAACTTTAAATCAAAAAAAGGTCTAAAAAACTGATCAAAAATTGGAGTAAGGGCCTGGTGAACGGTACAAAAAAACAAAAAAAGGGTGGTTTTTTAGTTGTTTTGAAAATGGAGTGGAAACCTAAGGTTTAAAATTTTCAAAAGAGTTGTAGCTATTGTTTTGGTTGGGACAAATCAATAAACGGCCCAAAAAGGGGGGGTTTTCCCTACTCCTTCTCGCCAGTATTTCGAGGGGAATGTGAAAATTTAAAAATTAAAATTTTGGAGTTGACTCATTTTAAAAGTAACATAATCCCCCTTTGCTGCAGCCAGTTTTCTGTGAGGCAAAATAAATCAATCGGTTTTTTGATTGTCACCAATCAGGTCACTAACTAACAATGTCTTTGAAGAGAGATCTTATGTTCAGTAAGCCACATTTAATTGTTTTATTTTTCTTTTTAGCCTGAGTTGTGTTTATTTTTATGAGATTTTCCTGATTTCCTCCTTTTAGATGATTTTTTAATCTATTCAATTTTGGCCGTGGGCGAGACACTGTCTTAATAGGGTAATGGGTGGGTAGCAGTACAGAAGCGGCAGAGAGGAGTGTTAAACTACGACCCTGCTTCCTGGTCTGAACCCTGAGTTGTCAGAGTTTTGGAGAACTTATAAATCAGGCCAGATTCCTAGAAAATTCATGCGCTCGGTCTGACCATTGGACTGTGGGTGATAACCTGACGTGAGTGATACCTTGGCTTCCAGCGCTGCACAGAACTGTTTCCACACCTGCGAGATGAATTGGGGTCTGCGATCAGAGAGAATTTCCTGAGGGATGCCATGTAGCCGGAAGACATGCTTCACCAAAAGCTAGGCCATTTGGAAAGCGGAGGGAAGCTTCCTGAGAGAGATAGAAACGATCTATTACGGTTAATATGGTGGTCATACCTTGTGAGCAAGGGAGTCCAGTGACAAAATCCAAGGCTATGTGGGACCAGGGTCTTTTGGGTATACCCAGTGGTTGGAGATAGCCTGCTGGGGGTTGATTTGTTGACTTGTTTCTGTTATGGAAAAGAACATGGACCAACGAGCTTGATGAGAGTTCAACCGTTTTGCTGACTGAAGATAGGCTAGATTCTTGTGATCCGTCCATACTAGCACCGGGTGTTCTGCCAGTGGCGCCACTCCTCTAAAGCTAGTTAATGGCAAGCAGCTAGCGGTCTCCCACATCGTAATTTCGCTCAGCATTGGATAGTCTGTGGGAGAAAAAAGCACATGGGTGAAGTTTACCATCCAAATCTGAGCATTGAGATAACACTCCCTACTCCTGTGTCTGAAGCATCCACCTCTACTGTGAACTGCTTAGAGGGATCTGGGTGAGCGAGGATGGGTGCTTGGGAGAACCTCTCATTTAACTGTGAGAAGGCTGTGTCGGCTTCAGGTGTCCATTTGAATTGTTTCATCGATGTCAGTGCTGTTAGTGGAGCTGTGATCAGACTGAAGTTTCTTATGAATCGTCGATAGAAGTTTGCGAATCCCAGGAAACGTTGAAGCTGTTTACGTGAGTCCGGAGGGAGCCAATTGAGTTTTACTTTGATTTTCTCCGGGTCAGAGAGAACCTGCCCACCCTATAGAATGAAGCCCAGGGAGGTGACTGATGGCTTGTGGAACTCGCACCTTTCAGCTTTTACAAAAAGCCTGTTCTCGAGGAGACGTTGTCGAACCTGGTGGACATGACGTTGATGTTCTGTTATATTTCTGGAATAGATGAGGATGTCATCTAGGTAAACGAAAACAAAGATATTCAGAAAGTATCTTAACATGTCATTTACTAGAGCCTGGAACACTGCTGGAGCATTACTGAGTCCAAATGGCATTATTAAATATTCAAAGTGACCAAGGGGGGTCTTAAAAGCAGTCTTCCATTCATCACCTTGTCGGACCCGGACAAGGTGGTAGGCGTTGCGAAGATCGAGTGTGGTGAATATGGTGGCATCCTGGACTGGTTCGAATGCGGGTGATCGCAGGTGAAGTGGATACTTATTTTTTACAGTGATTTGATTTAGTCCTCTGTAGTCAATACAGGGGCGAAGAGAGCCGTCTTTTTTGCTTACAAAGAAAAACCCAGCTCTGACTGGCAAATTATACCTGCAGCTAATGACTCAGAAATTTATTTTTCCATTGCTTGTCTCTCAGGGCGTGAAATGTTAAATAAACGACTAGAAGGAAGTGGTGCACCAGGAAGGAGATTTATAGCGCAGTCATATGGGCGATGAGGCGGAAGTGATGAGGCCTTTGATTTACTAAAAACTTGTTTTAAATCCAAATACTCTTCTGGAACTTGCGACAAATCTGACGGCTCAGTTTCCTCTGAATCCGAAAGGGAGGACAAGGGCGAAACTGTGGACTGAAGACAAAAAGATAAGCAGTTAGTGGACCAGGACTCAATGAGACCCTCCTTCCAGTTCAAATGGGGGTTGTGATGATGTAGCCAGGGAAATCCTAAGACCAGAGAGCTCTGAGAAATGGGGAAGACAAAAAATGTTATTTTTTCACGGTGGTTACCTGAAATGCTGAGTTCAAGAGGTTTGGTGTGGTGAGTGACTCGGTGGAGTATTTTTCCGTCCAAGGCGAGAACTTGATGGGGTGGATTTAGTGGTTCGATTTTTGCTTGTTGAACAAAGGTTTGATCGATGAGATTTTGTTCACACCCGGAATCAATAAGGGCAGGCAGACTTAACTGATCCTCGTTGAATAGGAGAGTTGCAGGCAGGCGTTAATCTAGGGGTTTTCAGGGTAGTCTTTCGTTCCGTCAGCTCCCCCTTTAAAAGGTGACGGACCTTCTCTTTTAGTCGGATTGGGCAGGCTGCGACGAAGTGATCTGGAGACCCACAATAAAGCCATTGGTTAGATTGTCTGCGTCGTTTTTCTTCTGGGGTTAACCGGGTCTGTCCCAGTTGCATAGGCTGCGGTTCAGGCTGAATAGTGCTATTTTGTGAACGAGGTTGTTGGGGGGGGCCCAGGAGGTTGGGGTCTCACAGCAGTCCACTCTAGGCGTGAGCGCCTTCTTTCTTTGATCCGATTATCCATTCGAGTAGCGAGGGCAATATATTCATTTAAGGTCTTGGGTTCCTCTAGAACAGCAAGTTCATCTTTTAATGATTCGTCTAGGGCCTGGAAGAACGCTGACTTCAGTGCACACGAATTCTAGCTGGAAGCTGCTGCTAGTGTGCGAAACTCTATGGAAAACTCTGATACTGGTCTATTTCTTTGCTTAAGAGCCATCAAGTGACGAGCCACACTTGTCTGATCTAAATCAAAGGAAAAAGTCTGTTTAAACTCCTGGATAAATTCGTCATAGGAACAACCAAAACTGTTGTAATCTGTGAACATAGCTTCTGCCCAATGGAGTGCTTTTCCTGTGAGGAGTCCTATAATAAATGCTATTTTGACATTGTTGTGGGGGAATGACTGTGGTGAACGGTTAAAGACAAGGAAGCATTGTAACAAAAACCCTCCACAACTTAAGTTCTCACCGGAGAATTTCTCTGGGTTGGGGGAAGTGACATCACGTGTGTACAGGAGTTGCTGAGAGACCGGGGGCTCGTTGGCGCCCTCTGGTGCCTGGGATGTCCGGATATTTAGGCCGTTTTGTAGTAGTGAAGCCATCTGATCCGGTTGTTGACTTGAATGCTGTTGTTGTTCCAGTAGGTTGTGAAGTGTTGATCTGTGTGATTGGATCTGGTGGCTATGTTCGGCTAGAATCCTCCTAAGTGCGTCTGCTGGGTAAGATTGGCTGTTCTGTCATAGTTGTAATGGTTTTGACCCACATGCAGAGAGACAGGAGGCAGGAGAAAAGTTTTTAAAAAAAAGTTTTTTTTACAAGGGATGAATAGTGGAACTGGAGACACCAAACTGTTCAGGAGAGATGAAGGGAGTACGTTACTCAGAGGAACGGATGAAGACAGTAGCAGAATGATTTTAATTAACTTACTGGAGCTGAGCTTGGTCGAGGGAGAATGATGTGGAGCCTGGGAGAATGGTAATGCAGCTGTTGAGTCTGCGAGTCAGTCCAAGGAGGTGGTGAATTCTCAGGGGGAAAGTTCAGGTGAGGTCTTGACAGTTTTGATTTTTATGCGTGTTACCTGGTGAGATTTACGGAAGAGGCATGTGAAGGTAATAGTAGGAGGGTGAGCGGGGTTCTCTTACTGAAGGAGGTAGGCTTGAGCTGTCAGCTACTTGAGCCAAGTAAGTTTCTTGAAGGATTTGAAGTTCTGACTATGGCAGGATCCAAAGCTGAGACTTTGAGCCAAGGCTGAAGATTGCAGGAGCTTTGAGGCTTGGACTTCGAAGTCACCTAGGAAGGAGCACACAAAGAGGTAAACAACTATGATAACTTAGAGCTTGGCCAGATGACGTTGCCACAAAGGCTAACACTCAGGCACTGGAGTGCTGACAGCTCCACCTTATACTCCTTCAGATGAATGAAGATGAGGAACACCTGCTACCCTCAGCACCAGGGCATCTTGGCGGCATCTAGTGGTGGGTAAGTGTAAGCGGCAGGCAAAAATACATGAAAACTCCCAGACTCCGACACATAGATTTTTCAACTTTTCATTCATGTATGATTACAATATATGTATTTTTCAGTAGGTATGCACCTGTATGAGATACTCCAAGTATTATAACCTTGAGTTAAAGGAACAAAAATGTTCAATGTTTAAATAAGCTTGCCTTTCAGTTTGTAGCTTGTCAGCTGTTGTTTGAAAAAGGAATTACTTTTGTAAGAATAAATGCAGCTCCTTTAGTTTCCACACTGTAACTATCCGGGAACTATTTTTAAACAGCCACATTTATCTCTTTTGTTAGTATTAAAAAGAAAGGAACCTTCTTTCAACACGTCATCTGACAAACAGCTGGAGGAGGGGCAATGCTGCATTACTCTTATGTTCAGCACAATAAAAAAATAAACTGCTGTCACCCTGAGAGGTTTCACAAATAGACATACAGCCATACTCAATAAATAAGATTATAGAATAATGTATTTCTTTCAGTAAACACAGTAATATAGATTATTACACGGAGAATTATACTTTCAAGCCTTTATTTATTTGATTATGATGATTTTCTGCTTACAGCTAATGAAAACATGACATTTAAGATTTGAATATCAGACCCACACCAAACTTTATGCACCTGCTGCGATGGAAGTGATTGTAGCTGGAATTCATTGATTTGGTAGTGTGACCCAGTACTTTTGGAAAAATAGCATATATTGAGAAAAAATTAAAACTAAAACAACAGTTTAATTTTCCAATTCAATATTAGTCTAAACTGAGTTTGATCATATGAGCTTATTAAATATGTTGACAAAAGTGTTTAAATCAATTTGAGGATGGAAAATGAGCTTCTGTATTTGTGTTTCTTCAGGTCCGCTTCGTGCACAGCACCTGGGTGTTTGGCAGGACAATGTGCCACATCAGTCGCTTCGTACAGTACTCCTCTCTGCATGTATCCACTCTGACCCTCACCGCCATCGCTCTGGACCGAAGACAGGTTAGTCCGTACATGCACCACAAGGTCGTGTGCTGATTCTCCTCTGTCTTTGCAGAGCTTTTAAGTTTCTTAATCCAATCAAAAGCCTCTCTTCTCCTCTCTTGAGCAGTCCCTTGTTCTCCTCCTTACATTGCATCAAAGTCTCCATTCAAGTGAAAAAGATAAAGGGGAGAGCATAAGGAACACAGAACATTTTAAAAAGACATGAACACTTTCACTTTATTTAAAATTGACCCTTAGATTCATTTTAATTAACTATGAGAAGAAAGTCTACATGACAGACAATGTAAATTAATTCAGTATCTATCTTTTATTAGTTCCGCAGGCCAAAAACACTTCTCTGGGCGTCTTCTCTTTTTACTCCACCAACATCCTCTCCCCTCCTCAAGAAGCGTCTTCTGAATGAGACTTTCTTCATAATAGCAGACTGTGATTGATTTCCATTTTACAGACTGGAGGAGGGGAGATGAGGTGACATAAAACCAACCTGAATGAAACCCATTTAGGGAACTTCAAAACACCTTTAGCAAACTCGGAGATAAAAAGCTGTAATTATTTGAATTCTGCTTTGTCTTTGTTTTAACAGGTGCAAAATGAATACCCTCTTACAGTTAATATGGAATGTGAAATTCAATAAATGTTCAAATGGTCTGTCCTTGTAGATGCTTTTAAAAAGAGCTCCTTATAGCAGCTTATTTTTTATGCCATTATGTTACTTGCATTCAGATCAGTGAAAAATGATTGAGTCACTCCTGATTTCTTTATGTATTTGTTTCCAAGGATCCAGATTGTAATATTTTAATGGTAATAGGCAATAGCTCTCAAGGCTTTCTGAACTTCCGAAGGTTTTCTTGTATTTTCTTTTTTTTTTTGCTTTTTGACTCGTTTTCAACCCATTACCTGGTCGAGTTTAAGAAGTATAGTTTTTTCTGGTCGCTTAAAGGTATTATCACACTCGAATGTAGTTCTTTTTGCAAGTTAGTTCTGGTGTTAGCGTCAGGTGATGTTATCCTTTTAAATGCTAGAGGTTACTACAGAAAAAATCTACATTGACTGAACAAGTGGTAGCAGAAGAACAGCCAGAGAGGAAGTACAGTCTTTTCATACAACCATATTTACATATTTTGTATTTTTGTAAGTGGTACTTCAAGGTGGTTTTGTAAAATTGTGCAACAAATATTCTCTCATGGCATGCAATAATTAGATGCCACAATATTTCAAAACACTATCAGGTTGCTGTCACCATGTGATTTCCATTGGTTGAGCATGTCTAAGCCAAATATTATGAGCTCTGGATACAAAGGTCTTTGCTTTAAACCTGTTAGAGACTTTTATTTTGAAAGGAGAAATTCTTGAGTTACAATTTTCTGCTGAGGGGCCAATAATAAAGACTTTTCTCCTCTGACCAGCAGCACCAGGTTATGTTAGATTAAATTGTTGCTTTTTATTCTGTTTTTTTTTTTTGTATTTTAATTTGTTTTACTGGGAACACTGTGTATTTTGCAGGAAAATGAAAAGGTGGCATAGTGCCAAACAAAATATACAAATAATTTGTAACTTTTAGAATCTTACCCTTAGCCGCTAATGATACTAAAATTAGTATCTGTCTCAAAGCTTCTTATCAAATGTAAAGAGCTGTTTCCCTATTTAATTAGCTCCGACTGTCTTTGAAAATCTAAAATAACAGAGATAACAGAGATTGAACAGAGATAATCAGAACGCAGCTTAAGACCCATGAAAACTTCATTTTTTAGGCTTTTTTGGCACTAGGATTGATTGATTGATTTATTGATTGTTTGACCTTTATTTTTTTGTAAAAGTTCTTAGTTTTCTCAAAATTTACCTGTCATGCCTGGTCACAGGGAAGCTGGGAAGGGTACGCCCTAGACTGATAGCCAGTCCGTCACAGAGCAATAACCATTCACACACACACTCATACATAAGGGCAAGTCATTTGTCCAGTGGGAGGAAGCTGTGGTACCCAGAGACAACCCATGTGTCAGAGTCTGCAGTCTCTGCCTCTCCTGCTTACCTTCCAGGTGCTGCTGAGGGCTGCGTCTCTGGGTGCGATAGGTGTTCCTCACTTTGATGATCATCGGGAGGAGTATATAGGGAACGGATCACCAGCACTTCTTTGCCTGAGTGTTTTGCCTTCAGGGGTACCATCACCCGGCCAGATCTTGTATTTTTGAAAATCTTGTATCTTTGACTAAGAGAAATTACTCAACGTTTCTGTCTCGCTCCTTCCAGGTTCCATATTCAGTCCTTGACTCAGTCTGATGGTTTATCACACCCTGCCTCAGAAGAACCCGGATCAAGCTCCAGCTTGCTGTCCGTTCTCCGGTACTCTTTCCTCGTCTGCTCGCACCCAGTCCACCCTCCAACGATCCGCTTACTTGGACCACAGAAGTTTCTGGTGGATTCTCAGAAGAGGCCTCCCTGGATCTCCAGACTCATTTGCCATCTCCCTGGCGGATCTAGTCCTCCCTGTACACCGTAAGCCTTCTGAAACGGAGACTGTCAGCTGTCACTCACCAAGTACTTACCTGACCCGTTTCCCTCTTTTCGCAGTCCTCCGGTTCCTGTCTGCGTGGCTAGCCCTGATCATTGTTTGTTCCAGAAGTCTAGCAATAAACTTCCAAAACTGTTTACTGTTCTCTGAGTGTTCTTCTGCATGTGGGTTAAGTCGGCTGTTAAATCGATGACAGAACACTCAGGCCAGCCGAACCCAGCGGAGGAACTTCAGAGAACAGTATCTGAGCATAGTCATCAGACTCATTCCCATGGTACAACCCTTAGATCACTTTTAGAGCAGCAGCATGAGACAAATCAGCAGTTGGGACAACTAGCGGCAGTGCTTCAGCAGAGGTTGGGTGATGTGACCGCCCAGCCTTCAGGCGGCGCTGCAGGGCCTCCCACTTCTCACCAGCTTCCGAATAGCAGAGAGGTTACCTCCCCCAATCCCGAGAAGTTCTCGGGTGAGGTCGGGAGTTGTCGTGGTTTTCTGTTGCAGTGTGGTTTAGTGTTTAACCACTCCCCACAGAGTTTTCCCCATCCTGATTGTAAGATCTCATACATTGTCGGATTACTTACCGGCAAGGTGCTACGTTGGGCTGAGGCTAGGTTTATCAACCCCAATCAAGCAATTCGTCTTGGAGGTGGACGCCTCAGACACCGGTGTGGGAGCCGTGCTGTCCCAGCGCCAGGACGTGGATGGGAGACTCCACTCGTGTGCCTTCTTCTCCCGCCGACTGTCTTCTGCTGAAAGAAATTATGACGTCAACGACAGAGAACTCCTCGCCATCAAGCTGGCTTTGGAGGAGTGGCAGCACTGGCTAGAGTGCTGGTACCGTGCTGGTATGGACAGACCACAACAATTTGGCTTACCTGCAGTCTGCTAAACGCCTAAATCCCCGTCAGTCACGCTGGTCTCTGTTCTTTTCTAGGTTTAATCTGTCCATCTCTTATAGACCCGGTTCCAGAAATGTTAAACCTGATGCACTGTCCTGTCAGTTTACTCCAGATGACTCAGAGAAACAAGCGGCCACCATCCTGCCACCTAGCTGTACTGTAGGTTCCATGACCAGGGAGATCGAGGACAGTGTGCGGCAGGCTCTCCTTACTGAGCCGGGACCTGGTACTGGACCAGCCAACCACACCTATGTGCCTTCCTCGGTCCGTTCTAGACTCATCAAGTGGTTTCACTCTTCGAGGTTCCCCATCCACCCTGGTGTCAGTCGAACCATCGCAGCAGTCACCAGAAGGTTCTGGTGGCCGACACTTCATAAAGACATCAGAGACTTTGTCAACGCCTGTCCCACCTGTGCACGGAGCAAATCTTCTAACCGTCTACCCGCCGGCCTTCTGCAGCCGCTTGAGGTTCCTAGGCGACTCTGGTCTCATATCGCCTTGGTTTTCGTCACTGGGCTGCCTAACTCCCAAGGCATGACTACTATCCTGACCATAATTGACCGCTTTTCTAAGGCCTGTCATTTGGTTCCCCTCACGAAGTTGCCTTCTGCCATTCAGACTGCTAAGCTTCTTGTTAAGCATGTTTTTTGCCTTCATGGAATTCCCCAGGACACCCTCTCCGACCGGGGTCCTCAGTTTGCCTCCAGGGACTGGAGGGAGTTTTGCACAGTGCTGGGAGCTAAGGTGTCTCTGACCTCGGGTTACCACCTGCAGTCTAATGGCCAGGTCGAACGGATAAACCAGGAGTTGGAGGCAGCCCTTCGCTGTGTTACTTCAGCCGAACCGACCGAATGGAGCAGCCACCTGCCGTGGATAGAGTACTCTCATAACTCCGATGTCTCTGCAGCTACTGGCCCTCTCCGTTTCAGGTCTCTCTTGGTTACCAGCCTCTGTTGTTTCCCTCAGATGAGATGGAGGCAGCCTCGGTGTCTGTGCAGCATCATGTTCGGAGAGGTCGGCGGGTTTGGGATTTGACTGTCCGGGCTCTTCAGAGGACATCGGAGCAGAACAGACGTTATGCGGATAGGCGCCGCATTCCAGCTCCTGAGTACCGCCCCGGCCAGAGGGTTTGGCTTGCCGCACGGAATGTGCCTTTCAAGTCCCTGTCCAGAAAGTTGTCTCCCAGGTTCATCCGTCCTTACCCTCTCAAGCCTCTGGTTGGTCCTACTTCAGTTCCTCTCAGGTTGCCAGTTAATTTCCGTATTCATCCCGTTTTTCATGTTTCCCAGCTCAAGCCTGTACGTACCAGCACGCTCTGCCCTCCGGCTGAGTCCCCTCCACCCGCCCGGGACTTTTAGGGTCATCCAGCCTACACGGTCCGTCGGATCGTGGCCTCTCGTCGACGTGGGCGGGGTTGTCAATACCTGGTCGATTGGACTGGTTATGGCCTGGAGGATCGTTCCTGGGTTCCCGGGTCCTTCATCTTGGACACGTCTCTAATAAAAAATTTTTTGTCGTAGCAGGCTGGGCCTTCGGGGCAGTGGGGTGGCAGCCGTTGAGGGGGAGTTAGTGTCAGAATCTGCAGTCTCTGCCTCTCCTGCTTACCTTCTTCCACCACCAGATGCTGCTGAGGGCTGCGTCTCTGGGTGCGACAGGTGTTCCTTATTTTGATGATCATCTGGAGGAGTATATAGGGAACGGATCGCCAGCACTTCTTTGCCTGAGTGTTTTGCCTTCAGGGGTACCATCACCCGGCCAGATCTTGTATTTTTTGTAAAATCTTGTATCTTTGACTAAGAGAAATTACTCACCGTTTCTGTCTCGCTCCTTCCAGGTTCCATATTCAGTCCTTGACTCAGTCTGATGGTTTATCACAGCCTGCTTCAGAAGAACCCGGATCAAGCTCCAGCTGGCTGTCCGTTCTCCGGTACTCTTTCCTCGTCTGCTCGCACCCAGTCCACCCTCCAACGATCCGCTTACTTGGACCACAGAAGTTTCTGGTGGATTCTCAGAAGAGGCCTCCCTGGATCTCCAGACTCATTTGCCATCTCCCTGGCGGATCTAGTCCTCCCTGTACACCGTAAGCCTTCTGAAACAGAGACTGTCAGCTGTCACTCACCAAGTACTTACCTGACCTGTTTCCCTCTTTTCGCAGTCCTCCAGTTCCTGTTTGCGTGGTTAGCCCTGATCATTGTTTGTTCCAGAAGTCTAGCAATAAACTTCCAAAACTGTTTACTATTCTTCCGCATGTGGGTTAAGTCGGCCGTTAAAACGATGACACCATGCACAAGAAGAACATGCAGAAAGACCACAGGCCGGATTCTAACCTAAGACCTTATTGCTGCAAGGTAACAGTTCTACCAACTGCGACACCATGAGTCTCTTTAGGAAGTTTTGGTGTTCCTAATGAGTCTTAGGAACACCAAAGTTTAGTCTTAATTTAAGAGTAATATAAAGAAAATTAATAACATTTACACAGAGGTGTACATTTCCTTCAGAGAGTTGAACAGAAACATTAAACAGGTAAATAAAAAACAAGTGCTGGTAGAAGAAAAAATTAATAATAAGTAAAAGACAAGCAACAAAAACACTGGCAATGATTACTTTTTCACTTCTTGCTGCAAAAGAAAGACAAATGAAATACTCTTTTCTTCAGCTTCATTTTAGATTCTTCTGTTGTGACCACAGGTAATGAAACAATGAGACATGGGGCTTCCTTTCAGCTAAGATGGGTTATTGAAAAACACAAAACTAAAGCGCATTGTATCTGGAGATATTTAATGCTCCGCAGGATTTTACTGTTGCCCATGTTTTCTAAAGCTGTGATTCAGCCTTCTGTCTTTTTTGTCTGGCTGTATGACTAAGGAAATAGAAGAGTTCATACTGCAAACACTTGCATTGACAGAAACCTTTATAATGACCACCAAATATTCTGTAAGGAATTGGAATAATAAAGAAGTCTTTAGGGAATACTAGTGTATCTGAATATAGTAATTTATATTTTGTCCTATTGCTACTTTAGAATGACAGCAGCGTGATTTATAATGCTTATCTTCAGATTAAAACTCGATCAGAGGTGCATTCATTAAATCGCGTAGCAGCAAAATTGGACTGTATTTAAAAAACAAAAAAAAAAAAAAAAAAAACCATCAACCTTTTTATTGGTGATTGGTAGATAATGAATGACAGGCAGGTGAGCATGTGGTAAGTAGCTAAGTGGTGATTTTTTTAGATTTTTTACATTTTTGCAGATTAGGAGGATGATCAGAGGAGCAGTGAGGAGACTAACGGTGGTAATCTCAGAAGGATTCTTCCTTAGATCCAAGGAGAGAGGAAGCAGAGCACTGGCATGTGGAAGCTTGGAAGCAAACATAGAAGTGGTTCCTGGAGGAAGGGAGGACAAACTCTGATTAGAGTAGGAACAGGAAGACAAGATAGTACAGAAAAACGGTCGGCTTAATTACCACGTTGAATGAGATAACAATCTGGCATCTGCCTCATGGGATCTGCTCCTTTTTAAAGCTTCTCCTGGTTAGTCCTGACAAGCTGCAACTGCTGGACTACACATGCCAGTCACACCCTGCACAGAAGAGGTGAGAGAGACACAACAAAGACACACTAACCTGCAGACAGCTCTGTGGATATGATACCGTTCTGCTTAGCAAACATTCTCTAAATATATTAGATTGTGAGAGATCACTTATCCACAGCCCCCATCATATGACCTCACATTTATTTTAATCTGGTCAAGAAATTCTTTCGTTGAGATATGCTGAATCTTCAGACTTCTGACCGACACCTATAGGTTTTGTGTCAAAATTGATATTTGGAACATAGTTTAATGAGACTTTACAAAAAAAACCTCAGTTCTATCTGAGGAAAAGTAGTCCCATAGCATGATGCATTCACCACAATTCACAAGAAATCAGGCTCATTTATTGATGTGCCATGAATTTCTTTGGTTTTGAAAGATTTTGGTCATAGGTGTTTCCTTTGGAAGAAAATGCTTCTGTCTTGCAACCGTACATATCAGTCCAGACAGTGGGAAATATAGGACAAGATGTTGCTGTCAAATGTAGAACAGAGTCACAGCCATTTTTCCAAGGCTTGTCTCTCACAGAACTTTATGATTTGATGCAACAAATATTGAAGTTTTTGGCCACAAAGGAAAGATATTCCAGAGTCTTTATTGTCAATATTTTTCACCATAATGAAATTTCGCTGAGACACGGCTCCAAAAAACACATGTAGTACACAGACATAAATTAAAAGCACTTGCCATAAAACACAAACAAAGAGTGAGCATCCTTGGAGGAGACTTCGAAAATGTAGAAACAAGAAAACAGATGTACATAGATTGTGGCATGTAGTGTTTAGTAGTTACATGAAGTGCATTTTGTGCTGAAACAGTCTGAGATGGGCTGGTGATTTCCCTTCACAGCTTTGGGAAAGAATCAGTTTCTGAATCCATTTTTTTTTTTTTGATGTGATGTTCCTAAATCGTTTTCCTGATGGAAGTTGGACAAACAGTGCATTGCCCGGGTGGGTGTGGTCTGTAGCAATGTGTCTGGCCCTTTTCTGGACTCGTGCAGCATAAACCAAGTCCAGATCTGTTAATTGACATCCCACAATCCCCTGTGTTGTCCTCACCACCTGTGCTAAGTCCTTTCTCTCCTGTGTTGCGCTGCTCCCATACCCCACTGTCACACTGAGGCACAGGATGCTTTCAGTTGTGGCCCTGTAAAAGAGGGTTGATTGAAACATTTAAAAGAAGCCTCTAATTTTTTCATCTCTACTTCAGATCAACAATCCACTGTCACCACATGCTTTTTCAGGAGGAGGGATCGCTGGAGAGTAGGTGTGTTGATACAATCGACTTAGTTTATTTAGATAAACAATGTTTTTAACAATCGGCATAATAAACTGATCTTGAGAGGACTGTATTCCAACTGGCACTAAATTATGTAATTATGTATAAGGATTTATGTGTAAGGATTCATGATTATTGATTATAAATATTTATCTAAATTATAATTAAAAATCTTAATTCAGAAGTAATAAATTCTAACCAAAAATGATTTCTTACAAATAGAGATCAGAGATACACTCCGGCGGTGTGATTATTGGACTCACAACTCTTAATAATTACAATTAATTAATTACCATTAATAATTGATCATTATTAACCAAAACCACGCTAAATGTCACAGTGTTATCCACTGGTTTAAGGAATGGTGAGGAACACTAACTTTATTTTGACAGATAATCACTCTTACACTAAATAAACACAAAGGCTGTCTCTTTATCTGTGTGAAAATTTATTAAACCCATAGTTCCTCTTCCAATCAACTATTCTGGTCCAACAACATTCACCTAATCAAGCATGCACTATTCTACGAAAGGGATAAATTAACAAGTTAAACTAAAGATGAGTGCTGAGTATAGATAGAGATCAAACCAGCAGTTGATGGACTGAGTGGGAATGGATCAAAGCTTTGGATTGACTTGAAATATGGAAACAGAATTAATGAGCCGCTGAGAGTTTCCGCATAGGCGTCGCCTTCAGGAGCGGCTTAGCTCTTTACCTGCTAACAGCTGAGCGATCTGCTCCAGCAAACAGTCATAAAACCCCCAAGGCAGGAACTCAGTGAAAAACACGAAGGGCCATAAATGGTAAACCAATGGAGATGAACACGAGGCTCAGTTCACAGTTCAACTTCTCTTCCTTTGGTAGAAGGAAAATATGATGGACTGTTGGCAGTCGACTGGAACAAAAGCAAAGAGGAGAAATTTGTCTCCTTGAAAAACCTTAGTGGATTTTTCTTACTTCAGTAGCGCGCTACTAACAAGCCTTTGATCGGGAAAGTAAATCTCCTGGTCTTTTTATCCCAGATTTCTAGCTCTGTCAAGCTTCTCATGAGGTTGGCCGGTGAATGAGAATGGAGTGAAAACCCGCCTGCGAGCTTCTGATTCTCTGAGATGTGCTACCATTGTGTGTTAACCGGTGGTCAAATCTGCTGGGGGCCCTGCGCCTGCCGTTGACGTCACAATACGGCAACGCCGTTCGGACAAACTACATTGCACACCGCTTTATAAGGACAAGCTACATGCGCCCATTCATAAGAATCAAATCTGCTCCGGGTCTCTATCGATACATAATTTTGCTTTTATTTCACATTTCTATGGGCAACCTAAGCATGTTTACGCCATACCAATGAAACCCTTTTGAATTTGAAGATGAATCGATATTATTTAGTTTGTCTGTTTACGGTGTGTGACTGGCACTATTATTTGTTAGACCAACTATCAATTATACCCTAATACGCCAAGAAACCAAATATATTAGACACCATATCTGTGCCAATGTTTACATCCCTATGTTGATACAAATATTAATAAAAGGCAGTGACCTTCCACCCTAAAGTCCAAACATTAACATCAAACCCCCACTTTAAATAAGGCCACTGAGTCTGTTCGGGGTTTTCACACCTGGAATTCCTTTCTGGGGTAAGGTTTAAAAGGGTTCATGTGGGGTGGTCAAAATCTGTGGCGGACCCCCTGTCGCTGGCCAATGTTCAGCCAATCAGATAGTGTGACGTCATCAGCAGGCATAGGGGCCCCGGCAGATCCGACCACCCGAGCAGATCTTGGTACCTACACCGCCTCTCACATTGACAGTTATCCAATTTGGTCTATATTTTTTCAAAACTCTAAACATTTGTTTTGACTTAGTTGCAGTTAGTGGCAGTTACAAATAAATGTTGTTGCTCAGACAGGGCCTAAGCCAAGCCAACAGAGCTTGTTCTCTAGAGAGATTAGATTTGCTTTGATTAATTTTTGAGGTGTACCTGCCAAAAAAAAGAAGAGAAAAGTTAGTAAACAAATGAGTGCAGAGGGGCTGCTTTATAAGAGGCCGTATGCAAATTAGACTGTGCGGTTGCTTGCTTCTGATTGGCTCTGGTCGGAGGATCAAAGTCATTGCTGGCTCTGATGTCACTCGGGTGACGTATGCTGGAGTTCTTTAATACCTATCGCCGGATCGGACATCACGGGGACTGTCACATGACACAGGTGCACTGCTTGCTATGCCACAAACTCAGGACTGCTGCAGAAGCAGCGTCAGAAGTACACACAAAACTGGTTCTTATGAAGACCAGTCAAGTTCTAGGAGTAGAATGACATGTTGTTTAACTCTTTGACTTGAATGTAATTGAGATAAAATTGACATGAAATGCGATTTCAAAAAGGTCTAGCAAATATAAGTGATATACAGAGGTATGCTATGAAAAGTAGTTCAGTGATTAAAACACTAGAACTAAACATTTGATCTGGTTAAATAAAGATTCAATTAAATAATATAATATAATACAAAGCTTTCAATAATCAAATACAGTAATTTAGTAGTGGAGTTTATGTGTATGTAAGGTTGGCTCCACACCTGCTGAATCGCATTCCTGGTGTAGGTACCAGATCTGCTCGGGTGGTCAAATCTGCTGGCGGCCCTGTGCCTGCCGTTGACGTCACAATACGGCAACGCCGTTCAGACAAACTACATTGCACACCGATTTATAAGGACAAGCTACATGCGCCCATTCATAAGAATCAAATCTGCTCCGGGTCTCTATCATTACATAATTTTGCTTTTATTTCGCATTTCTTTGGGCAACCTAAGCCTGTTTACGCCATACCAATAAAGCCCTTTTGAATTTGAAGATGAATCGATATTATTTAGTTAGTCTGTTTACGGTGTGTGACTGCCACTGTTATTTGTTAGACCAACTATCACTTATACCTTAATACGCCAAGAAACCAAATATATTAGACACCATATCAGTGCCAATGTTTACATCCCTATGTTGATACAAATATTAATAAAAGGCAGTGACCTTCCACCCTAAAGTCCAAACATTTAACATCAAACCCCTCACTTCGTTAATTCAGCACACTGAGTCTGCTCTCGGGACTTTTAGAAGTGGTGGTCAGGCTGGGGTAAGTTCCTTTCGAAGGGTAATGGGAGATTTATTTTAAAAGTCGTCCATGTTTCGTACAAACGGCAATCCCCCCAAAGGTACGTCAGTAGGTTGTCCAGACCGACCACAATGTTTTACGTTATCGTGCCAATGTTCAGCCAATCAGATAGTGTGACGTCATCAGCAGGCATAGGGCCCCGGCAGATCCGACCACCCGAGCAGATCTGGTACCTACACCGCCTCTCACATTGACAGTTATCCAATTTGGTCTATATTTTCAAAACTCTAAACATTTGTATATGACTTAGTTGCAGTTAGTGGCAGTTACAAATAAATGTTGTTGCTCAGACAGGGCCTAAGCCAAGCCAACAGAGCTTGTTCTCTAGAGAGATTAGATATTGCTTTGATTATTTTTGAGGTGTACCTGCAAAAAAAAGAAGAGAAAGTTAGTAAACAAATGAGTGCAGAGGGGCTGCTTTTATAGAGGCCGTATGCAAATTAGACTGTGCGGTTGCTTGCTTCTGATTGGCTCTGGTCGGAGGATCAAAGTCATTGCTGGCTCTGATGTCACTCGGTGACGTATGCTGGAGTTCTTTAATACCTATCGCCGGATCGGACATCACGTGACTGTCAAATGACACAGGTGCACTGTTGCTATGCCACAACTCAGGACTGCTGCAGAAGCAGCGTCAGAAGTACACAAAACTGGTTCTTTATGAAGACCAGTCAAGTTCTAGGAGTAGAATGACATGTTGTTTTAACTCTTTGACTTGAATGTAATTGAGATAAAATTGACATGAAATGCGATTTCCAAAAAGGTCTAGCAAATACAAGTGATATACAGAGGTATGCTATGAAAAGTAGTTCTGTGATTAAAACCTAGAACTGAACATTTGATCTGGTTAAATAAAGATTCAATTAAATAATATAATACAAGGATTTCAATAATCAAATACAGTAATTTAGTAGTGGAGTTTTTGTGTATGTAAGGTTGGCTCCACTCCTGCTGAATCGCATTCCCGGTGTAGGTACCAGATCTGCTCGGGTGGTCAAATCTGCTGGGGGCCCTGCGCCTGCCGTTGATGTCACAATACGGCAACGCCGTTCGGACAAACTACATTGCACACCGATTTATAAGGACAAGCTACATGCGCCCATTCATAAGAATCAAATCTGCTCCGGGTCTCTATCGATACATAATTTTGCTTTTATTTCACATTTCTATGGGCAACCTAAGCATGTTTACGCCATACCAATGAAACCCTTTTGAATTTGAAGATGAATCGATATTATTTAGTTTGTCTGTTTACGGTGTGTGACTGGCACTATTATTTGTTAGACCAACTATCAATTATACCCTAATACGCCAAGAAACCAAATATATTAGACACCATATCTGTGCCAATGTTTACATCCCTATGTTGATACAAATATTAATAAAAGGCAGTGACCTTCCACCCTAAAGTCCAAACATTTAACATCAAACCCCTCACTTCGTTAATTCAGCACACTGAGTCTGCTCTCGGGACTTTTAGAAGTGGTGGTCAGGCTGGGGTAAGTTCCTTTCGAAGGGTAATGGGAGATTTATTTTAAAAGTCGCCCATGTGTCGTACAAACGGCAATCCCCCTCAAAGGTACGTCAGTAGATTGTCTGGACCAACCACAATGTTATACGTCATCGTGCCAATGTTCAGCCAATCAGATAGTGTGACATCATCAGCAGGCATAGGGCCCCGGCAGATCCGACCACCCCAGCAGATCTGGTACCTACACCGCCTCTCACATTAACAGTTATCCAATTTGGGCTATATTTTCAAAACTCTAAACATTTATATACGACTTAGTTGCAGTTAGTGGCAGTTATAAATAAATGTTGTTGCTCAGACAGGGCCTAAGCCAAGCCCACAGAGCTTGTTCTCTAGAGAGAACAGATATTGCTTTGATTATTTTTGAGGTGTACCTGCAAAGAAAAGAAGACAAAGTTAGTAAACAAATGAGCGCAGAGGGGCTGCTTTTATAGAGGCCGTATGCAAATTAGACTGTGCGGTTGCTTGCTTCTGATTGGCTCTGGTCGGAGGATCAAAGTCATTGCTGGCTCTGATGTCACTCGGTGACGTATGCTGGAGTTCTTTAGTTACATCGCCGGATCGGACATCACGTGACTGTCACATGACACAGGTGCACCGTTGCTATGCCACAACTCAGGACTGCTGCAGAAGCAGCGTCAGAAGTACACACAACTGGTTCTTAATGAAGACCAGTCAAGTTCTAGGAGTAGAATGACATGTTGTTTTAACTCTTTGACTTGAATTTAATTGAGATAAAATTGACATGAAATGCGATTTCCAAAAAGGTCTAGCAAATACAAGTGATATACAGAGGTATGCTATGAAAAGTAGTTCTGTGATTAAAACACTAGAACTAAACATTTGATCTGGTTAAATAAAGATTCAATTAAATAATATAATACAAGGATTTCAATAATCAAATACAGTAATTTAGTAGTGGAGTTTATGTGTATGTAAGGTTGGCTCCACACCTGCTGAATCGCATTCCCGGTGTAGGTACCAGATCTGCTCGGGTGGTCAAATCTGCTGGGGGCCCTGCGCCTGCCGTTGATGTCACAATACGGCAACGCCGTTCGGACAAACTACATTGCACACCGCTTTATAAGGACAAGCTACATGCGCCCATTCATAAGAATCAAATCTGCTCCGGGTCTCTATCATTACATAATTTTGCTTTTATTTCACATTTCTTTGGGAAACCTAAGCCTGTTTACGCCATACCAATAAAGCCCTTTTGAATTTGAAGATGAATCGATATTATTTAGTTAGTCTGTTTACGGTTTGTGACTGCCATATTTTTTAGACCAACTATCACTTATACCTTATTCGGCAAGAAACCAAAAATATTAGACACCATATCAGTGCCAAAAGTTTACATCTCTATGTTGATACAAATATTAATAAAAAGGCAGTGACCTCCCACCCTAAAGTCCAAAATTTAACATCAAACCCCTACTTCATCAATTCTGCACACTGAGTCTGCTCTTGGACTTTTAGAAGTGGGGGTTAGGGGTGGGGTAATTCCCTTTCGAAGGGTAATGGGAGATTTATTTTAAAATCGCCCAGTGTGTCAAAAGGGAACCCCCCAAAGGTACGTCAGTAGGTTGTCGGACCAACCACAAGTTTACGTTCGTGCCAATGTTCAGCCAATCAGATAGTGTGACATCATCAGCAGGCATAGGGCCCCCGGGAGCCAACCCAGCAGATCTGGTACCTACACCGTCTCTCACATTCAGTTTTCCCCAATTTGGGCTATTTTCAAAACCTAAACATTTTTTATACGACTTTGTTGCAGTTAGTGGCAGTTAAATAAATGTTGTTGCTCAGACAGGGCCTAAGCCAAGCCACCAGAGCTTGTTCTCTAGAGAGAACAGATATTGCTTTGATTTATTTTGAGGGGTACCTGCAAAGAAAAAAGAAAGGGTTTTGAAAAAAAGGCGCAGAGGGGCTGCTTTTATAGAGCCGTATGCAAATAAGACTGTGCGGGTTGCTTGCTTCTGATTGGCTCTGGTCGGAGGATCAAAGTCATTTTGGGTCTCAAACCTCGGTGACGTATGCTGGGTTTTTTTAGTACCATCGCCGGGTTTGGGGAACAACTGACTGTCAAAATGACACAGGGGCACTTGCTATGCCACAACTCAGGACTGCTGCAGAAGCAGCGTCAGAAGTACACACAACTGGTTCTTATGAAGACCAGTCAAGTTCTAGGAGTAGAATGACATGTTGTTTTAACTCTTTGACTTGAATGTAATTGAGATAAAATTGACATGAAATGCGATTTCCAAAAAGGTCTAGCAAATACAAGTGATATACAGAGGTATGCTATGAAAAGTAGTTCTGTGATTAAAACACTAGAACTGAACATTTGATCTGGTTAAATAAAGATTCAATTAAATAATATAATACAAGGATTTCAATAATCAAATACAGTAATTTAGTAGTGGAGTTTTTGTGTATGTAAGGTTGGCTCCACTCCTGCTGAATCGCATTCCCGGTGTAGGTACCAGATCTGCTCGGGTGGTCAAATCTGCTGGGGGCCCTGCGCCTGCCGTTGATGTCACAATACGGCAACGCCGTTCGGACAAACTACATTGCACACCGCTTTATAAGGACAAGCTACATGAGCCCATTCATAAGAATCAAATCTGCTCCGGGTCTCTATCATTACATAATTTTGCTTTTATTTCACATTTCTTTGGGAAACCTAAGCCTGTTTACGCCATACCAATAAAGCCCTTTTGAATTTGAAGATGAATCGATATTATTCAGTTAGTCTGTTTACGGTGTGTGACTGCCACTATTATTTGTTAGACCAACTATCACTTATACCTTAGTACGGCAAGAAACCAAATATATTAGACACCATATCAGTGCCAATGTTTACATCTCTATGTTGATACAAATATTAATAAAAGGCAGTGACCTCCCACCCTAAAGTCCAAACATTTAACATCAAACCCCTCACTTCATCAATTCTGCACACTGAGTCTGCTCTCGGGACTTTTAGAAGTGGTGGTTAGGCTGGGGTAAGTTCCTTTCGAAGGGTAATGGGAGATTTATTTTAAAAGTCGTCCATGTTTCGTACAAACGGCAATCCCCCCAAAGGTACGTCAGTAGGTTGTCCAGACCGACCACAATGTTTTACGTCATCGTGCCAATGTTCAGCCAAGCAGATAGTGTGACATCATCAGCAGGCATAGGGCCCCGGCAGATCCGACCACCCGAGCAGATCTGGTACCTACACCGCCTCTCACATTGACAGTTATCCAATTTGGTCTATATTTTCAAAACTCTAAACATTTGTATATGACTTAGTTGCAGTTAGTGGCAGTTACAAATAAATGTTGTTGCTCAGACAGGGCCTAAGCCAAGCCAACAGAGCTTGTTCTCTAGAGAGATTAGATATTGCTTTGATTATTTTTGAGGTGTACCTGCAAAAAAAAGAAGAGAAAGTTAGTAAACAAATGAGTGCAGAGGGGCTGCTTTTATAGAGGCCGTATGCAAATTAGACTGTGCGGTTGCTTGCTTCTGATTGGCTCTGGTCGGAGGATCAAAGTCATTGCTGGCTCTGATGTCACTCGGTGACGTATGCTGGAGTTCTTTAATACCTATCGCCGGATCGGACATCACGTGACTGTCACATGACACAGGTGCACTGTTGCTATGCCACAACTCAGGACTGCTGCAGAAGCAGCGTCAGAAGTACACACAACTGGTTCTTTATGAAGACCAGTCAAGTTCTAGGAGTAGAATGACATGTTGTTTTAACTCTTTGACTTGAATGTAATTGAGATAAAATTGACATGAAATGCGATTTCCAAAAAGGTCTAGCAAATATAAGTGATATACAGAGGTATGCTATGAAAAGTAGTTCAGTGATTAAAACACTAGAACTAAACATTTGATCTGGTTAAATAAAGATTCAATTAAATAATATAATATAATACAAAGCTTTCAATAATCAAATACAGTAATTTAGTAGTGGAGTTTATGTGTATGTAAGGTTGGCTCCACACCTGCTGAATCGCATTCCTGGTGTAGGTACCAGATCTGCTCGGGTGGTCAAATCTGCTGGCGGCCCTGTGCCTGCCGTTGACGTCACAATACGGCAACGCCGTTCAGACAAACTACATTGCACACCGATTTATAAGGACAAGCTACATGCGCCCATTCATAAGAATCAAATCTGCTCCGGGTCTCTATCGATACATAATTTTGCTTTTATTTCACATTTCTATGGGCAACCTAAGCATGTTTACGCCATACCAATGAAACCCTTTTGAATTTGAAGATGAATCGATATTATTTAGTTTGTCTGTTTACGGTGTGTGACTGGCACTATTATTTGTTAGACCAACTATCACTTATATGTAAGTTTATATGTAACTTAGTGGCAGTTACAAATAAATGTTGTTGCTCAGACAGGGCCTAAGCCAAGCCAACAGAACTTGTTCTCTAAAGAGAACAGATATTGCTTTGATTATTTTTGAGGTGTACCTGCAAAGAAAAGAAGAGAAAGTTAGTAAACAAATGAGCGCAAGGGGGCTTGCTTTTGTAGAGTCCGTATGCAAATTAGACTGTGCGGTTGCTTGCTTCTGATTGGCTCCGGTCGGAGGATCGAAGTCATTCCTGGCTCTGATGTCACTCGGTGATGTATGCTGGAGTTCTATTTCGTATAGGGTTCGCCCTTTAAGGCTATCGCTAGTGGGTCTATATCTTCGCGCGCAGCGCTGCACTGAAAACTTTAGTGCACGCCCACTTGCTGTGTGGGCCCCACGTGGGCGGGAATCAGGCGATTCTGCCCCGGAGACAACGACTGATATCTCCACTCCCGTCCTCCGGACGGAGGACGCAGAGGCAGATGCCAAACCAGTCCAAGCTCAGGGCCTACCGATGTCGGCGACCACCCCATTTTGGCGATGGGCGCACTTGTTAGCGCACTGCCGGATATCATTGCTAAAGTAGCTGATGCTAAAGGTGTCCCTGGTCCCGCGCCTTTTGCCCTGCATCCGACTGATGACCTGGCGGGAAAATTCGCCCCAGCTCATCCAGCTCGCCGAGATGCGGTTTGGCCCTGTTTCCCTGCGGTAACTGCTTACCTGTCGGGAGCAGCGGCCGAGCCGCTTCAGCTGAAGGATTGGTCTCCACCGTCACACCCATCACGAGGGTGGAGTCCCTGACAGATCAGGGGTTTCCCCCAGTTCCTGTTTTGATGCCTAGTCTGTCGGCAGTTTTTGGGGTTAGGTCGGCCCGGCGCGTCAGACGACGGCCAGCTGAAATAGCAGTTAGCAATAGCTTGAGCTATTTATCACTTCTGCCGGTGACATCAGAGCCACAATGCATGCTGGAAGGTGTAGCAGCAGTTTGTTTCCTCTCAAAAAGGACGATAGCCCAACAGCAGCACCAGACCCAGAAGAATTGATAAGCAAATTATCCCTTTACCAAACAAGCCAAAACTCTGGGAAGTAAAATTGTAGGCGAGGGAAGGGGACATATTAAGTTAATACTGTTTTATGTTGAGTGATTAGGCTCCTGTACATACCTGGAGTGGACACGTGTAACTCCCTGAAAAAAATGATGTAAAGAAAATCCAATACATGCTTTTTTCATGCCTTTGTAAGAATACAAATATTTTTAAAATTTTACTAGTTTTTTTTTTATATCTCAAACTGTATCCTGCTAAGGATGAAGTGTGAAATAATTTTTTTTTTCCCTCCTCTTACCTAATGTGGTCTTTCTTCTTATCCTCTTTTTACCTAAATGTGGCTTCATAGATTTTTAGTTTTCTTAGGATTGTATCACAACTATTTCATACCAGTGAAAGCCAAACATTATTAGTATATGAAAGTTTGGACTAAAACTGTTTTATTATCATTTTTCTTCTATCAAAGGATGAATTCCTTACCACAGAGGACTTAATAAGGCTATTTACCTCTATTAGAAAGATTGGATTAGAACCAGCTCTAACCAGTCCCAGCCAACATTTTCATGTGGGGCCCATATGGGTTGGTAATGGGCTGAAAAATGGGCCCCATATAGGATTGTCCACGGGTTCCATAATGTCCCCATGTGAAATGCCCATATAGGTGTTATGTTGGGAAAATCTGGGCACCAAATGGGCCCCAACTGGGAGAAATACACGAAACCCCATCTGGGCCCCATCTTTCAAGTTCTTACTGGGTACCATGTGGGTAAAACATGGGCTGAAAAGTGGGTTGTTAGTGGGATTGTCCATGGGTTCAATAATGGCCCCATCTTATAAGCCCATATAGGTGTAATATTGGGAAAATCTGGGCGGTAAAGTAGCCCCAACAGGTAAAAGTACACAAAAACCCATCTGGGCCCCATCTTTCAAGTTTTTTGGGTACATGACCACAAACTGGGCTAAAAAATGGGAATGAGATATCAGTGGGTTCTGTAGCTGCCCCTTGTTAGTTGTACTTTGAATTTGCTACTTTAAAAATGTTAATGCCTGCAAACAAAAACAAGTTTAGAAATATGGCTAAAACTCAAAACCGTATCTCAGATCAGCATTATTATTATTTTTTTACAGGGCTGTATGTCTATTTTGTACCCTTGTAGCTCTCAGTCCTCCTCTGTCTCTAGCTCCAGTGAACCACTTGGACAGGGCCTTCTCTGCTTCTTGCAGGTTGACTTGTGACGTCAAGGCATTCTTCTTCAGTGCCTCTGCACAAGAACAAAAAACACTGAACTTTTCACCTCTCTTACATGTGAAAGAAAGCACGTAAGATTTTTAAGAACATGAACTATATGTGAATTTGAATAACTTCGTATAGCCAATCTCCCCAACAATGTTTGTCAACAGAAGCTTCAACTGACTGCATTGTCATTGAACTCACAGCACAATTTTTCTATGTAAGGATAATTTACAGCACTGCGTTACAATATTTCTGTACATTTAACAAACATCTTTCAACTGTCCAAAAATATACAACACCAAATTTTATGGTAACACACACAAGTTAAAACCTAACTTAAAACACTTGACATTTACAAAATTGAGAAATGTCAACTGTTGAAGTTTTTTTTTGTCTGCAAATTGTATCATGACTGCAACTTGGTCTGAAATTAACATGCTGATAACATTGTTATTCCTGCTCAACCCTTCTGTCAGGTTGCCAAAATTGGTGGTGTTTTAGTCACACCAGGAATGTCCCCGCTTGTTTGGTCCGGACCAAAAGTGGACTTTATTTTTTTTGTGTGGTGCGGTTTGCTTTCACATTGTTCTTTTTGCAAGTGAACTATACTTTGTAAACAAAGCCATGCAGGTGACGATCATTATCCCCATTGGACAGAAATGACAGGGGCGGGACAGAGCACAGACCCAGAAATGAAGGAAAATAACAGCACCTCTGTTCTGCATATTTGTGTTGTATTACAGCTGCAATATCATTGTGAGGGTCAAGAGCAGCTCATTCAACACCTATTTTGCGGTGTTCCATTTACAATTTTTAAACGGCATCAGCGAATGCTTGCAACAACCCGAAGGACAACGTTCTCTATGTGCCCTGACCCACAACATGCCGGCTGCAACATACAATTGATCAGGTATGATTTTAGTACAATGCTTGAGTGTATTCACACCTGCACTAAAGGTCTGGACCAAGGGGGAAACAAAACTCTGGTCCGTTTAAAGCAGAATAGGTGTTAATCTACAAGAGGCTAGCGCTGCAGTTACTTACCGTGTCCCAAGTGAGGAGTTCTACTTCCTTGTCCCCTGGCATTTACAGTCAAAGTTACGCATCTTCTCCAGGGTTTCCACTAGGATTTTTTATTTTTTTTATCATGGGGGGGGTGTTGACGACGCCTCCCCTGACATTACCATTATATTAACTACTGTTGTTCAAATGCAACATGAGTTACATACCCATTTTATAAATGTTACGTACGTTTACATTTGGGTCATTTTCACACGCTTGACATAAAAATACGTTCCTAGCTTCCACATGTTCCGCTCCGGTACGTGTCTGTTTAGTTCCAGTACATGAAAAGCTAATGTTCATTTAACTTCCTTGCCTCAAACATAAAAGTGATTACACAATAACCAATCTCATTTACACTTTCAAAATTTAAAAAGTTAAAACTTACCATACCCCAACATTAAAAAACACGCAAGTCTTAGAATTTTTTTCCCATGACGGCCAAGCATGTTGTACTTTACAGCCAGCTCAGGTGATATGAGGAATTTCATCATCCTTCTTGTGGCGTCATCTACACTGGTCCCCCCTATATCTGCTACCATGGCAACCTAAGGGGAACAAAAAAAAGGACAGATTATATACTTCACATACTACCAAAATTTTTGTTGTGAGGGGAAAAGATTGTAAAAAAAAAAAAATTATTCAAGTCCTTTAATATAAAATAGCAATGGGCCCCAGATTTGGGAAATAAACAATCACTGCAGAAAAAAAAAAAACAACCTTTTTTAGTCATCAAAATCAGAACTATTTTTTTAAATAAACAAAAAATTTACTTTTTGGAAGGTTTCTTGTTACATCGGCGTAAAAAAAACTGAATTCAGAAAAAAGAAACATAGCAACAGAACAAAAAGGTAGTTGTAGTATGATGCCCTCTGGCCTGCTTTTCTGCCTCAGGGACCAGGAAGACTTGCTGTGGTAAATGAAGCCATGAATTATGCCAAATTAAAAAAAAAAACCCCTGAAGGGAAAATTTCCTTCAAAAAACATATCAGAGACTGTTTTTCATTGTCTACTTTTAAAGACCGGGGGCCAAGCAGATGGAAAAAAAAGTAAAACTTACTACGGCAGACATGAGACCGCGGTCCTCCAGTCTTTCATGAGGAGCCTCAACATCGTCTTCGGTTTTGAGAGGTAAAAAACCCCCTTTCAGGGACCTCCACAACTGAACCTTTTTTCTGCTTCGAAAGGCATTTTAACATCTTGCTTTGAACCAGTTGAGTCTCCCTTACATCCTCTAAAGGGAAGGGACTTTTGGAGAACATGGCCTCACAAGTAGGGCTGGCGACATTTCTGGCATTGGGGCTGGACGCACTCTGGGCAACAGGGCTGGCAGCTCTCCAGGCATTGGGGCTGGACACACTCCGGGCAGCGTTTCTGGTAACTACACTAACGTTTTTCCCAGAGGGTTGCTTAAGGAGTTGTTCTGGAGGGGTGGGTGGAAGTTCTTCATCTGAGTCAGAATGTTCACTTGATTCAGCGTGGCTACCCAGTTGAGTCTGATTGAGTTTTACACTTGGCCTAGAGAGGTTAAAGCACACATTTCCTATAATGTTGCTTCACAAGGAAATTAACTTTATCTTGTTCTCATGCTAGACCCACTTACTTTCTTTTTCTCACGCCATTCTCATTGACAGTCAAGTCTGAAGAATACTCTGCTTGATGCAACTTTACCCTGGCATTTGCATAAGTGGCTACAAGATAAATTGTACAGAATACCACATGAAATAAGAAATAAATCTGCATAAGCCATGACAATTAAAAATGGTTTTAAGCAATACAGAGTCATACATGTAAAAGAAAGTTTCCTTGTTAACAAAAATGGGAATTTATTATCTCACAGACACTTACAAAAAAAACAGTATTAGTCTACAAAGGAAACTCAATTACCTGCATTTCCTATGGGGACATTGCAGAGTATCCAGCTGTGGGTTTGGGAGTTTCCCTTTTTTCAGCCTTTGTCACATTCACCAATGAGGCAGGAGGCCACCAGCATAACTTCCTCTCTGCATCATGGAACCACTCTGATGGAACGATGTCCACTTTCTTGCAGCCATCACAGTCAACTTCATCCACAAACTCGACCACGCTGAACAAAGGCATCCTGTAAACGCTATTATGTTACATTCTGTGTAGCTGAGGCAAAGCTACAAATGTATTACGAAAAGGTAACAAAAAAATTGTTTTTGTGAATTTTGTCACAGAAGCGCTAGCAAAACGACCTGACAGTTTTTCAAAAAAATGTATACCTGGAGATGTTGAATCAATAGGGTAGTTAAAAAAGGCTGTTTCGGTCTCAAAAAGTTCATACAAAAAATGTATTTCTCCCCTAAGAGCCAAAATGTCCGCACAACTGCAAACCGGGCCTTCAAGATCAAAACAATTTTGTTCCACTGGAGGTGGAGATTATTATATTCTCATGTCTGTACATCTTGTACTGAGAAGAATTATGCATATAAAATACAGTCATCATTGGTCCAGATGTATGTGGCTGTGTGAGTCCATCCTCTGGCATCTTGTAAGACCTGTGAGGATACAATTGCTTTTCACAAACTCGTCTGACAATTTGCTGTACAGGATCCTGTGGTCTTCTCACCATCTTTTTTAACTGTCCCAAATAATTCTCAAATGGAAAACATGAAACCAAATCCAGAGAGCCATACTTTTTAGCATCATCTGCTAAGTGCAAAAGACTGTGTGTGTTGTTAACTAAGAATTTAGTTCCATAAATCTTAGCAAAGTTGGCAACAAAGCATCTTAATAAATCTTTGGCACAATCACAGTACTCTCTACACATAGGAGACAATAGTATTCTCATGGCAGATGATAAAACCAGGAACTTCTTGTACTGTTGTTTGCATAATTTCTGTAAAAGCACAACTGGTCCTGTATATAATAAAAATTGTCTTAATTCTGTAGCTTTCCATTGTCTGTACTCCATTAGGGACCGTGGTTTTCTGGAAAACGTGCTGGGTAGGCTTTGCCTACACTGTTTCAAATGATCAGAAATGGCAGACAGAGTAGAAGTATGAACCCGACACTGCAATGGTCCCTTAAACCACAGGGCCATTAATTTACGGACAATACCCAAACAAATTAAATGCATACAGTCTAAGGGGAAAGCTGAAACCATTCCAATGCCTGGTTCTTGAAGAGGTGATTTTGAGTTGTGGTGGTCTTCATCTAACATTTCTTTAAACTGAGTATCTGATCTCAGACTTGAATCCATCTCTGGAAAAATAACTTTCCCATCAACATAAACACCATACCGTGTACATCGCTCACAAGAGCTGTAGCCACCATGACCTTTGATGCAATTTTAAAAAGCTCTAGCTGGGGTGTCACAGATAAAAGCGCCTGGAAGTGGTACATTGTAGTGTTTTCCACTAAAAGCAATACCACTTTTTGCAACCTTTTTTACATCTTCTATAAAATCATGCATGTAGTCGTTTACCGACTCAGGTTTACAGGGACCTGCATATATACCTATCATGAAAACATTTGCTTGTGGTAGTTCAACTATCTTACCTAAAATAGATCAGAGTTGCATATTAGAGCTTTTAAAAAGAGGCAAACCATTAACATTCACACGAATAGTTAATGTATCAGTTTTTAGTTCATGTTCTTTTATCATTTTCAGTTCTGACAATATTGCAGTTTCAAGTCCGAAATGGTAGTAACTTCCCCTACCCATCTGTTTCACTTCACCATCTTTTAATGTACTGAGCAGAGTTCTGGGATCCTTTGGCAAATTTAGACCTAGCTCCAACAGTATAGTTAAGATCTCTGACAACACAGAATGAGACACATTTCGGTTAGCTGCCCACTCAGCAAGTTTCCTCTTAGCATTAAAATTGGGCTCCACATCAAAAGGCTCACAGTTTGGTTCTTCATCAGCTTCACTAGCCATGTAAAAATCATCGCTATCAAAATCGAGATTTAAAGCCTCATCCAAGAATATTTCTCAACATCTTCCTCTGCGTTGTTTATGGCCTCATCTTTATTCTCCATATCTTCAATATTTTCCACTGCTTCATCCATAACCTGATGTTTTTTCTCCACATCTTCAGTGTATTGCAATGCCTGGTCCACAGCCTTCTTTGCAAGTTCCACAGACTCTAAAGCAAAGCTCTTTAAATGCTGTTGAACTCTAACTTCAATTCTCCTTCTCTTCGTCTGTGATTTGGCAAGCAGGTAATCCATTTTACTAAAACACACAGAAGAGTGTGTGCGCAATGAATTGTGAGCCATTTTCGCACATACTGTAATCCAAAATGTACTAAAAATATTCAAAAGGTATGTGGAATTAGTGTTTGCAACACCACTTGAGACACACTCAAAAAAGCTGGATTGGGTGTGTGCTAAATTAATCTAAGTGTAACATGTTGCTTCTACCATATGTAGTAATGTTTTGTGGTTGAACATCATTAAGTAATGTTATTTTAGCATGATGTGGAATAATTTAAGATTTACTAAATTCAGTTATGCTGACAGAACCTAATGCTTTCTGGGTAAGGTATCAAATGGCGTGTAGAACTCCAGAACAGAAGGTGGCAGTAGTGTGCGAGGAGGGAGTGCATTTACAAACTTTACTTCCGGAAGGTGCAGAAGAAGGAAGAGCACCACACGAAGACGCGGGAAGGCGGAGAAGTTGGGGAAGGCGGTAAGGTAAATCATTTAACATCCATCTTAAAAAAATAGATCAATGCAGAGAAATTCCATATAACTTTTTATTGTCCGCTATATGATTTTAAACGATTAATTTTGTCACCGAGTCTTTTCGTAGTGCGATATATTCCACGTGTGCTTAGCGTTGTATTAGCATTAGCTCGTCCGGTTAAACACACACATACACACACCACTTTTGTCGGTAACAGGGTTGACAACAAAATGATGTAGATGTTTGTTTTCAATTAAATATAAAAAAAAAAACTGTTAGTGTAAGCATGCCAATTAATGATCTTAGCACAATCTATGAGTATGTACTATTGAAACATAGAATTTCAAGCGAAAAAACCCTGACTTTTTTCCCCTTCATTATCTGAAATGTACCCCTAATTATAGAATCACTCGAATCTTCTTGTTGTCATCTAACAATTTAATTTACTTTGCCACAAATATAAAATCTTACAAACTCTGAAACAACCTCACTCTGTATTTTAAAGTCAGGAATATGGTTTAATTTATTGACATCTATTTTTTGTTTTCAATGTGATATTATTGGGTTAATTTAAATACATTTGACTGGTGCTCATAATTCTCCATCTATAAGTTAACTTTGAACTTTAATTTAATTTGAACATAGGAGTTAAAAAGAGCACGTGTCCTCACTCAAATTAATAGAGTAGGCTATTATTAATTTGGAAAAATTAGACTGTAAGGTATGCAGATAAAGATGTGGGATCAGTTTGTGATTAATCATGATTAACCATAGTCAGTATAGTGTTTGTATGTGTATTTAGTAGGGCTCTCAAACTAGATTTTTGTAACTTATTAATAGCAATATTACTCTGTGATTAATTATGATTTATCATGATCAAAATTCTCAAATTAATTGTATTTTGATGTTCTCCCTTTCTTTTAGCATGCTGTGACTGCAATGGGAGAGGCTGGGTGTCCTAGTGTTTGCAAGACTTAAGATTTGTGGCAGAGTTATTTAAATGGCCAGGCGACATACAAACAGCTTTCTTCATATGTGCGATTGTATACACAGCAGATGAACAATCCAGTGTCCTCCATGTTCGTGTTAACAGCTTTAAAATGGTACACTCTCTCTGATTACTCTATCTCCTTTTATCACAGACATTCAAGACCAAGTTTCCTCTGTCATCAAAACCAAAAACCTTGGTTTCATCAAACCGAGGGAAATGCAGTATAAGGGTCATCAACAAATGTATGGTTTTTTAACTTAAATTTCCCAATACAATATTGGGGCCAAAATTAAAATATATCAAAAAATTGATTGATAATGATGAAATAGTTTACATTTGGAAGAAAAAATTTTTCCCTTTTGTTTAATGTGGGGCATTAATTGTGTAACAATTTAGTGTTTTTTGGGTTTTTAAAAAGGGGGTTTCCCTTGGTTTTTGTTTCCTGGGGGACTTTGTGGGGCCCCACATACTCAGACGAAAAACATTGCATTTAAAAAGAAGGCATCCTCAAGGCGCTGTCGGTCTACCTGAACGAAGACCCGGAAATTTGGTGAAAAAAACGCATGGTATGGTAATTTAGCTTTTGTGCTTCCAGTCCTTATTTTTCCATTTTTAAAAAAAGGAAATGCAATTTATAGGTCACACATTTGTGTTAATTAAATAGATGTTTTTTTCCCTTTATTGATTTGTCCCTGAAGCAAAAAAAAAAACCATTGTTTTAATATATTGATATTTATTTTTTTATTTACCTTTTTCAGGACTCCGATGTCGACAACAGTCCAGCTGAAATAGAGAACGGTCTTCGGAGTATTTGTGATTCGCAGAGAAGGTGCAGCGCGTGACGATGGTCCAGAGGATGTTGGCATTATTTTGGAGGGGGGGGTGCAAGTCCTCAGTGAGCTGTGTAATGTACCAGTAGCGGTTGCAATGCTGTTTGCTTTAGTTTATGCACTCAATCTCAGCTACCCCCCAGAGTGGAAATACACTTTCGAAGCTCTGCAGAAACTCATCATGGGGCTTGATGGACAGAGGTTTGTTAAAAAAACTGCAGGTGCTGAAAAACCTTACTTGCACGGTA
This sequence comes from Crenichthys baileyi, assembly GCA_036173005.1. Lineage (NCBI taxonomy): Eukaryota > Metazoa > Chordata > Actinopteri > Cyprinodontiformes > Goodeidae > Crenichthys > Crenichthys baileyi. Next base: position 167,316 of record JAHHUM010002143.1, on the reverse strand, counting down.
ATATTTGTTGAAAACTGTTAGGGGTCTTAAACAATGAAATTTACCCAGAGTCATGTTGGGGGGGGGAGGCACGTAGGGAGCCGTTCAGTCCAATATTTGTTTTTTTTAAAAATGACAGTTTTTTATATGTTTCAATGCTCCCAGTTGTTGCCAAAAATGTAGAGAACCCCTTCTGTTCCCGTGTTGATCTATTTCTGTGTTAACAATGCTTCAAATTGTTGCCTTTTTGATTTTCAAGGACATGTGTATGAGTAATTCAGACTTTTTTTTCCATACCCAAAAAAAAAAGATGACAATAGGTAAAATTCCATTTCATCTGATTTTGAATTTTTTAAAAGAGGACTGAAGATTTTAGCATTGCATATTTTTGCATTGAAATGGGCATCTGAATTTTTTTCTCTGAAATTAAAGCTTTGTATGTTTATTTTTTAAAATTTTCACCTGTTTTTTTTTCAGTATTTTTTATGTTCAACATCAAAATTTTAATGTTTAAAAAGAATTACATTGAAATAAGGTTCGTCTAAAAATACAAGGTTTAGAATTCAGTTGCTAAAAAATTTTTAAGATGCCAAAAATTTAACCAGCAAAAATTCAGCATCAAAATACGCTGTCTTGAAATTGATGGAAAAACAGCTGAGATTCTAGATCAAGTCCCAAAAAACCCAATTTCCCCCTTTTTGTTCATTAGGTCTTTATGTTAAAAAAAAACGAAATTGGGTGAGTGTTGCTGGAAAGATAGCTGACTGACAGGAAAAAAGCTGGGGCAGATGAGTTTCCCAAGCTGTTCACTTTATAGAAAACAGTGTTATGTGAAGCCCTGATGAAAAGCTGGATGTCGGTTCGACCCCTTAAAAAAATAATTTTTCGCTTTTTCCCCGGGATCTCAACAATGTTTTTTAAATTTTAATTTCAGGGCGCATATTTCGACACTGAAATTTTTGCTGATTGAATTTGACTGCTTTAAAATTTTTTTTTTCAATTTTTTTAAAAAAATTTTTAAACTTCATATTTTGGGCCCCCAGTTTTTAAGCCCAAAATTTAAATGCATCTTATTGGAACAATTTTTTAAAAAAGGGAAAAAATTTGATTCTGAATATGGAAAATAGTGAAACATTGCTGTTGAAAATTTTAAGCCCGAAAAAATTTAGGGTAAAAAAACAATTCAGGGTTTACAAATTTCAATGGCCCCCCTTAATATTCACTGGTGAACAAATTTACTTGGGTTTTAATTCAAAAATCACTGTGAAAAAAAAGATTTACGCCATAAATTAGAGCGCTCTGTAGTATACAGATACAAAAATTTGAGAATGTTATTCATTTTTTATTTTTTTTTTCAAATTCATTGATGCACTTACATGAATGCACTTTTTTTTTATTGTATTTTAAATGTTTTTTAGAGTCAGATGTTTTTTATGTTTTCCTCTTCATGGGCAATAAAGTTCAATCTCGAGAAATCCTGTTTGCTTTTAGGTGTTTTTTTTCCTAATTTGATATCAACTGTCATATACTAGGATGACAAATTTTTCAACTATTTAAAACAAATATTGATGTCAGAATTGACTTACTGAATTATTACTACTGATTTTCATATGACTGAAAGGACTCTCAACTAAAGTATTTGTGATTGTCAAACAGTCTTGTCTGAGCAGCCGAATTAATTAGCTGTTTTGTATCATTTTAAAATATAGTTGTACCTACCCCATTAAATTGGGTCATCCACACTTAAATCAAACATGAGTGAATATGTTGAACTAACCTTTAAAAATTATGTTGGATTTACCTTTTGTGACTGAGTAATAATAACACCAACTACTTATGTTGAACCAGCATATTTACATTTATGTCACTTAATAAAACAATTTCTTGCTAAATTAGCGTATTATTATTGGGTGGAAATACTTTCCATAATTTTTTTATGTTCACCCAACAAATGATTTTTTTGAGTGTGGAGATTTTCCATCCAGCCACACTGTAAAATCTATAGATCAGCTGGTGACAAAATATCAGTTGTCTAAGTGTTTAGAACTGGAACCTTCTAAACACTAAATACTTTAATCAGACTGCAGAGTCTGACATGATAATAAAAGTCAAAACATCCAAATGTGTTTAAAAGGAGCTGCTGATCAATTCATTTAGAGGTTAAATACTTGTACAAAAGTGAAAAGTATATTATTAATGTGAAACAAATTTTATCAATCTGAAGTTTTTATTAATACTTAAAAAATGACCGTATGTTTTTTAAACAAGTCATGTTAACCTAAGTCCTCCATATTAATAAATTATTTAAAAATAAAGCAGCAAGCTTGCATTTCTGCCCTGTTTATTACCACCTTTATCAGTAATGTTGTTTGTATAAAAAAATAATTTTTTGAGTTACCGGTTAATTGAAGTTACTCCTAAACAAAATCAATCACGTTAATGAGTTGCATACCTCTCACTCCTGTGAGTTCTGGCTACTAACAGCGGTTTGAAATTTTTTGGAGTTAAAAAATAAAGATTAAAAAACAAGGCCATGTTTAAATGAGTCTGATGTTGTTAGGAGAAGCAGCAGCTCAGAGGGAAATCAACGTTTGGTGGGGGGGAATAGATCAGCAACCCTGTCAGATTGTGGGACAAGTGAGAAAGCACTGTTGGCATTAAAAATTAGAACAAAGGTGTGATATTTAATTAAATGTGAAATTTTTTAAATTGAACATTGACTCCTACTCCTAAATAAAAAATTGCTAAATACCAGTGATAACAAAATGTAAATGCACTATTTTATGGATCCCCATAGACCATCACTTAAACAAATAATCTGTGCAAATAATTGAACATGGTTAAAAATTATTAAAAATAATTAAAAAAATTACTTACATGTCAAAGATGGTGTTCCAGATCCAGAAGAATCTAAATGTGACAAAAAAAAGATGTGAGAAAAAAAATGTTCAAAAGCAATTCCTTTTTATTACATAATTCAATACAAGACATTCACCTACTAATACACAAAATTAAACAGTCTAATTATACATTTCAAAGGCAATGCATGTTTGGTATAGCAAACTAGAAATCTTATTCCGACCAATTTAAGCAGCAAACACCAGTAGTACAAAATTTTTTTGTAAAACTAGCTTCTAGATTTGCAGCTTTAAAAGTCACAGGAGGACATGTCAAGATTAATTTATGCAAGACCAAAGATTTAAACAGATTTAAAACCCTAAATTTCCATGACGAAAAAAATGCTGAGATAGTAATTAGTGGTTTTCCCAAATTTTTCACATTACTTGATAATTTTTAGTAATTTTATAAGAAACCAGAATTTAAAAACTTTACAAATTTATTAAAAGGCTGTAATATCCAAAATTTTAAAAGTACTTGCAAAACATAAAATTTTGATTCCCATTTAAAAAAAGTGCAAAAAAAGTTGTGGAATTTTTTCCTGCTCAAAAATACATTAAACACCCAATATTTTTTTAAAAAAGAACAAAGTATGTGTACGTTTTTGGGGATACTAGGCAAAAAGGTGGTCCCCCGACATTTTCTTAAAAAAAGAAAACATCTAATTCCCTGGATATGATGGGTTGAATTTTTCATAGGTCTTGGATTTGATAATAAAAACGAGTACATTAAACCAACAAAATGGGAAAGCAAAAAAAGGTCAATGATTAAAACTTTGTTTTGAACTTAACCTTTACCATTTGTAATAGATTTCGTTATGTCTGTAATTTTTTATTAAGCCCCACAGTAGTAAAAATTTGTAATTGTCTATCTTCGTCGACTGTGAGCTGTACTAGCAGAACAGAAATCAACATGTTACAATTACAATTGAAGGGCACAAAATCACTCAGACCTCATATGTCCTGCAGGCTGCATTTTGGACATCCTGGCTTTATACACTATTTAATTATGCTTATGGGGATATTCAGTGAAAATAGGCAATTGATGGGACTTTGAAAAAAAAAATCTTGTATGCCATCTTTTGAGATTATTAGAAGTTAATTCAATTCAGTTTTATTTATATAGCACCAATTCACAACACGTCATCGCAAGGCAATGGACAAAGTCAATTCAATCGAATCATAAGTTAGACTTTATACTAGTATTTTACCCAGAATACAGCTAAAGTAACATGTTTGCATTTTCCTTCATCACCATCCCAGCGATCTGAACAGCTGCAATCACTTATTAAATGAATACCTGCGCTGGCAAAACATTTCTCATCCCGATAACTAGAAGGAACAGCACCGGGTATTTTCCGGTATCTGGGAGAGTGCTTCAGACAGTGTTTGAGCTAATGAAGTTGTGTTTCTATTTTTTTCTTTGCACCCACCACCATTTTCGTGTATTAGCTACATCGCGCATCTGCTAGCTTAACCACACATGGCTGTATAGGTTCACGTTCAGGTCACGAAACTGTTTAAGTTGCAAGTATCCGCAGCAGTAATATACACAAGCACTTCGCCTCATACCACTATAAAATGAGCCTGCCACACTGCACATGTATGTCACGTTATATGGTATGATTAGCTCCCGTTCACACATTGCATAATGTTCAAACATTTTATTTACTAGAGCATAATGGCCGAGTTACGTGAGCGGGAATCTTCAAATGGACATCATTAAAACTTTCATAGTACTAAGAAAAACAAATCCTACATTTTTTGGATTAATAACACATCAAGTAAGTCCGGGAAAAAGGCTGCCAAAAAGACGCGGCATACGTTATATTACGTAAGTTATATACAGAGAAAGCCACAATGAAAAAAAGATTATAGGCAGTAGGAGATTTGTAATTAGCCAAAGATATTAACAGTAAATTAACCCAGCTCCACTTGCCAGCTTACGAGGTTTTCGCATCTCTTATACTGTTTTTGACCTGGCAGGACAACTAGTTACTAAAATAACCAGTGGCAATAACATATCAAACATCAGTACTTACCTTAGAGTTTTCTTGTGTGTTCTCCAGACACCACCGAGAGCAACGGTAGCTCAGCCGGAGGAAAGACCGCCAACACTCTAATCGCTAAGCGGCGCAATATGCTCCACCCACATTAAAAAAAATTAAGACCGCGAAGACTGGCAATAAGCAGCTCAATAGGAACCTGACACAAAAAAATTTTATTTTAAAATTCATTTTACACCTGATACAAAAGATAAATGTTAGTTTTACTACGTTTTTTAAGTATAGAAATGGTTAATATGCAGAAATTCATATAGCTTATTAATTTTTCCCCATAATTGTCAACCCACCTCATTAGAACAGTAATAAAAAATGTAAAAAAAAAATTCTACCTAAGGTTTCTAAAATAACATGTCTTCAGCTGCTTCTGAAAAGGTTCAATAGTGTCAATACACCAAAGACAAACGGAGTTCCACAGGTGTGACCGCTTGGAGGGGCCCCCATTCCTTCTTGCCAAATTTACACCAGTTCAAAGAAACTACCCAAAATTATGTCTTGTATTTATAGAATTTGAGGACTCAAATTGAAAGAAAGGTTTAAACAGATCAGAAATATACTGAGGATCTTTCTAAAACTACTGGGTTTGATCAACCCCAAAAATTCCCAAATTTTTAACTATTTTTTTGTGTTTCAGTGACTCATGCTTCAACATTGCAAAATTTAAAAAAGTATTTTTTTCTAATACATGATACATGATTTACTGGAAACCCCAGCGGGGCACATTTGGCTTATGTAAATTGCCTTATTTTTTTGGACAAAAACCAAAAATTCTCAACTTGCACAGAGCCCAAACTGTATTTTTCGGATCTAAATCCCACTGAAAAAATTGTGGAGAGATCTTAAAATTGCTGCTGGGGGAAAGCACCCCTCAAATATGAAGAGCTGAAGCAGTTGAAGAGTGGTCAAAATTCCAGAGGGGGAGGTGCAAGAAGCTTGTTGATGGTTATAGAAAGCAACTGATTTCAGTTCCCCTTTCCAAAAACCAAAATAAAAAATTGAGGGTGCTTTTAATAATTTTTTTCCGGTCCTTTTTTATTAGTTTTGTGTGAAATAGTGTCAGATTTGTCCTGTTTTTTTCTCTATTTTTGTGTTTACCCCCCAAACACACAAATTAAATTAAAACAGATCTATATCAAAAAAATGTGTAACTGCACTAAAACCTGGGGAAATACTTTAAAAAAAAATTTAGGGGGGCAATAATTTTTTCCATCACTGTAGGTCCGGGGATGGACTATGAGCCCCATCTATTTTAACCCTTGGTAGTTTTTTATTGGGCTGTATGGGCTGCCCCCTGGGGCATGTGGTGTGGGGCCCATACAACTAAACCTATTCGGGTCCCATTTAATAATACCCAGTTCTGGCCCATGCCTACTGAACCCCCATAGGCTCCATGTAGGTCCTGTATGGGCTGCCCATGTGGGCTCCCCATGTGGGGACCATATAGCTAAATCTATATGGGCCCCATATAATGTTACCCAGTTCTGGCCCATACCTATTGAACCCCAATAGGCTTCATGTAGGTCCTGTATGCGCTGCCCATGTGGGCTCCACATGTGGGGCCCATATAACCAAACATAGACGGGTCTTATGTAATTCTGCCCAGTTGTAACCTGTGCCCATATAACCTAAATGGGCTCCATATGGGTCTCACATAGTCAGCCCTCATGGGCTTCCCAAATGGGGCCTGTATTACAAATTATATGTGGGGCCCACACTGTTAGCCCAGTTGCAACCCATGCCCACCCCTTACCCATGTAGCCCATTTGTAACCCACATGGGGCCCATCACAACATGCTGGCTGGGGTAAAACCCCAAGGATTATTATTGTCATTTGATTTGTTTTCTTTTAACAACCCTTTTAACAACACTTAATAAGCATTTGGGAGCTGACCATGCTAATTGTTGAAGCTTTGTAGGTGGAATTCTTTCCCATTCTTGCTTGATGTACAACTTTAGTTGCTCAACAGTCTGGGGTCTCCATTGTTGTATTTTGTGCTTCATAATGGGCCACACATTTTCAATGGCAGACATGTCTGGACTGTAGGCAGGTTAGTCTAGTACCCGCACTCTTTTATCACGAAGCCATGCTGCTACACATGTGGCTTGGTTTTATTCCAAAAGTAAGGTACAGGTTTTATATTAATTTATATGGGTTTTTGTGTTTTCACCTATAATGTATAGTGTTTGGAGCTAGTTAGTTGCAAGGCTTGTGGTGAAGGCTTTTAAGGACATAAGTATTATTATTGTCTTCTAATTCAAATTAACTTTTTTATTTTATTTGAAAGCTGTCTCTGTACTGACTTCCATAAATACCATGAAAATAATATGACATATGTATTTTAAATTAATATTCACCAAGCGTAGCCTTCTATCTCCTACAAAATGAATAAACATATTTATTTGTGGATTATCTGTGGATGCCTCGGGTGGATTAAAACATAAGTATATTTCATCATTCATGTCTACTTGAAACTTTGAGAGTGTCTCTTTTCCCTCCACCCAGATTGGTTCACACAAACCAATCAATGTGTGGCTCAAACGTCTTGGGAACAATAAGGTTTTTTTGTGTTTTGTTTATTGTAAAGAGAGAAAACACATTTCACAAATTAGGAAAACATGTTTTAAAGAGAGTGTAATCAGTGTAGAATATTCCAATCCTGGTGTGAATAGCCCATGTACAGTCATATTCAGTTAATTAAAATATGATTGAAAAGTTTTTTTATTTCAATAACTTCATCACTAAGTGAAACATTATATAAATTAATTACTCACAGACTGATGTTTTCAAGCTTTTTTTTCTGTTAAATATGATGATTTCTCGCTTACAGCTAATGAAAACACATCATTTAAGATTAAAATATTACCTCAGACCAATAAGAGAAAACATTTTTAACAAGTGGGCTAAATGAAAAGTATTTTTAGTACCTGCTTTAAGGTTGTTATTTTCAAAAGCCAATTTTAAACTGACAAACGAGTTATGTTTTGGGGTTGTTTGGTTTCTGTTTTTTTCTTATTTGTTTCTCACAGTTTTTAAATCATGCTTCTGTTTATTATTTTCCTGGTCATGCTTTAGTTTTTGTCTTCTTGTTCATGTTTTGTCAAGTTTGGTTTTTGGATCTGGTTATGCTTTAGTTTCATGTTTTTCTAGTTTCTGTTAGTTTGTACTCATGAGTCCCTGTTTTGCTCCAGCCACGTTTTGTTCTGTCTGTCAATTATCTTTATTTGGTTCAACTGCTCCAAGCTGATCTGTCTTCTTACTCCAACTGGTTCACACTCCATATATACACGCCTGTTCAGTTATTCATCGTGGAAACATTCCCAGATCATGCTCTTGTCTTGTTTTTTCAAATCATGCTCATGTCCTGTTTTTCATGCCAAGCCTCTCTTGCCAGCCTGCCCATGTCTGTTTTTGCTTGTCTTGCCTGCCCGTTTATTGTTTTGGTTCCTGCCTCCTCCTGTGAGTGAGTTTTTGTTATTAAATAATTTTTTCACTTACCGTCATGCTGCCTGCTAGTCTGCATTCTGGGGTCCTCCAGTTTGCAAGTCTTGACAAAACGAGCCTCATCGGAACGCATCTTCTAATTATTGAATATGACTGTATTATGGATTTTAGGCTTGACGGTGGTCCTAATGCAATAGTATCTCTTTTTGCAGTTTCACAAATTTTATAAAGATGTCAGAAATCTTAAATGGTGTCTTAAACAATTTTTCTCCAGTGTAGATTCCTCTGCGGCAGGTTGGATCAAGATTAAGTATTTTGGATCTTGAACTAGAGATGACCAATTACAGTGCCCACTTATTGAAAACTGAAAACTGAAATTGCCCTTTAAGTTTTTGATTGGAAGCTGTGAAGATACAAACTTTCAGAAATTAAATTACTAATTATTAATTTTCTAGGTCAACTTTTTGCTATACGGTGAAGCAATACTTTTAAATTATGAATATTATTTTCCAAAAGGTGCTGAAATGCCTTCTGCTTATTATTTTTCCCTAATTAAGAGTATTAAAATATTGTCACACTAATTGGTTATTGGTATATTTTTCTATGGAACCCTGTGTCTTGACAGGTGTCTGCACTATCTGAAATTGTATCAAGTATTCTTCAGAGTATTGTTACCGAGTTTGACATTTTTGTTTTGTGACTATCCTACACAGCATGTATAAATTAGCCTGATGAAAAGTATTTCTTGGTTGACTTTTCAACACAACAGTGCAACTCAAGAAGTACTTCCTCTCACGTGTCTCAAACATGGATACAGGCTGTTGGTCACATGATAACTCAGACTACACTTGCTGACTTAGCCCTTTGCAAGACATTGCTTTGAACATAAAGTTTGTGGTGTTTTAATACCACGCCACCTGATATATTAATATCATTCTAATAACCACAGAAAATATTGTAAAACAAGTCTTTTTTTTTAAATAATCATTTGAAATGAAATTGTTACTTAGAAAAAAATAAAGGTATGTATTCATAATTTATCATAGTTTTCCTGTGCCATTTACATCTGTGAGGAGTGAGTGATGGCCACCACTGGACAACTGTCTAAAAAGGTAGACTGGAGGTTTTGTCCAGGCATTCTCCATCCCTGTGCTGGTAAAGTGGCCTTATGTTGTTTGCATGTTGCTGTTCTTTCTTTTACTGTTGCCTAAGAGCCCATTATTATTTTTGTGCTCCACTGCTAATGATTTTAGACAGACTGCACTAAGAGGAACATCCTTTTAAAGCAGCATGCTGGAACAGGTCTTTTTAAAGCCCCTATCTGTGTGCACATTGAACTAGAAATGCTTGCTTGTAATGCAGTTAATTGTGGTGAAATCTCCACACTAACATATTTGCATTCACTGTAAACTTTAGTCCACACACCCTCAACATACAACTCCCCCTTGGTAAAGATATGTGAAAGTCTTATAATTATTTCAACTTTTACTCTTGAAGTGAGACCCCATAGGGATTTCTTAAACCTATGCTTTTATGTCATGCATGTATTAAATAGAAAAATAGCAATCCCAAGTTAAAAAACATCTCTCTTTTGTTGCTGCTGTTTTGTTTTTTGGTAATGGAATCAGCAATGTCACAATTTTGACACCCTTAGTTTTAATACATTGTGTAACCTTCTTTTGCTAGTGGGAGCGCTAACTATTATAATTCAAAAGGTTTGAACTTCCAGAGAGAGGTATCTTTGATCATCTGCAAAAGTATTAATTCCCCTTCAATTCCCCTGCAATCACAAACTTTAATGTATTGTACTGAGAATTTACTGTAATAGACAAACATAAAGCAGTGCATAACTGTGAAGTAAAAGAATGATTCTTCGCCCCATTTAGCTAACCCTAAAGTAAATCCAAAGGAACTGATTGCCTTTAGAAGTCCTCCTACAGTGAACAGCATTGTTCACTTCTGCATAATTCAAGAGGTTTAAAAAAATTGCAGGCTTTGAATATGAATTTTAATAAAAGAAACAGTCAAGAGGTCCATGGCAACTTTGAAAAACCAGCAGAGATCCATAGTTGGGGAATTCTGTTGACAGGGCTATTAGCTGTGCATTTCACAAATATTTCACAAATATGGTCTTTATTGATCGAAAGCTATAAAAAGACCTGTCTGCGGTTTTCCACAAACCATATACATTATATTCCCAAAAGCATTTGTCTGTCTACTTGTACATGAATGTTGATGACATCCTATTCTTAATCTATAAGGTCCAATTTGTTGATGGTCCCACTGTTGCTAGCAGTAGCAACTTTAGCTATTCTGTAAACATCTTTCTCAAGGTGAGAAAGCCAGAATTTTAGCTTCCTTTCCTTCTGTGGCTCTGGCCCCTGGCCGGGCACCGGGCTGCAGTCATGGGCCGGGGACCTCTTGCAGGGTGAGTTTGTCCCGTCTTGGTGTGGGGTCGGAGGTTCTGTTGTGGGCACAATGCTCGGTGGTGTCTGCCCTGTTGTGCCTGTGGGTGGAGGCTGGGGTGGCGTTGCACGGGGCCCTTGCCTTGCCGTCGCGGCGCACTCTGTGGTGTGGGCCGGATGTGGCCGGTGTCATGGGAGTGGGGCTGTGTGTGGAGCTTGCGCTGTGTGGGTGTATCTTCGTTGGCTTTTCGGGGATGGAGCTCATCTGTGGCGGTTTGCCCCTCTGGGTAGGGGATTCATGGCGTTTGGGTTTGGCGACAGGTATTCGATATCTGTGTCCTGGTTGGGGGGGAAATTCATGTTGAGGTTCATGGGGGGGGGGGCTCATGGGGTTGAGATCATAATTCATTGGGGGGTTGAGACTATTTCATCCTGTATCGACTCTGTTCCAGAGCCTGACACCTGGCACCTGGACCTGGGAGTATAGAGTATATATGGGAAGTTTGAGTGATTGTACAACCGTGGGTTCGTCGCTGCCACTCCCTGTGGCTTCTGCACTGTGGCTGCTGGGTGGTTCCCCTGGGACTCTTCCTTGCTCTTCTCTGGGGGGGTTGCAGTAGTCCCGGCGGTGGTTCTCCTGGGGTTCCTGTGCTCTGGGGGGCTTTTGGATGTCTGTGGCTTGGATCACCTCGGTATCTGTCCTAGGTCCAGGGGGGCAGGTCTGTGGCACCTCACACTCGCTGTTGCATATTTTTATGGAGAAACCTTGTATACACAAGCGCGCTCACACCCAAACCCACAGGTGTTTAGATTCATGTGGTTACCAGATATACAAATGTTTTATAATGAGCCGCAGTTACCACTAAATACATCTTTTATTGATTAGTACCGTGCACTTAACATTGGTAACAATGCTGTTATTATATATGTTTCTACAGGTGTAGAAGCAAGCAGGGTGTTATCTTGTAATCTCTTCATCCTTCTTTCTCTCCTCCATTCTTTTCTCCTTCTCTCGCTTTTTCCTTTTTGCCCCACCTCTCTCTCTTTCGTGCTTCTTATTTTTCCCTTTTCCTTTACGTCTACGTGTCCGTAAAAATTTAAATAATCCCAAAGCAGTTTCTAATAAAGCTTCTTTTATAAATATCAAGCAGAGCAATAAAGCGTTAGCCATAATGCTCCACTTGTGACACGGTTAAAATAAATAAAAAGAAATGTATTTGACATTTATTGGAAAATAAACAGGCTTTTCAATGCTACGCAGTTTATTGCACAGAAGCCACAAAGCAATGTTCAAAAAAACAAATGACCTCACTTTCTGCAAAAAATTGTTTCAATAGTGGACAGATTTGGCCTGCAAGCATGCTAGTCATGCACACACTCTGCAAAATGCGGCTTTGTATTGTTCTGCTGAAATTGATGCGGTCCTTCCTGCAAGGAAAATCTCCTTGATGTATCCTAGATGTATGCATTATCTCTCTTTAGACACTGATGACAACCTCAGTTGTTTTTCTCGTCCTTTGAATGCAGAACCTGACATCTACTTTTTTTCATGCAGAACACATCCACCCTCCTTCTGGTAATCCAACAGCAGCCTGCACCCATAAACTCAGTACAGACATAATTTGTAGGTTTTTGCTATCTCAATAAAGCTTCAGGATGCAGGAGGGAACTGTGTTGAATAAAAATGTTACCTTTAGGTCATTCTCAAACCCATGTTGTTACACTGATCACTGTACCGCAAAGGATTTTGACATGAACCATTTGGATAGAGGTCTAAAAGTTTCATAGTTTCCCACTTCCAAAGATTTCTCACAATATTACGTACCAGTGATGTGATCTCTATTTCCTTTTATATTTTGTACATTCATGTTATATTTCCCCTATCTATTGCTCCCACACCACACATCCTTTCTGATTGTCTTCAGCTCCCTCAGTATAGAGAGGAGTGCAGCGCAAGTCCTGAGGCAGGGTTAATTGTAAAACGTACCTATTATGCAGTTGTTAAGGGCAGAGCATCATGCACTTCAAATCACTTTGAGCTGACATCTAAAGACAATTTCTCACAAATTTTAGAGCAGCTCAAAGAAATGAAGGGGGCAGCAGAAGATTTTTTTTCTTAAAACTGGACTGTTTGATCCACTGAATCCAGTCTTTTATTATATTATATAAATGTAAATGTTTATATAAATATAATTGTTTTATTTATGGAAATCTGAAAGATAATTGTTAGGCAGTGTTACAACTAAGCTTCTTACGTGTAGGAATTATTGTGTATAATGAAGCTTTCCTAAAATCTGTTTTTTTCATCGCATGAAAGCTTGCAAAGCAAAAAGGAAACAGTAACAATAATAATAAGAAAAATGGATAAAAATGTTTAAACATGAATGAGTTTTGTTGTTTTGCTTTAGTTGTGGAGGTTATGATGGTCCAACATTTCTCATAGATAAAAAGCTGTAGCTCAAGGGATATGTGTAGTCAGAGCACATCTGTGTCTTATTGATATAAAATAAATTATTAAATGGGGATGAATGATTTTTTTATATAGAGCCTCAAATATTGTCTGTCTGTAGTGTGCAGATAGATTTGTTTTAATCATAATTAGAAACAGCATTTTAACAAGAGGAATGGTTAAATTCCCAATCTATTAAGTTGTAACATTTCACTGCTGCCACTTTCACTGCTATGGAAAGAAACAGCAGGTTGACTGAAACATCCTTACTGGGTACTAATTTGTAGAAAGCATGATGAAGATAATGGTAATAAATGTAATTGCACTATTCTCTACTTTTCAATTACTTTGTCAAAAAAGTATGTGGTTGTGCCTAACTTCCCCTGAGATACCTTTACATAGCCTTCGCTCGAACACAGTTTGTCATTTCTTTCTCCTTTTTTCCAGACAAATGAAACTGATCTGTATCTGATGTTGTGCATTTGAATAAATAAACAGTGGATGGGGGGGTGTTCCTTTCCACTGACGATACATACATGCTCAGTATAAGGGATTGCTGCAAAATCAACGACACAATGCAAGCAACTGTCCACTGTCGCTGCACAGGTACTCATCCAGGAGGAGTGAATGTTGCAAGTCACTCACTCGATGCAATCTGCTGGGTTTCCTTCAATAAAAAACATATTAACCAATTTAAATAATAAACTGAATTTGACTGCGTGGTTTGATAACTAGGGTTGTGATTATAATTATGAATATATTATTTAATATTAATATTTTATTAAATAATAATTCGGTCTGTTATGTGTTGTCCATGGTGAATACCGGCCCAATAAGGCGGTGGCAGTAGGACAATAGTCAAAGGGCAGAGCAAAGCTCTGATATTCCTGAACAGATTAAAACTAAAAACACTACTGAGCAGTCTCTAAACACTACATAGAAAAATACAAAATACAATACTCAGGACATGAAGCTGTGGAAATAAATGTTTATTGTTCACTGCAGGCTAAATTAATGTTACAAAACAAAAACCTGTGTATTTAGCACTTGTATACAGCAAACCAACATGAAAATAAAGTACAAAAATATACAAATGAGAAGTTCATTACTCAGCCACAGCATTATTTCTCCATACTGGGTCAGGCCACAGGACTTCAACCACATCCTTTGTCTGGTCAGGTAACGGTGAAAAAAAAAAAACCTCTGGCATGCCATATCCAGGCTCGGCATGCCTCCACACCCATGTCACCACAGGCTAGTTCCATGGCTTGCATCCTGGTGTAAGGTTGCCATGCATATACCTTCCACCTCCATGAGGAGAAGAATTCCTCAATGGAGTTCAGGAAAGTGGAGTACAGAGGAAGGCAAAGATTGATAAAACCTTGGTTTATATTGAACCACTCTCTAACCTGGAGGGCTCTGTAAAAATTCACATTGTCCCAAACAACAACATAGATGGGATGTTCATCCTGCTGCCCTAACAGAGCATCTTGCATGTGATCGAGGAAAATGAAGAACGATAAGTATTGTAGGGCCCCAGGTTGGCGTGATGGTGGACAACCTCATGATTGTTGATGGCAGCACACAAAGTGACATTGCCACCACACTGCCCAGGGACACCAACGATGGCCTGTTGGCCAATCATGCTACAGCCTCTCCTTCTCCTTTTACATACTACATACTATAATGTCAAAAAAGGTAATTTCCTGTTCTCTAAATCTTCAGATTATGGTGGACACAGTGAGTCTACTGATGTTTGGCTGTACCCTTTGTCCACCCTTCCTAATGCTCATACCACGGACAAACACACCGTAGCTCTGATTTCATCAGATATTGCTGTTCTTTGTCTTCGCTGACCACCTCTCGCATGAACTCCTCCTCTCAGATTTATTATCATTGTAATGCCTCCAAAACCACCACTCTCTGAACTGGCTTATAAATGTTCCCTCACATCGTTGGCCACAAGTGTGATCAATTTTAAGTGGTTGTGTTCAACCGGTGACAGCTGTGCTTTAACTGTGTTTGACTTTTGCCACCTGTGCTTACCATTATGCAACACAGGTCCATCACGATGAAAATGTGTTGGCAAGTTGTGTCTGAACAGGTGAAAAGTTGTTACGATTTTGTCAGGAGAGTGACGGATTCAATTAGTGGGTTCAGGCAACTTAGCATTTGGTTCAGACAATAGGGTTTAGTGTTTTGGCAAATGAGAAAAACTGTAAGCTATTAATAATCACACTAATATGTTTTAACTGTTGATTAAGTTACAAGAACATAACTTTATTACTGAACATAAAATCTAACTAGCCTCTGTTTCCACCAGGAAATGCGTGATGGCAGGATTGAGGAGATCCTCGAAGTACTCCTTCCACCGCCCGATAATGTCCTCAGTTGATGTCAGCAGCCTGAGTACCTCAAATCTCTGGATGTTGTAGGACTGTCATGGTTGACACGCCTCTTCAACATTGCGTGCCTCTGGACTGGCGGACTGGGGTGGTGGTCCCCCTTCATAAGAAGGGTGACCGGAGGGTGTGTTCCAACTACAGGGGGATCAAACTCGTCAGCCTCCCTGGTAAAGCCTACGCCAGGGTATTGGAGAGGAGAGTCTGGCCGATAGTCGAACCTTGGCTTCAGGAGGAGCAGTGTGGTTTTCGTCCCGGGCGTAGAACACTGGACCAGCTCTATACCCTCTACAGGGCACTCGAGGGTTCATGGGAGTTTGCCCAACCGGTCCACATGTGTTTTGTGGGCCTGGAGAAATCATTCGACTGTGTCCCCCGTGATGCCCTGTAGGGGGTGCTCCAGGAGTATGGAATCGAGGGCCCTTTATTAGGGGCCATCCAGCCTCTGTACAAGCGGAGCAGGAGTTTGGTCCGCATCGCCAGCACTAAGTCGGACCTGTTCCTGGTGCATGTTGGACTCCGGCAGGACTGCCCTTTGTAACCGGTCCTGTTCATAACTTTTATGGACAGGATTTCTAGACACAGCCAAGGGCCGGAGGGGTCTGGTTTGGGGACCAGTAGATTTTGTCTCTTCTTTTTGCAGATGACGTGGTCCTGCTGGCCCCCTCTAGCCAAGACCTACAGCATGCGCTGGGGCGGTTCGCAGCCAAGTGTGAAGTGGCTGGGATGAAGATCAGCTACTCCACGTCAGAGGCCATGGTACTCGACCGGAAAAGGGTGGCTTGTCCTCTTTAGGTTGGAGGGGAGTTCCTGCCTCAAGTGGAGGAGTTCAAGTATCTCGGGGTCTTGTTCACGAGTGAGGGAAGAATGGAGCGGGAGATCGACAGACGGATCGGTGTGGCTGCCGCAGTAATGAGGGCACTGTGCCGGTCCGTTGTGGTTAAGAGAGAGCTGAGCCAAAAAGCGAAGCTCACGTTTTACCGGTCGGTTTACGTTCCTACCCTCACCTATGGCCATGAACTTTGGGTCATGACCGAAAAAACGAGATCCCTGATACAAGCGGCTGAAATGAGCTTCCTCCATAGGGTGGCCGGGCACTCCCTTAGATAGGGTGAGGAGCTCGGCCATCCGGGAGGGGCTTGGAGTAGAGCCGCTGCTACTCCACATCGAGAGGAGCCAGTTGAGGTGGCTCGGGCATCTATACCTGATGCCTCCTGGACGCCTTCCTCGGGAGGTGTTCCAGGCACGTCCCACCGGGAGGAGGCCCAGGGGGACGGCTCAGGACATGCTGGAGGGACTATGTCTCTCGGCTGGCCTGGGAACACCTTGGGCTCCCCCCGGAGGAGCTGGAGGAGGTGTCTGGGGAAAGGGACGTCTGGGTGTCTCTGCTGAGTCTGCTGCCCCCGCGACCCGGTCCCGGATAAGCGGAAGACGACGAGATACGATCGTACAGTCTCTATAGTGAAATTTTTCACACTTATTTGGATTTTATTTTAAATTCCCATTTTAACTACATAGAACGTTTGGGAAAGAATTGAGAATGCAAGAGAAGAAAGCATTTGAGGTCAGGCAGGTCCTGATGCCGGAAAACAGCCTAATCATGGAACAGGACAGAGAGTACCTCTTATTGGGACAAACGCTGTTTATTTTCTGTCTTAGTTCTGTCAGCTCAGTCTCTCTGCCTCAGCAGGGAAGATTTGTTGGTCCGTTCCTCTCTTTGTGTTTCAGTTACAAGTTATAAGCAATTTGAAAAACTTGCTAAAATCTTGCTGAAAGCAAAATATTCCTTTTTTTCTATTCTTTTTTGTTTTCTTTCTCAAAAAAAAACATACTAAGAATATTTTTTTTTCTGGAGCTGGAAAAATCTAACCAAGGTCTGGGAGCCCATGCCCCCAAGAGGTGACGCGGCTTAAAAACTAAACTAGCAGAATTAAAACGGTTATATTCTGATGTGTATCGAAATAGTCTGCAGAATAGAAGATTATTAGTTCAATGTATTCTCACCTAAAAGCTTCTATTTTACTGGTCTTGGTCAGACTGGTGGAAATGTGTCTTCAAGGACATCTTTTGTGCACTTCTTAACCCTAAGGCATCTAGATAAGTAATTAGAAAGGTTGCAGCATAATAAGGCCAGATTTATTGCACATGTTATATTAAATTAGGTAAAATAAAGCAATGACCTACAGAACAAGAGAAGTACAATAGGTACAGGTGTCGACTAGTGGCATCATATTTTAAATTCATCCCTCATGGGCAGGAATGTTTAATTCACAATGGATCAAAATTATAAATGCTGGCTCAGATATACACATTCACCCTTAATATTTTTTTAGATGATTTTTTGCAAACTTTAGAGAAAACACATTTTTCTGTAGCAATCAACAAGCTTCTGGGCAGATATGGTCCATGAATTTTTAACAGGGTTTAAGTTTGTCTGCCTTATCCAGAACTGGTTTTGATTTGACTCCGTTTGGTGTTCCAGCATAACACTGTTCCCAAACACATCTTAAAACTCATTTTTGAATTAATAATCGGGCTAATATTAAGCTTGTAGAACAGCCTCAATCTCAACAATACTGAAAATGTTCTATCTGCACCAGAAAACAAATGAACTGTACCAAGTCTGTCAAGTGGAGAGGTGTTATTATTTTATAATATTAGTTTAGGTGTTGGTATAGATTTCTGCCTTTATTTATAATTTTGACTCTGTCTAGATCTGCTATTTTTTGAGTTCCTGTGTAATAATGTGGCTGCATTACTGCTCAGTGTTTCTTATGTTGGTATCTCCTGCTCTATTGTCCGCTCCATGCTTCTCTCAGTGTCTCACCTCCCTGCACACCTTCAGCTGTTTTCCTTCAGGTCATTCACTCACCAGTAATAGTAATAGAAATCAACCTCCCTGGCATAAATAACACTTGGTCTTGCTCTTGTTCTTGCTCATGGTCAGATCCTCTGCTATCCTCAGTCTGTTGCCTAGTTTTTTCTGGGTACTACTGTCACCAGTGTGTTGGTGTTGTCAGTCTGTTTCTGTTTACTAAGAATCTTTCATTCACCATCCTCCCCTCCTTGTCTCTGCCTTTGGCTTCTCATCAACACAAAACCCAATTCTAGTTTTTAAAAGTCACTGAGGTTGCATGATCAGAAAAAGTAAATAAATCTTGTTTGCTTAGCTTCTCAGAAGGCCTTGTAGCTAGATTTAGTTTCTTATCTCACTGCTTACAAAGAAGAGGGAAGCTTTCTTATTTTCTTATTTGGTAGCTGGCTGACAACAAAAGCCGTTGGTACATTGTGTCTCCACTTTAAAGCCTCTGGTCAACAGAACTCACAGCAAAAAAACTGACATCTAATTAATTTTTGATTTAAGGTTGTTTTTTTAATACAACAAAGGCAGCCACATATATGTTGGTACTGAATGCCAAAATACTATCTTTCCTTTCCTTAAAAACTGACCTGGCAGAGTGTATTCCCTGGGCAAATTTGTGTCATTTTGATTTGCGATGTGTCTGTGTGTTTTTTTTTGTGGAGGAGTAACCAGTGTTGTTTGCTCTGCTTCCTCAGGTGATATTGCATCCCCTCAGACCACGAATGACTGCAGCACGTGGTGGTGTTTGGGTTGCTGTTATCTGGATAATGGCCAGCTGCTTCTCGCTACCACATGCAATCTACCAAAAACTCCTGACTTTCACCTACAGGTACAATTTTGGAAACTGTCATATATTCTTTCCTAATGAGTTCTGAAACAATTACGTACTTCCTGTTTCACGCCCGAAAGACAAAAGTCACACTTGACTTGATAGCTTCAAAGCAAACAAGCAATCCTGTCTTAGCTTTTGAAGATTGATGTGTTTTTCTTTAAACCAGATGAAGTTAAATTAGTGACATGAATTTCGTTCCAGTTTGTTACCAGTGCAAGATTTTTAGTGTAAAGTGGTATCTTTAATCACCACATTTATTCTAGCACTTCACTGAGAAACATGCATGTGAAATATAAAATCCTAAAAGGCAGCCCGACCTTTCATTGTTACAGTTCACATTCAGACCTTTTAACTGCAAAAATATTAGAGGTTTGCTTTGATCTGTTATTAGTAAACTAAACTCACTTTTTGTATTTCAGGTAACCTAAAGTGAGTCAGTAATTGCTAAATGCAAAAGACTGAAGAACACATTTTAGCAAAAGCAGTAGTGATATTTAAGCAGTAATAAATGTGTTATTAGTGTATTGTGAAACACAATAGAAGTAGTTGTTACTCTGATTCATAGATATTTCTTTCATCAATAGTTAGTGAAGTTTTTATCTGCCCCTTTAGTTAAATCTTAATTCTAGAAAGTTTAGTCACTTTTTAGTTTTTGGGCAGTAACATCTTATATAATGGCCTATTTTGTATTTGTTTAAATCCTTAATCCTGTTTATTCATATTGTATCTAAGATGCCAGGTTTTCGTGATGTAAATAAGTAAGACCATTATACATCATTTCAAAACATAAAATCAATTACCTGTTTGTGTATTTTTGCAGATTCTTAATCTAGTACTCAGCATTCAGTCTTTTTAGTAGGATTCTATCAACCTCCTACTTCATTTGCCCACTCTATCTTCCAGAAGTTCTCCAAATACAAAATTTAAATTTCCACTCATGTAAGTCATTATTTCATCAAGTTGGATGCGTGCTTGGACTCACTATGATGCTGACAAACAAAGTCCCTCTCCATCCTCAACTGTCTAACAGATGCCTGAAGGTTTTGGAGCAAACATGGCTGGTATTTGAAACTAATCATAACATCGCCCACCTTTAACAACAAGAAAAAAGAAGAAAAGTAACCCAGGTCATGATCCTGTGACCACTATGTTTTACTGTGGGTATGATATTCTTCTGACTATGTGCAGACTTGGTCAAAAGTTAAACTTTGGCTTATCCAGTGCAATCTGCTAAATGCTCAGTTTTACGTTTAGTAGTTGATCAACACCGTGACCGTTTTTCTTTAGGCTTCTGTAAGTTTTACAGATGTACCCAGTTTTGATTTAAACATTTTTTTCTGTCTCAACTCTCCTGATTGTCCCTAACTAGCCAGGAAAAGGAGCGCAGCCTGTGTGTCCCAGATTTCCCCGAGCCATCAGATGTCTACTGGCAGTACATTGATCTCCTGACCTTCATCCTGCTTTACATGCTGCCGCTCCTCATCATCACTGCCTCCTACACCACGGTGGCACGCCGGCTGTGGCGCCACAACACCATCGGAGACACAACAACAGCTCAGCACGCCACCCAGAGAAGGAAGCGCAGGAGAACGTTGGCCATGCTGCTCCTGGTGGTTGGGGTCTTTGCCATCTGCTGGTTTCCACTTAACTGCTATGTGGTGCTGCTGTCCAGCCAGGCCATCCACTCCTCTAATGCTCTCTACTTCTGCTTTCACTGGCTTGCAATGAGCTCCACCTGTTACAACCCTTTCATCTACTGCTGCCTGAACCCCACCTTCCGCCAGGAGCTTCGGCTGCTCCTCGACAGGTGCCAACTGAGGCGGAGAGCAGAGGTCGGGTTAGAGCCCGAGCGAGGCCCTGCTGTTGCCTGCGCTCCATGTCACAGAGCTGCCTGGCCTGACAACCGGGAGTCCTCGAGGCCGAGTCATGCTTTGTCACACCCAGGACAGGACCTACTACAGAGTCATGCCTCCTCCAGTCAGAGCCGCAACCTGAAAGACGCACATGTGCTCTTCACGGCCAGACAGCCCCTTACTGGGAGAACGGACATCCTCTCAGTGGAGCCTTTTGTGGCTGTGAGATAACTAGAGACAGCTGCCACAGTTCTGATGAGGAACGTGAATTCTGTTTTGGGAAACTAACACATTCTGAGAAAACAGGAAGTCTGTCCGATGTTTGGCTGGCCCCCAGCAGGATTCTGATAGCAGCAGGTAAAGAGGATCCATATGCAGAAATTGTTACTCTGCTTTTCCTTTAGCATTTCCTGAAAATATCTACACAATGTAATTTTTCACATGTTTATATTGTTTTTATACTTCTGCTTCATTGAGTTGTGCATTGTAAATCAAAAGCTGAACTTCTGCAGTGCTTTACAGAACTTTACATTTCCTTTTTGTTTTGCAGTGCAGTGGAAGGAAAGGGATTTATGGATTTAAATAAAAAGAAAACCTGCAAGATGTGGTGCAGAATTATATTCAGCACCCTGAGTTACTATTTTGTAAAGCGGCTTCTCTCAACAATTACAGCTGCACGTATTTGGGGAAATGTCTTTATGAATGTTTCACATCTAGAGCTGGAAATGTATGCCCATTCTTGTTTGCAAAATAGTTCAAGTTCAGATTTGATGGAGAACATCTGTGGTAAATTTTTAAGTCTTGCCAAATTCATTTCAATTTCATTTAGGTCTGGACTTTGACTGGGCCATTCTAACTCATTAACATGCTCAAACCTTTTCTTTGTATATCTGGTTGTATGTAAGGTCTTTGTCCTGCTAGATTTTTAGCCACTATTGGGTCCAAGATTTCCCTATATCCACCTTCCCATGAACTCTGACCAGCTTCCATGTCTTTGATGAAGAAAAGCATCTGTTTTCATCCATGCCGTCAAAAATGTTACACTTTGGTCTCGTTAGACCAGAGCACTTTCTTGCATGTTTGTGTGCCCCCTATATGTCTTTTGACAAACTCCAGAGTTCTCATCGCTTTCTTCTTGCCACTCCCTTACAAAGGCCAGTTTTGTGAAGTGCGTAACTTAAAGCCATCCTGTCAACACATTCTATTGCCTCAGCTGTGGATCTCTGTAGCTGGTAAATGTTGTTCTTGCCTGGCCTATTAGTGTAGGTGAAAGATCATATCTTGATAGATTTGTAGTTGTGCCACGAGCTCAGTTTCAGATGATGGTCTTCATATTGCTGTTTATTTGCTAATGTTCTCTAACAAACCTCTGAGGCCTTCAAAGAACAGCTGAGATGTAATGAATCCCGATGCACTCTAGTTTACTCTAGTATGAATTCTAAAGGCAGCAGCTTTCACAAGATTTTAATTAGGAGAAAAGGGGAGTGAATACAAATGCATAGAACACTCTCCTAATTTTATTTTAATTTTTTTTAAATGCAATCAATCCTTTTCCTTGTACTTCACAGTTATGCACTGAATTTAATTTTGTAGTATAAATAAGCTGGCTGAATAAAATGAAATGCACACTTTAAAACCATGTATCTTTTGCCTTCTACTTCACATTAATGCGCCACTTTGTCTTGGTCTCAAAATAAACAAAAAACGTCTGTAGTTCCTCTAGTAAGACCTAGTAAGACCTTAAAATATCTCTAAGAAATGTAGAGCCAAACATCTAAGTCAGAAGTTTCCTGAATGCCTATTTCATGCTATAAAAGGTACTGGTAAAAGTGCAAAGTCATGGATTATAGAAGATAAATGTCAAAAGACACTGAAGAACAAGACATGGATGCCTCATTTGAACTGATTTTACAAAGCCATGCAACAAGAAAAGGGATGGCTTTACCAAACCTTTTCTTTTTGTGAAACACACACACCCAAACACACACACCCAAACACACACACACACACACACACAAACACACACACACACACACACACACACACACACACATGCAGATAACAGCACACCACTTTATCACATTTGTCTTCGCTTTCCAATTTTTGCACAAGAACACATTCTTGGTGGGTATATGCACCCGCTGCAGATTACATTGTCTTTTTTTATTCATTTCTTCAGTTACCTCAAATCCATACTGCTGCCAGTTGTTTTTTGTTTCTCTTTGAGTGACTTTTTTACACGAGAGGCTTTAAAAGTAAACCCAGTGCAATTACAGCAACTGCAGCTATTTACCAAACTGCCGTGCTGCTTTGTTGCTTTAACGCTTTTTCTCTACTATTTACAATGTTACAACTGGTTGGGTGTCACAACAAATCTTATGTCAAAAGCTAGGAATGTAAATTACATGGTGACCACTAGGGTCTGAAAACCTGAAAATACAAGCATTGCCTGTATATGAGGCATGGAAAAGACTGTTTCCGGTTTCTTGATTATAATGGTAAGGCTTTCAGTTTGACATGCTGACAGGGCTTGATATACGAGAAACAGAAGCTTTCTGGGAACAGCCTAATGCCAGTATTTTGGCAAATAGTCAGTCATAAGAAATAAAGGACTGCAGCAGCTGAAATACATAGAAAGATAGATAAACTTTGCTCAAAAATAAGCCCGTTTTGTGTTTGGTTGATTATTAGTTTTAACAATGCCTCTTGGATTTAAAAGCCTCTTTATTTTCCCTTGAATGGTGCCACAAAATGCATTTGTGGGTTGAGCTGCAGAGTTGAAAAAATCAGTTGTGCAGACAAAAAATAGCCAAATCTTCTCTGCTATAACCAGACAGCTTATTCTACAATTGACTCTTGCTTTGCGTCCTTCTTTTGTGTGGCAATCCACATACTCAACTCTGCTGTTTAAACCACAAACGCATTTACCTTTAAAAAAAAAAAAAAAGGTCACTAATTTAAGGGTTACAAAGAAAAAAATCTACCAATCACATATATATATATATATAATCAGTAAGTCGACAAATGAATATGCAAATCTTTTTACATTTCATATCAATTATTTTCCTTCTATTTTTTCAGCATTTCTTTAGAAATGACGATGTACCTCATTTTTAGTCAGTTTGTTTTTAGCAAATGAGATCACATTCTATGATTTAAACTTTTGCTTATTACTAAATTTATTTCATGCATTTTCTCCCCTTTTAATCTTTCAAAGTATACTTAAAATTGATACATCTTTTTTACATTCCCACGTGAATTCCTGATTTATTGTAAAGCTAAGAAAGCCCAGCTTCTGTGGTATGGCATTGGTTCAGATTCCAATGGTTGATTGTGAGAATTCAAGTATGATATTAAAAGCTTTTTTATGGAAAAGACCATGACACCTTGTGCTGCCTGCTTCTGCATAAAGTACAGTTGTTTTTGTGGTGTTGTGATCTCAAACCATGCTACACCATGGCTGCTTTTAGGACGTAGCTCTTACTGCAAACCTCGCTACATGCTAATGCACTAATTACTGTATGTCCTTCTTTGTACTGGTGCATTTCATTCAAGCTCAAATGTACAACTTTCTGAGTTTCAGTTCCAAAAAAAAAAAATCCAAAATCTTGTGTGGCTGCCCTCCACATAATCACTCTCATTATTTGCTGAAATAAGTTACTTGTCTGTACTTAAATCAGTTTGTTTCTCATTAAATCATTTTCAAGCCTTCTGTATTACAATAGTCTACAAATTGCTAGTGTCCTTAAATCAGGGCATACAATTCAGCAAAATCTGTTTTTAGCTTGTTTTGCTAAGAATGGCTATCCTGGTAGATGTCACTAAGCACAACAATGAGAAATGCTGCGTTCCATTCACAATGGAGGTTTAATATCATATCTGACTGCGAATGACGTCACACCCAATTTAACAATGTTTTATTTGCAACTAAAAGCAATCCTAATTAGTTGCTTTTGCTAACTGTTGTGCAACAGTGAAATTAGCTAACAAAACTTAGAGCTAACCATTTATCTTTAAACCATGATAGCAGATCAAATATTGTGTGTGACTAATTTAATGGTATACCCTTTGAAGTGCTAATTGCTACAGCTGTTTCCAGGCATGCCAAGAGACATAGTCCCTCCAGCGTGTCCTGGGCCGTCCCCTAGGCCTCTCCTCACAGTGGGACGTGCCTGGAACACCTCCTGAAGGAGGCGTCCAGGGGGCATCTGGAACAAATGCCTGAGCCACCTCAGCTGACTCCTCGCGATGTGGAGGATCAGCGGATCTATTCCGATCTCCTCCCGGATGGCCAAGGTCCTCACCCTCATCTCTAAGGGAGTGCCACCCTGCTGAGGAAACTCATTTCAGCCGCTTGTATCCAGGATCTCATTCTTTTAGTCAGGACCCAAAGTTCATGACTGAACAGAATATGATCAAAATGTAAAATACATAGAAATGTTAGAAGAACAAAAAAGGTTTTTAATAGATTTTATTGACCTATTTTTGAGATGTAGAGAACCGATTGTTTACTTGAGCAAAGTACATTAGGAGGAAGACGAATGATGCCCAGAGGTTTTATTCCGTAAATGGCAGTTTGGGACCAAAACCAGCAGCTGTGTCTTCATGCCATCTTACTCCTACTCCTCACGCTTAAAAATACCTTGTCAAAATGTTTTCATTTTGACAAAGGCAGCTTCTTATGTGAAATCTCATGTAACTCTACACATTTGTCCCTGTTAAATTGTGACATACTGGAAACATATTGTTATTAATGCTGATTTTTTGTTGTTGTTTAAACCTATTGTGTAAATAAATGTAAACAGTAAAATGTTTGTACATATGTGACTGTGACTGTAGCTGTTTTTGTTGTTTTAAAAGAAGTGAACTGTGTATATTTTTTAAATTGTCTGATCGCCCCCCAACTAATAAAGTGTTAACTTTTGCAGCTTGCCACTTAAACTTGATTGGGGTAAATGAGGTATTATAAGCCCATTCCATGAAAGCGTTACTCTTGTTAGTGACACTGTTAACAGAAAAACAGAAATATATAGGGGCAACATGGAAAGACCATCCCTTGCAGGGTTTTAATTGAATTGTGTGGTTATATTGAGATTGACTTTTTTAACAAAAAGAAAAATAATGGATTTGTGTTTTTCTTTGGACCTGTCCTGTCATGGTAATACATTATTTATCTTATATCCATAAATTATATTTTTAGATTAAATACAGAAAAAAAGATTTCTAGCTTTAGAGTTATTATAGGGTTTCTGTTTTGCCTCATACGATTCAGAAATTTTTTTCTAGAACACTGGCGGAAAAGTGTTTTGAATGACTTCTGTAACGTCTCACCAAGGAGGTTAGAATCTAAGATTGTGCCTTTACTATGTTTGTTTTACTTTTAGATTTTTATTTTATATGCAGGGAGGTCAAATGATCGACTTTGTTTCGTATCCATCAGACGCTTCGGGGGGATCTGCATGTTTTTTGGACACTGGGGGAATGAGAGGAGGGGAAGGGGGTGTGAGATACGGGTTGAAGAAGAGGGGCTAGCTGTCACTGATCACCACCTGTTGGTGAGTTGGATGCCGCTGGAGGAGGAGGAAAAGCAGACAGACTTGGCAGGCCCAGAGCGCATAGACGATGGTCTGCTGTGGAAACTATCCATGGCGGAGCCACTTCCAGCCGGTATGTATTCACCTCCCACCCCTTCTGGGATAGCGGGTTTTGGGATGTTTTGATAACATATAGTACCCGAGTTGGACATTTTTCTCTCGCATCTGATTTTCCGATTGCTGGGGCTGCCGCATAGCTGCGTCCTAGTAAGGGTCTGGCGGTGCCTGTCGGGGGGCGGGCAATCCCGAGACCGCCGGTGGTGGAGCACCGGCAGTAAGGTATGCTGGATCAAGCTGAAGAAGGAGTCCTAAATCGACTTGTTGGTTGGCATTGTGGGACTCCTGAGTGCGGTCTGACGTGATACCGTGAGAAGCCAAGCGTGCCTTGTCGCCCGATCTGTGGTCAATAAGGGCAGAAAAACGGTCGGGTCCTGGATGGAGTATCTTGAGCCTGTGAGAATTGAACTTACCGTTCAGGAAAGGGAGGCCTCTCGAGTCGATTTCTGCCAAACCGTCCGCCTACCTCAAGGAGGGGGGAAGCATTGCCTTGCGACCAACATGGTACGTTTTTATAGTGGGGGGTGGTGAGCGCTGCTGACCTCAGGAGGGGACATTGTCGGGGCGGGAAGTGAAGGAGTACTTCGAGATCTCCTCAACCTGTCCATCCTCGGCATGTTTCCCTGGTGGAAACAGAGGGTGGGGAACTCGGGTTGGACACTTTAATTACGAAGGAGAGAAAAGTTCATCACCCAGGCTGAAGTCACCAGAGGTGGATTAAAAAGCTCCGTGGCGGTGGCAAGGCTTGCGGGGTGGATGAGATACCGCCCTGAGACCTCAAATCTCTGGAGTTGTGGGGGCTTTTCATGGTTGACGAACCGAAAGCCTCTTCAACATTAAGCACTGGTGGGGTCGGAAGACAGTACCTCTGGACTGGCAGACCACACGGCGGTGGTGTCCCCCTTACTTTATGAAGGGGGACCACCACCCCGGAGGGTGTGGATTTCCAACTAGCATGGGAGGATCACACATCCTCAGACCTCCACTGGTAGAGAAAGTGGCCTATGGCCAGGTATTGGAGAGGAGAGTCCGGTCGATTAGGTCGACCCTGGTTACGCTTCGGAGGAGCAGTGTGGTTTTCGGTCCCGGCCGTGGAACACTAGACCAGCGATATAACCTCGTTAACAGGGGACTCGAGGGCTCATAGGAGTTTGCCCAACCGGTTCACAGATGTGTTTTGTGGACCTGGAGAAGGCGATTCGGACTAGTGTCGCGCATCGTGATGCCTGTGGAGGTTGCTACCAGGAGTCAAATGGAATTCGCCAAGGGGCCCTTTAATTAGGGGCCTCCGGTCCCTGTGACGAGCGGAGGGCAGGAGTATGTGTCCGCATTGCCGGCACTAGAGATCGGGAACGCTGTTCCGCGGTGCTGTTGGACTCCGGCAGGGGCTGGCCCGATTTATCACCAGGTGCCTGTTCAGAACTAACTTGTTATTATGGACAGGATGTTTCTAGACACAGCCCAAGGGCCGGAGGGGCTTCTGGTTATTGGGGACGCAGTGGATTTCGTCTCGTTGCTTTTTGTCAGATGGGACTGAGTCCCTGGCTGGCCCCCTCTAAAATAGCCAACAAGACCCTACAGGCATGCGCTGATGATGGAGCTGTCTGCAGCGAGTAGTGGAGAGGCGGGATGAAGATCAGCTTTCCTCCTAGTAGAGAGGCCATGTACTCAACCGAAAAGGGTTGGCTGTGTGCCGTCATTCTAGAGTTGGAGGGTGAGTTCCGCCGTCAAGTGGAGGGGTTCAAGTATCATCGTGTGCCTCTTGTTCACGAGTGAGGGAAGAATGGAGCGGAATCGACAGACTGGGATCGGGCGGGCTGCCAGCAGTAATGGGGGCGCTTTGCGCGTCCGTTGTGGTGAAGAGAAGAGCTGAGCCGAAAAGCTAAGGTAGCTCGCTCGATTTACCCCGGTCCGTCTGAGGACGTATCCTGACCCGCTCGACGGCTAGTGGACCAATGACCTATTGGGTCATGACTGAAAGAACGCGATCACGGATACAAAAGCGGCTGGAATGGAGCTTTTCCCCTAGGCCGTAGGGTGGTCCGGCTCAGCGTCCCTTAGAGATAGCGTGAGGAGCGCGGCGCATGTCGGGAAGGGGCTCGTGGAGTAGAGCCGCTGCTGCCCTCCACATCGAGAGGAGCCAGTTGGGATGGCTCGGGCATGGGGGCATCTATGCCCATGTTTGCCATCCTTGACGCCTTCCTCGGGGAAGGTGTGCAGGCAGCGGTCGTCACCGGTGGGTGGCGAGGCCCAGGGGACGGCCCTAGAGACACGCTGGGCCTGGTAACGCCTTTGGGCTTCCCCCCGGAGGAGCTGGGAGGAAGTGTCTGGGGAGAGGGAGCGTCATGAGTGGTCACCCTCTGCTGAGTCTGCCTGTCCCCCACGACCCGGTTCCGGATAAGCGGAAGACGACAGAGTACAGAGGTAACGATTCAGAAATTTATTTTTTGTATAACGGGACTGGCGGGAAAAAGTGTTTTGAATGACTTCTGTAACGTCTCACCAAGGAGGTTAGAAGCTAAGATTGTGCCTTTATTTTGTTGGTCTCTTTTCTTTCATACGATCACCTATGGAGTCTTTTTCTCTTTGTCGGATCTGACACTAAAGCTAATATTCAGCTTGTGTGAACACTGGTATTGTGAGAAAAAAATCCAGTGTAATTTCATTTGCCAGTGGGACCTGGGATGATGCAGGTACCACTTTGATTCCTAGAAGTCAGAGAGGTAGGAAATGCAATCAACCCCACCTTTCATGCAATAATTTTTTTAGGTGCCTTGACTCACAGTACATGTACAGTATCCAAGTGCGATTTGACGTTTGGTTTGCAGGTAAAACAATATTAAAAAAGGTACCAGTTATTTTTGATCAGTATGTTGACAGTCTCCCAATTCACTTCTTGTATTTTCTTGAGGATTCAAAAATGCTTAAGGAAAGGATTTTTATTTTTATTGTTGTGCAAGCAAAACATATTCTGCTCTGTTTGTATTTTCATTATTTAAAAGGTGAGAACCCCAGTTTATTGTTTAGCTTACTGTTAATATAAATAAATAATAGAAATAGTTAGAGCTTGAAGGGTTATTTTTTTTCATATTGCCATCATAAAGCAACGCGTCTTTTAAATGAAAGCACAGAAAATAGTGCAATACTATGGCTTTTAACTTTTTATATAACATTAAAAGAAAATAACATTGACTTATTACTTTATAGGGCAAAAATGATATTTGACAGCCATAAAACCAAGAAATATTAAAGGTATGAAATATATCATTGCTGGCCTTTGCATTGTTTATAAAAAATATATAAATAATTTGCAAGCACTTTTTACAAAGCTCATCTGCAAAGGAACCATGGTGAGCTCTGTGGACATATATAGTGTTAAAAAGGCCCCTGGATTTTGTTCAAGAAAACCCAACGAAACAGTTGTCTATAGCTCAAGAAGCAAAAATATTCGTCGATCAGGTATAGTAAACCAACTGCGTCCCTTAGATTTAAGGGGATACAACCAGTAAACTGTGAGGGAAAAAGAAGATACAACACAAACCAAAAGGTAATGCATGCCATGGCAAGGACATAGCTCCAGCAAGGAGTAGACAGCCAGACCACTATGGCAACGGAAGCTATTGTTTGTGAGCTTAAAGTTTATCAGGTAAGAAAATGCTTGCATGTGTAGAATTAGGTTTTAGTGTGTTTTTAGAGCCGTTGTGGGAAACTAACTGACTTACAGAGTAGGTGTGTTTTGACAGACAAATGTCTCGGGAAGAGATATTTTTTGATTGGTTACAATGGAGAAATGACAAAAATATCCTTCTTATATAGTCCCTTTTTGTGAACATGAAAATGAATATAACTAATTTAGAATCGAGATCAGAATCAGCTTCAATTGCCAAGATGTTTGTACTACAAACAAGGATTTGGACGTTAATGTCCGAGGTACACTTTGCTCTTATGGTTTTTTTGTTTTTGCAACTACGAACTAAATACTATTTACAATGTTAGCAAGATATACACAATATTTATAAATAAAAAGGTGCATTGTTGCAACAACTGTATTGCGTTGTTTTGTATTTTAAATTGAAATGATGTTCAAACAAGGAGAAACAGCCTGGGGAAAGAAACAACTGTCATGTCCTGTGGCGGCTAGGGTTATTGTATGCTGAACAGCTCAGTGCTGTAGCGTCTGGCCTGACGTGCCCGAGAACTCTAAAAAACCGTTTTATGAGTGCATCGGAAGGTCTGTGTGGGGTCTGCAGGAGATTTTAGGCAGCTCTTTTCCTGACCCTAGATCTGTATAATGTCCTGGAAGTGAGGGAAGGTCAGCCCTGATGATTCGCCCCTGCAGTCCTGATTGTTCGTTGCAGTCTGGAACCTGTCCTGTTTGTGGTGGCATATGAACCGAACCACACCTGAGATGGATAAGACAGGACCGTGACTGAATGATGCAGTGTAGAAGAATGACCAGCAGCTTCCCTTGTAAGTGTTTGTAAAACTTCTTAAGTTTCCTCAGGAAGTACATCTCTGCGCCTTCTTTCGAACAGTGTCTATTTGTGAAGACCATCTCCGGTCTCAGAGATGGTGGTTCCAAGAACCTGAAGTGGATCCACAGCCTACACGGTGTTGTTGAGGATGGGTGGAGGGTGTTTATGAGGGTGGTGGTTTTCCGAACGTCCACCACCCATCTCCCCACAGGTCTTTGAGTGGTTTAGCTCCAGGCAGTTTCTGCTACATACACCCGTGTAACCAGCTCGAATCCCCTCCTGTCTGTATGCAGAACTCTCACCGGTCCTGGATCAGTCCAATGACAAAGGCGAGAAAACATGTGGGTGTCCTCTGCAAACTTCAGAAGGTTTTCACGAACGAGTCAGCTGTGAGGTGGGCGTCATTTGTGTACAGGGAGAAGAAGGGAGTGGGGAATAGAACACGACCCCTCGGGCGGGCCCACCCGTAACTTATTGATCTTGTAGCGGGAGAAGGATGCTCCTCCAGTCTCACCTGCTGCTGTTGGTCCTCAAGGAAGCTGTTGAGCCACTGACAAGGTGGAAGGCTGGGACGTTGAGGGGAGTGAGCTTCTGGATGGAGGATGTCTGGTATGATTGGTGTATGAAGTGGCCGAGCGAAGTCTACAAAGCAGGAATCCTGTGGCGTATGGTCCCTGGGCGGATCGAGGTGTTGTCAGGAGAAAGTGTAGAACCTAAGTTAAACAGGCATCATCTGCCGAACCTGTTTCTCGGGTACGCAAACTGCAGGGGGCGTCCAGTATAGGCGCTGTGATGTCTTTCAGGTGACTGTTCACCCCATCCGCTCAAGGTGAGGATTTCATTCAATGGACCACAGACCGTCAGGGCTACAGGCCTGTAGTCATTTAATCCTAGGATGGCGGGTTTCTTGGGCACTGGGTATTGATGGTGGATCGTTTGAAGGCAAGGAGGGGACCTCACACTTTTCTCCAGTGACCTTGTTGAAGACCCGGTGAAGTTGGAGGCGAGGTTGATTTTCCTAGGCTTTCAGGCATGATGGAGAACCTTATCAAGGTCCCTCCAGCCTTTCTTTGTTTTTCATCGCCGAAAGACATCCTGTATTACATCTTCCTCAGAAGATCTTTAAGTGCAGGCAGAAGGATCTAAGGTATGGGGAGTTGGTTGCTTTAAACTGGTCGAATTTGTTTCCTGAAATGGTGATTGTGGAAGGAGTTGTGTTGAGGTGTGAATGGGCTCTTTGTCTGTCTGTCAGTAGAGAAGCCGATTCTGCTCTGGACCACCAACCAGGAAGACAGGTTGGCCACGAGGAATTTGTTCATAAGGGTGGTGGGGCTTCTGTAGGTCATCAGGTTTCTCAGACCGAGCCATACAGCCGAATTTTCACCAGTAAGAAAGGCTCTTTTTCAGCTTCTCACTGTAGCTATCTCTTGGCTTGCCTTTGATCTCCTTTGTTAGTTCTTGTTCCTAGGCCTTCCTGTACCTGTGCCCAATCTCCACTGCTGTGAGCTTGGCTTCTTCCTTTTCCCTGCGCAGGATTTCCTGAGGTGTGGGTGTGAACCATGGTTTGTTTGTTTCCCAAAAGTGCAGAAGGTCTTGGTCTGCACATCACATGTCCTCACATAAACTGATGTATGAATGGTCACCTACATAGTTAGTTTGTTTAAAAATCCTGGCTGAGGTTTCAAAAACATCCAGTCTGTGCATTCAAAAGCAGGCCTGTAGAATCTGCTTCGAGTTCCTCATCGCACTTTTAAAGTGTGAACCACGTTTGGAGCTCTTTAGTGTCCGTCTGTGAGTTGGATGTAGGTGGACCTCACGACGATGATCCGAAGTCCCCAGCGCAGCCATGGTAACAGCATGGTATGAGTCCTTAAAGCTGTGTAACAGTGGTCCAGTGTGTTTTTGTCTCTGGTGGGACACTTAATATGCTGTCTGTATTTTGGGAGGTATTATTAGCGGTTACAAGCATGAACACAACTGAAAAGGAAACGTCGCAAAAAAAATGCACTCTTCAAAAGGTTTAGTGACATCTAATGGTTCAGTTTGTTGGAAATGAAATCAGGATGCTTATATTATTTAATATTAAATTAAATATCCATTCAATCTGTCAAGTATTGTCCTGGAATACCAGCCCAATATGGGGGTGGCATTAGGACAATAGATGACAGGGTGAATCGAGCTCTGGCATTACTGAACAGCGAAACTTTAACTGCAAGTTAAACATATTTCAATCAATAAATTCTTTATTATACCAGAAGAAATTAACTAACACTACTGCGAGGGCTCCGAAGAGCGCTGGTCTTGGGAAGCGGAGTTGGTCCGGTCCAGCTATGTGGCAGGCAGAACATAGGAACTTGTGGCTACTCTTAGTAGCAGCTGGGTCAGGCTGCATCAGCGTGCAGAACTGCGGTTCCAATGCCTTTTTCTCCAGGTCGTGGGAAAAACCGCTTCACTTGTTAGAAACAGGGTCTCTGCTGGAAACTCTTTGGAACACAGGTTGCTCTCTGTAGGCCTTAGAAAGAAAAGTTTAACCCATGCTAGTCTGAATTACCCCTTTCTTAGGACCACTGGATTATCTGAGCAGCTGATCATGCTTAACTTTGTTGGACTTGATTGGTGGGTATTCGACCGTAGGATTGCAGTCACTTTGAATCCAAGATTGAAGAGTTCAGCCTTCTCGCCTGCAAAGAGACATTCATGCGCATTGCCTCCTCTGTCTAACCCTCGGTTAAAAGTCGCGTGGAAGAAGGGATATGGAACCAACAAAGTCATTTTTTTTGGGAGAATGAATGATGTCACGGGGATTCCAGCTGTGACTCCTCCTTTCTGGGATGAACTAGAACTAGTTGTTAGTGTAATTTGGAAAACAGCCTCTGTGTACAGTTCAGTCCCTCTTTTTAATCCATGGGTGGGGGCCCAACAAGTTGTAGACTGCAACCAAAGAAAAGTGAGCTGCTAAAAGACCTAAGTTCAAGCAAACTTAGAAAAGGCAAAGAAATTAAAATTGTTTCCTAGAGAGGAGTGCTGTATTTGACTGGATTTACAGAATTTTACAAACTCATTTGCCTTGTTTTTGTAGAAAAATAATTTGCTGCAATTATTGAAAGAACCTTTAATGTGGCATGTGTATTTGTTTTTAACGTAAAAGCAGAATCAGAATCAACTTAATTGGCCAAGTTTCTGTCCACAAAGACGTAATTTCACATTAGTTTCCATCGCTCACGTATATTAACATAAATCCAAACAACAACCACAATGTGTAAACACTTAAATAAATAAGGACAAGTAGCAGTACACAGAAGTGTGTGTTATTTTTTTTCCAGCCTAGTAGCTGACTACTCTGGCTGTGAGGTGTTCATTGTGTTTAACAGAGAGAGAGCCATTAGTGCTCTGTAGCACTGACCTAAAGGTAAAAATCTAAACAATCTGTGACCAGGATGTGTGGGGCCAACAGGGATGTTAGCTGCCTTTTTCCTGACCCTAGACCTGTACAAGCCATGGATGAAGGGAAGGTCAGCCCTGATGGTCCTGTCTGCAGACCTAATTGTTTGTTGCAGTTTGGACATGGACTGTTTTGTAGATGCGCCAAACCACACAGAGATGGATGAGCACAAAACAGCGTGACTGATGGCAGTGCGGAAGATGACCAGCAGCTCTGTTTGAAGATTGTACTTCTTGAGTTATTTGAAAGAGATTGTTTTCTACTACTGCATTACTTAGATATACCTGACTCATCCACACGCTTAACTCTGCACTGTTTCATTACTTAAAGGCCTTGCGTTAGAGTTGAAATACAGATAATGGGAAATAGGTGGTCTAATAGCTTTGTGTTATTAAAGGGCAAAATAATTTGCAGTGGCAACCCAAAGCTGCTTGGAGTACGTTGCTTTTGAGAGGTAATGGAAGAATGATGGGAATATGCTCTTAACAAAAGTCAGCCTTTTCTTATTGTGCATCTTCTGACCTAATGTTAGGAAAACACCACCAAAAGATTTTTCATTTTAAGACTTGCAGTCACACGATTATTTAAGTTTTCTTAACTTAATAAAAAAGTCCCTATCTTGTAAAAGTAAAAATCCAGTTGAACCTTTTACATTTTATCCTGTTACAAGCTTACATCTCTATGTAAATAAACTTTGATGAAATTAAATTTGATGTGACTATTACAAAGTAGTGCATAATTGTGAAGTAGCATGAAAGGGATGAATTGTTTCCATTTCAGTTTGACTGAAATATGTAGGAGACATAGCAAAAATGTGAACGAAGATGGGAAGATGGATGAAACTGAAAACAGGGCAATCCTGGAAGAAAACCTGTTGGAGGCTGCAAACGTCTGAAGACTAAGGCGGAGGGTCACCTGTCAGTAGGGCAATGACCCTAAACATATAGCCAGAGCCAAAATGGTTGGTTTAGTTCAAACCATATTTCGGTGTAAGAATGGTTCAGTCAAAGTCCAAAAATAAATCCAATTGAGAATCTGTGACGAGACAGGTGTTCTTTATCCAATTTAAGTGAGCCTGAACTATTTTGCAAAAAGGATTGGGCAAAAACCTCCATCTATAGATATGTGAAACTAGCATAGACATACCACAAAGGACTTGTTCCTGACTTAAGGGGGCTAAATATAAATGGACACCACTGTTTTGGGATTTA
The DNA here is from genome assembly GCA_036173005.1 of Crenichthys baileyi. NCBI lineage: Eukaryota > Metazoa > Chordata > Actinopteri > Cyprinodontiformes > Goodeidae > Crenichthys > Crenichthys baileyi. The sequence goes on along the minus strand of JAHHUM010002143.1, from coordinate 131,352 downwards.
TCTTTATTTTTTGTTTGTCTGTCACATTAAATCCCAATAAAATGCATTTTAGTTTGTGGGACTAATGTGACACAATGTGAATCCTTTAGTAAGGTACTGTAAATACATTACCTCACATCCTTGAGATCTATTAATATGTGATATAATAATGGGTACAGTTGCGCCTAAAATTGTTCACTGTCAACTGCAAATTAGGTATATTGTCAAAGTATAATTTTTTTTTTCCCTAAAAAAAAAAAAAAACACAAAATGCCACTTTTAATCACTGCTGCAGGCCCCAGTTGTTTTTACCCCTTCATGACATCATTATCTTTAATACTTAGCAGAGCAATTTTGTTGTCATGATGTGCTTCAAATGTTATTGATAGCCAGTGTAGTGTACTATGGAAAAACTCTGTGAAAAAAGGAAAAATCTGCAGGGATATGCTGCCAAACGGGCAAAAATTACACATAAAGCTTGCTGTAACTTCAATTTCTGCAAAAACAGACACTAAAAAGCAAAAAGAAGCAACGGAAGAGGGGCAGAGTCAAGGCAAACAGGGAGAAAAAGAGAAGTTGTAATATTAGCAAAACACTGAGAGAGTCATTTACTGTTTGACGAGGACAAGGTCCTAATGTTTTAGTCAGTATCATTACCAAGGCAAAATGTGTTCCTTGTCATTTTTAGTTAACTAATGAAAATTCACTGCCACAGCATTATGGTCCTAAGAGGGATGCTTATATGTAATATAACCTGCTGAGTGGAAAACTTTTAAGCTGGATCTAATACTTAATCATCACACTCCATCATGTAACAGAGACATAAACTGTGGCTCAAATTAAGTACAACATGGATTAACAATACCTTATTATTAACATAAAGCATAAGCATGATTAAAGTGAAATCCCTGGGTGGTATTTAGCATCAGTATTTATAAGTAATACAGCTAATTGTAAACCCATACTGGAGTTAGTAGCACCTTTATTGCATTGGACATAATGTGTGCCTGAGACCAAACCTGATTTAAGAATGTGGTTAAAGAGTCATTAAAAGTAGTGTCTGGTGTTGAATTTGGGTAAAATCCTTGTATTATTCTTGTCTTTTTCTGATTCAAACTGTTCCTGTGTATTGCATTTTTTGCAAGCAACTGAACATTTTTAAAAATACATCTAATGTATATCTGAAGCCATATTTAACACATCACACTCATCAGAGGCAATTGTTATAACCCAAGGGTAGCTGGAAACGCTTCGTATTAGGTTCTTAGCAGGTTTTACATTTGCACTTTACAGACATCATTTTTGTAAAAATTATTTAAATGTCAACACATATTTACGAGTATTTCCTAAAGGTTGCTCTGAACACTGAACAAACTGAAGAACCTGCTGCTTTCAGGGAGCCATAAAATGTCAACATGCTGAGAACTCACCTGGCTCACAGATTAATGTATTCTGATTTCCTGCTTTCATTTAAGGTATTTCTGTCTAAGTGAGCGTATAAGAGCCTTACAAAACAGCTCTGATTCACCAATCCCCACATGTATTGATACTCAAAAGATTCAGAGGCAATTTATCTTGAACACCAACCAAAGATGCCAGGAAGCAATCCTTTCTGTGCTTAAAGGATTACCTGCTCAAGCAATTTAGCTGCCAATTGTGAGCCTTGTCAACAGAATATTTTTTTAAATACTACCATGTAGAGAATTGCTAACAGGTACTTACTATTAGGGGACTGAGCACACAGAACTTTATCTCCTCACCATACTAGGCAGAGAATGACTGCTAAAGTGACAATATGAGATATCCCACATATCGAAGCTGACACATACATGAAGCAGAGAAACTGAGCTAATAATAAATTTACAAGTCAACCAGTTCCATCTTTTCTACATTACACCATTTATATGCGCTGGCGTGCATTTTGATGGGCAATGGTGTCAAAATCAGGGTCTTAAAGGAACACATCAGGATTTTATAGATGAGGAAGATTTGTGTTTGCATTCAACCACTATAATGTTTTTGAGACTGAAGTTGTTGCACTGGAGTTGGTAGAAGTTCACTCGGCCCCTGCAGACAAGCTGTTAGTGTTAGTCTCTGGGACCAACTAATCTGGGTCCACTACAGCTCTCTTGCCTGAGGAGCAGTTGACCCTTCAACTCCAAACTTTGTTCTATCTGCCACAGGTCATTCTACGACTGGCAGTGGGACTTTTCCTTTCTTCTACTGGGCTTTGGTCTGTCTAGAGGTTCCTCACTTTGGATCTGAAGTTGGGTAACACGCTTATAAAAAGTCACTAAATAAGCTGTGCAGAATCCAAGGTGGGGAGGAAACACTAAACAACATTTTGCGTAAAGTGTAGACACTTTACGCAAGGGCACGAGGGCATTTCGAAGTGACCTGATGAAAAGAAGTTCTTGTAGGTCAAAGGTCAAATGTGAGGCATTTAGAAGCACTGCATAAGATGTTAACTTCTTATAAACTTTTAATGGAACCTCACCTCAAAAATCTTTCACAGTTTTATGAACTCTGTTTATGGGAGATTTTCCTGATAGGCCTTTTTCTATCCATTTCTCCACTGAGGTACTGATTGATGTTTAAGAGAAAAACTGATGGGTCATTCGTGCAAATATAAAAAAAAAAAAGCAACTGAATTAATGTGACTTTTTATAAACTAAATAATAGTTTGGTCAACACCATGAAGTCATGACCTTGATAAATACTACAACAAAGTATTAGGGTCAGGTGGAATAAGAGTGGGAATAGTGGGGAATTGTTTTAATGTGCTCTCTGCTTATTATTTACAGAAAAAGAAATAATAGTAATAATATAAAGCTGAAATTTCATATAAAGAATAAAGTCTAAAAGCAGAGAAAAAAATTAGAGATACACTTTCGTAATTAAAGTCTAAATATTAAGAATAAAGGGAAAATGAGATGTTGTAGAAAATGTGGAATGCTGAAACTGCTGCTCTTTTGAAGCAGGTTTAAAATGTATGAAACCTGCAGGTTTCATGTGCAATGGGATAGCCAAGGGTCATCGTTACGGGTACCATTTTCATTGTGGTAACGTGCACAGCACTTTATGAGCACCTTATTAAAGCACTGTAACCAGTACTTTATTTAGCACTTCCCTTTATGCATACATTTGCACTCAAGATTTAATTATTTAGTGAATCTTTGAGTATTTTAATATTTCGCATACAGTCTTTTGATGGGGATTGAGGTGTTTATATAAAGGTGTAGGGTTAAAATATTAAATATTTGATTTACAGAAGCGTTACCAGATGAAGTTAAAGGTGATGGTCACTGCAGATTTGCTCAAGGTGAAGATCACAATTAAGAGGCTAGATGCTGTTTCCCACCTAAAACGGAAGTAACTTAATGCATGTGAGAATCCGTTTCTTAATCTGAAAGCCCCTGCTGGTAAATTCAAGCATCCCTTTTTAATAATAAATCATAATTCCAACATATTTCGTGTATCTATGTAATCTTTTGCTCAGTTCATCCCAGCTGTCTGGATCACTGTTTAAATGATGCTCTCAATAGATTCCCTGCACATTATTTATCCTAGTTAAATTAAATTACCCATTAATATTTTACCATTTGTAATATTTTTAACCCTCTCCAGGCAGATGTTGCAGATTTGCGACAGCTAAATGCTACTTAGCTAATTACTTCACATCCATATTTTAAGAGCCTTTGTTACTCAGAAGTACAACAGAAGGACTTAGTTGTGCATTTGCAACAAAAAGTTTCCCTCCAGCTCACCAGATGGCACCGCTGACTCACTTTCAACATGACTGAGTCCTTGGTGTCACTGAAACAGATTTTCTAAGCATCAATTTCATGTAAGTATCACTACCAATTTCCATTATTTTGAAATCAATACTACATAAGATGAATCATGAATGTGTATAGATATGACACATGCCAATTAGTAGATTTTATCTCCTCTGGGTTTTTCACCAGAGGCATCTCAATTTCAATGTTGTGGATTTGCAACGTGTGCCCAAACAGGTACCAATGGATGCTACATGCTTTATCTACTAGTTTGCCTATATTTTGAGCAACAGTTTATACTAGAGTTAATTTACAATCACCAGTTTTTACTTATTACTTTGAGGTGTCATTAAGGGTATATCCTAAGGAAAATGAAACAATTTTGAGTGAAACTACAAACTACCAGAGGCAGATTTGATCAAAAGCAATGGCATAATAAGATGTTCATTTGAATGTGCAGTGAGGAAAACTGTAGGAGCCTAAATTCCATGGCATATATATTCATATAGATCTTTGTTTGAGTGTAAGCTTTTTTTGGCAAACTATCTGACAGAATACGGTCTTTGCAGGTTTTGCCGTGCATCATGGCAGGCCGACGAAGATCATATTCAGTCCAGGAAGTTCTTGAGATGATTTGCATTCCCAATGGGGCTTTATCTGACACAGAATCCATTTCAGATGATAAAATTGCAGATCCAGATTTTGTGGAAACTCCTGAAGCTTACGAGTCTGACTCAAGCTTTGATGAGGATGAGCCACTAGCAGATATAGCAAGAACTGATCCCAACCAGCTTGATGTTGAAATTCATCATGCACATGCAGACAGTGACATTGAGGCTCCAGATGAAAATGAACCTCAGCCAGGCCCAGCTCCAGTCAACAAAGAGTTTTCTTGGAGACAGAGGAAACCCCCAGCAGCTGACATCGACTCTTCCTTCCAAGGACCTGCGTTCTCAACTCCACCAGACGAAATTCCAAGTCCAAGGTGGTATTTTGATCAGTTCATGGACAAATCTGTGTTTGAACACATTTCTCACCAATCTAACCTGTATGCCATTATGAAGAGTGGCCCAGAACTGAAAACAACCCCTGCTGAAATGGAGCAATTTATTGGTTTACACATCTTGATGACCATAGTACGTATGCCATCGTACCGCATGTACTGGCGGACGGCAACACGCTATGACCCAATTACAACAGTCATGGGACGTAAGAGATTTGATCATCTGCGAACATACATCCATATGAATGACAATACCAACATGAAGCAAAAGGGTGAGCCTGGCTACGATCCACTGTTCAAGGTGCGACCAGTGCTTGAGAAAGTCCGTGCTAACTGTTTGAAAGTTGAACCAGAAGAAAACCATGCAATTGATGAGCAGATGATTCCCTTCAAAGGAAAGATTGGAATGAAACAGTACCTCAAGAACAAGCCACAAAAATGGGGAATCAAGGTCTTTACTCGTGCAGGTGTCAGTGGACTAGTCTATGACTTTGAAGTATACACTGGAAAAGGGACTGTGACCAATGAGCGTGGACTTGGTGTTGCTGGTGAAGTTGTGCTTCGACTCGTGTCAGAAGTTCCTAAAGGACTAAACTACAAGTGCTACTTCGACAACTGGTTTACTTCCCCTGAACTCATTGTGGAACTGAAAAAATGGGAATTCAAACAGTTGCTACCATCAATCGGAACCGTCTCCGTGGATGTACCCTCAAAAGTGACAAGGAGCTGGCAAAGGCTGGGCGTGGGGCGTATGAAGTGAAATACGACATGACCAGTGGGATTGCTGTTGTGAAGGGGGTATGATAACAAGGCAGTGTTACTGGCGTCATCCTTCACTGGCCCTGATCCTGTTGACAGATGCAGAAGGTGGTTGAAAAGAGAAGAAGGAATATGTCGAAGTGGAACAGACCCCACATTGTACAGGTGTACAACAAATTCATGGGAGGAGTAGACTTGGCAGACATGTTTTGCATCTCTCTATCGCATTGACATCCGCACGGCGGCGTTGGTACCTGCGCATTTTATACTACCTGATTGACCTATCACTGGTCAATGGCTGGCTCCTCTACCGTCGTCATCTCACCCAGAAGCAGGAGAAGAAGCACATGTCACTTCTTGACTTCCGTGCTCAAGTTGCTGATGCCCTCATCAAGGTTGGCAAACAGGCTGACTTCAAGAGCAGGAAAAGAGGACGACCATCATTGGAAGATTCTCCAGAACCCCATCAGGCAGAACCACCTCCACCGCCACTCCAGAGGATCATTGCACCATCGGTTGATGTCAGACTAGACCGAGTCGACCATTTTCCCATCCATGCTGAGAAACGTGGACGATGCAGACTGTGCAAGGACGGCCATACACAAACGGCCTGCTTGAAGTGCAAAGTACTTTTGTGCTTCACAAAGACCAAGAATTGCTTCATGGACTACCACACAACAAAGTGACTTGCAAAAACGGCCTTCTCAAGAGGTTTTGAGATGTCGGTGGAGAAAAAGTTTGAGAAAAAGTTGTCTCTAATTTTGTGAGAGAAAATTTTTTTTTCGAATTTTGTTTTGTTAATTTTTTGTTTGTGACATTCAAATAAAGTTAACGTTCATATCAGATTCAGTCTTCAGTGTTAATTTACCACTCCGGGCCACTGTTGCAAATCTGCAACATCCCAGAATTCATTGCATGTGAAGGTTTCTCTCAAAAAAAAGTCTGATTTGTATATTACTACCCCATATGATCATTTTCTCCAAATATCAGATTTTTCCTGCAACTACAACTTAATTTGAGCCTGAGAGGGGTAAATGTGAACATTTGGAGAGCAAAAAACATTGAATTTGTGCATATGCCGACTTGTTATTTGGCCTTAGATATCAAAAGTATGGCATTCTTTATTGAATTTCATGAAGCTCCTTTTGAAGTTTGCGTTGGACTTCGGCAGAAAAGCAGGAAGACAAGGCTAAAATTCTCCTTATAAAACTCTGAACTCTCAGAAAAAAAAACCCTAGTGTTTTTACTTATTTCCCAGCTACATGTACATTTATCTTGAACGTCAACGAGGTCAGAAGCAGAAAAATCAGCGGTTCCTTTGGCTTCTCTGAAAGCCTTCTTTAACTGCCAAAGCGTCAATTGAAAGCACTTAAGGGGATGCACAGTATTTCCCATACAATCATTAGCACACTGATGCACACAAAAGAGCTGAAGTTGTTGCAGCTTCAGGGTTAGTTTTTCTTCATGCGAGACTCACTATTTGAAGGATTTGTGTGGGATCAAACCGCCTGCAATCCAGGTAAGAACTACATGAGCTCCTGCTGCCCAGGAATATTCAGCCTGGACACTTTGATTATATTTGCATGGTTCTCTTATTGTTAAAGAGTTACATCTTTCATATGACTGAACAGGATTCTTCTCACCTTTAAATTCATTGAAACTCACTTTGTTAGCTTAATTTGAAGATACAAGGTCAAACCTAATTATGACTGCTTTTTAAATGGACAATTGCAAAGGTCAAGGATTCTGATAAGAGTTTGAACACCTGCCTACGTGTTGCAGTGGGGCAGAGGTGAGATGCTTTTAGATTTTCTGCTATGTTGTAGATGCACACTCATTTGCAAAAGCATTGAGAAATCTTGAATTTTCCCCACATTATAACCAAAAAGTTCAGTGTATTTTTTTTTCACCATGGCAACGTGAAAAAATATGCCTCGAAGTGCACATCTCACCGATCGAATTAGAAATATTAATGGCATAAGGAGCTATCAGAAAAGGGCTCTTTGAGTAGGACCCAGTTGCAGACAGGCAGGAATGGTTCAGTGATTAAACAAAAAGGCATAAACTTACAAGCAGGCATGTGGTGGACTAAAGACGTAGCAGAGGCAAAAACCCACGTGAACAAGAGCCGACTTAAAATGAACAGCGCAGACATGGCATGAAACAAACAGTCATGGACAGGCAAGGCATAGCACACTAGCACACAGTTGTCATGAATAGTATAAACCGCCAAGTAACAAACAGATCTGAAGAGTATGACAGGTGACACAGGGAGACTGGTATAGTGCAGGCGAACTGAATGAAACTGACAAGATGGCGAGAGAGGTAACCAAACCATGAATTGTAATTCCTTCAGATATTGCAAGGATCTGAAACGTCACTAACCTGCTCTTGTCTTGGGTAGAACTTAAAACCCAGAGGGGAAACCCCGGTGGGTGGCAGGCAGTGATCTCCACAGTGCAGGTGAAAACTAGCAGCAAGCTGCAGTCGGACCTCTGATTAATCCAACTCCTCAGCTGACGAAGTTGAACTCCAGATGGTTCTTGCTAGGATAGGAACTAACCTCAAGGTTAGGACTCCAGACAGGCAAGAGAGGCGGGCGCCCTTAGGCTGAATAATCGAAGGGCAAGGCTGGTTCAATAATCCGGGGACAGAAACAGGGTCAACAATCGGAACAGAGACGTCAGGCAAGGGGTAGACTGAGGCATAAACCAGATGCAGGAAGCAGGGTCAAAAACCAATGATCAGACAGGAAAGAACGCTGGATATCTACTCACACAACAGCTTTCAAAAATCTGGCACCGTCTGCTTGTCAAAGTCAGTATATATCAGGGAAGACACAGGTGCTTGGCATGCCACAGATTGCACTGCACTGCAGCAGTCACCAGGTGCATCTCATCTTCTGATTGCAGCCAGGGAGACAGGGTAGAGAAGGACATGCAGACGTGCCAGAATCATAACAAATGCATTATGAACAAAATACAAGAAAACATTAGAAAGTAAACCTAAAGGAATGAACTAAAGCACTGCCTGGAAAACATAAACATCATGATTAGAGAAACACCCAAAAACAAAACTCAAACACCTTTGAATCCTGACACCAGCTCCGCTGCACTTTCAAGTCCATTCTTGTTGTTTCTTGCTCCTCGCATCTAAGGTTTTGCAGAACTCCCACCTTCGCGTAGAGGTGTGCGTAGCTTCATGCAGCTTGTGCCTCACTTAGGTCAGGATGAAATTTGTTGAACTTTGACCACTTTGTACTACAGCAAATACTCACGAAGCCAACAGAGACAGAAGAAAGATCTTCAAGCCGCTCCAGCCTAGCAAAGTGGCTCATCCACAAGCTTCACACTGCTCCCTGTATCATAATTTTCCTCTGATGTGTTTTTTCTCTTCCTGTCTTAATATTTCAAGTTTAGATATATTGTGTGTATTAGCAGAAGAAAAGTGCATTTTTTGAAGGAAAAATGTCACCATTATATACTTGTTTAACAAACTCTACCTCTTTTGTGCTGTACTTAAAGCAGTATATAGGCAGCTGAATACAAAGCTATGCCACGCTTTAAAGATTTTTAGTTGAAAATAATTCAAAAGCATGTCGAATTTTCCTTCCACTTCATCATTATGGACTACTCTGTGTTATTATATCATATAACACCCCCCTTGTTCTGTTTAATGCATCATCTGGGGCAAGTGTCTTTTGTCAGACATATAGACTCACATTTGACTGTGCTCTGGTATTCCCGAACATGCATATTTGTCTCAATGAATGCAAAATTCCCAGAATTGATAAGCCCTCCATTTCCCTGTGCCAGTTGATGGGAGTGTTTCTGTTTTGGGAGCTAGTTTTTCACCAAACATGGTTGTATGCATTATGGTAAATTAACTTCATTTCGGTCTCATCTTTTCAAAGACCTCTGTTCCAGAAGTCCTAAACATAAGATGCTGCCACAAGCCTGCTAAATTCATCTTATTTATAGCATCAGTTCAACAAACTACTTTGATTTATATCCATTTTTGTCCAATCTAAAACAGAGACAGGCACTTACCTAGCAGTTTTTTTTTTTTTGAACAAGTTACATCATTGAGAGCTTTTCTTCACTGTAGATTCAGTGTAGATTCTGGAATATCCATATTTGAAAAGAGGTAGCAAGAAAGGGCAAACCGCTTCAAAAGGGACAGCTAAAAGCCTTCCTTACCTTTTTGCCCTACCTTGTTAGGTTCAACCACAAAACAGTCAAGAGCCATGCTTTTAGGTGCTAGAACTCCTATGTGTCAGACAATCATGAACATTTTATCAGCGGAAAGTGGCTCCGTTTTCCATTTCCCATCACCTTTGAGATGACAATCACTGTTTTTCTTCAGATCAAAAGATAATTTTAACCATTTTTAAGAGAAACACATTAGCAGAGACATTTCTGGGGAAATTACTCTGCAGAGATATTATGAAACAGATCGATAATGTTCCTCTTGTAAGAAAGAAACGGAAGCCTGCCTGAAAAACACAGCAACCCTTTTATGGAAAGGGTAAGGAATTTAGTTTAGGGGAAACATAAACAGTAGCAGTGAAGTATGCAGCCTCAGGATTAAATGTGAGAAAATATAGTGATTACAGACCCATTCAATAAATTAGAATTTTATTAAAAAGTTTATTTATTTCAGTAACTCAGTTCACTAAGCGCAACTCATTATCTAGATTTATTACACACCGACTGATGTCTTTATGTCATGATCTGCACCTGTTTCTATTATTTACACTCACCTGTTTTCCCTGCAGTTCTTTTCACCTCAGTTGTGTTTAAGTTCTTGTTTTCTGTTTTTTCATTTTAGGTTTTTCTGTTTTCCCCTTTCTTCTTCTTGGTTCCTTTTTTTTTCCTTCGTTTTTGTAAATTTTAAACATTTCTAACTTTTAAAATACATACATTCCTCCATGAGCCTGTCGATGTCCTGTTGCCGCTTTGGTCCTCCACAAACCCAAAATGTGACGCTTCAAGCATTTTGTTTTGTTGATTATAATGATTTTCCACTTACAGCTATTGATATTTAAGATTAGAATATTACATCAGACCAATAAAAAAACATTTTCTATACAGAATTGCAGTGTTTTTTGCACACTAAGTGGGGATCAGGTTTTGATAAAAGGTAGTATAAGGGATACATATAAAGATGCAAAATAAAATCTACCCAAGCTTTTTAAAGGTTCGGTTTACTTAAGAAATACACATAATTTAGAAAAAAGTCTTTTTTTTACTCTTAGATCACCTCGTTTTTTGTGAATAAGACAGAGAGGAAATAGGAATGGGAATAAAAGAAGGTCTTGTTTTTCATTCATTTTCTATGATGGGGAGTAATATTTTACATATTTAGCAAAGCTTACTCTCTCTGTGTTTATACTGAACCATGCATATGCTTGTAAAACTAAAAAGGCTTTCAGACCGTGCTGCTTTTCCTGTTTGGTGAGCACAAATGATGCAACTGGCCAAAGCAAATGGCCAAGCCCCCATGTGACAAAGTGGGTAACAGCACCATTTGCCCAGAGTTTAGTTTATTGTTTTCACTTAACTTTCTTGTTTGTTTTGATATAGCCATACCTCTTCCTGTAGTCTGCAAGCATTGAACTTGCCTGACTTACCTGTGTTCCAGGAGCATAGCTTCCTGTAGAAAGCTGATTTCACAGGAAGGAACCAAGTAAGAGGGGGAAGAAAAGCTGCTAAAAGTTACTTTTAGGTTTATGTTTGCCTTAGCTTCAAATATATTGTTGTTGTATGATTTAATGGTTACACTAAAATGTGCATGTTTGTCATTATTATGAAGGAGCATCACCAAGTAAATCATTGTGATGTTTAGTCATACCTGGTATCTGGAATATTCCATTAGAGACCCTTTTATTTGACTAGCCAGAGACTGTTTAAGCAGAAGAGTTTAGATGTTCAGGAGGAGAGGACCAGGTCAGTGTAGCTGAGTGCACATGACATTAAGTTTGGTTGGCTTAAGTTCAGTTTTGTTCATTTGTGAAATGTTAAATTTTAAGTCAATAGTTTTTTGGATTTTTGTAAATACTTTTTTTGGTCACAACTTTTTGGAAATAAATCACCTGCTACACTGGAAAACATCTGCCTACTGCCCTTCTTCTGCCACTTTGGCCAGGTTATCGTGACACCCAATAAAAAAGCATGCAAGACTGTGCTTCTGGCACGAGTCAGTGTTAAGCTAAGACAGAAATGGCAAGTATAAACCAGGTTTGAACCAAGTGTTCACCTGTTTTCATGTGACAAAACCAAGAGGAACTTAGCAGACAGGATAGGAGTTCAGGAAAGTTTGCAACAGTAGAAAGGACAGGGTTAAGAGATGTGATTTGGTCACATCTCTTCAAAAATTCGTTTCTGGAACAGTCAGTTAATATAATAAAAAATTATAGACTTGCAGCTATAATTGCAGCGAAAGATGGTTCTACAAAGTATTGACTCCTAGGGCTAAATACAAAAGCTGTTATGATTTGGGGATTTTGGTTTTGGGTTTTTCTAATTTTTTGTTCTCACAGTTGAGTTTTAAAATCTCTTTCTGTTTTAGAGGTGGTGCTGTATTTGTTTACGTTTGTTTTCTTGTGGATGTTTTCAGTTCCCAGGGCTTTCAGGTTTATGTTCTGTTATGATATGCCTCTTAGGTTTGATTATGTTCGTAGATTTCTGTTTTGCCCTGTTACGTTTTGTTTCTCCCTGCCTCTGTCATCCCTAGCAATCAGCTTCATTCAGTCCACCTGCATCTTGTAATCTGTTTCCTTGTTTCACCTGGATCACGCTCCATATATACATGTCTGTTCTGCTTACTTGTTGCGGAAACATTACAGATAACTTCACTCCGTTATTATCTCGACTCATGTCAAGTTTATGCCAAGCCTGTCTTGCCTGCCTGTCCATGCCTGTTTTTGCCACCACCTGCTGAAGTGAATTTTAGTTATTTAATCTTTTGTTCTACCTCGCTACTGTGCTTCCTGCTGGTCTGCATTCTGGGGTCCTCCACTACACCGAACCTGACAAAAGCATGCCACACATTCCAGATATTTATTGGTAAAAAAAAAAAAGGGAAATAATGTATCCTTTTCTTTCTGCTTCACAATTATGGACTACTTTGTGCCAGTTTATCACATAAAACACATTGAGTAGTTATAATGTGACAAAAAGTAAAAAAGTTAGCATTAGGAGTACGTTTATAAAAACTAGTTTGTATGGGTTGAGAAAATGAATATCATTAAACTTAAACTTTATAGCAAATGAAGCAACACTTACCATCATTTCCCATTTCATCATCATTATAATTTATGTATCATACAGTTAAAGATAAAAAGTACTCTGTATTCAAGTATTTCTTAGGATACAGTCATGCTCCATGGGGAGGAAAAGAAAGTCTGGCTGGCTTAAAGAGCTGCAATTGTGCGCCTGCACCAAATTGCCACAAAGTCATGAGCACAGCCAGATCTTACAGAAAGCATTTAGAGTATTTCTTTGAACAAAGGTGCACTTGGTAACCATGTTTCAAATCCAACAAGAGGCGTCATTAAAGCACAAAGCAACATGTTTCCAGAGCACAGCGGCCATCTGTGGAACTAAAAGCTTTAAAAGCAGCAAACAGTTTGACTGTCTGAAAATGTTTCCAGTCCTGAGGTTTATCTTGTTTCACTGCGGTCAAAATAATTTCACAGCTTCCAAACAAGGTGGACAGTACACTAAAAACCAACCCTAGGACTAATGTCTGCCCAAATATGTGAAACTCCCCTTTACAGAATAACCATGTTTGATGGGAGAAAATGGATTTTCTAATGATGGTTTCTTTATTAGTCTGCTAAGCTTAAAGGTGAAGCATATTGATCAGCTGGATTTGAAGGAGGCATGTAGAAGGGACAAAATGTGCGAAGCTTTTGATCAGTGTCCATGTTATTATTTCTGGTGTGAGGCATATTATGCGACAAAAATGTTAGACTCTATAGAGTTTTTTTTTTAAGTTAAATAAAACAGATATGATTTGCTATGTGCACTTGATTATGAACAGGCTTCTAAGGGTAAAAAAATTACAAAAGCACAGGGTTTTGCAAAAGTATGCTTGACATGTTGTGACTTTAGAAAAATACATTTGGTCATAATAGAGTTATCAATGACTGAAGGTTTCTGTTGAGCTTCAGTGTAAAAGTCATTGAATTGCTGATGCTGACTCAGTTTCAGTGCAAACAGAAAGAAAAGAGCATTATAATTAATATACTGTACTCCTTTGTTCTGCTAATGTCCATGGCAATACGAATGATGAAAAAATATTGGGAAGGGGAAAATAATCCTGAGTTCATTGTGTGTTGACATAAGAGGCATAGTTTGCTCTTCAAAACAAGCCATTCTGAACACAGATGAAATACAGTTCAGTCTTTTCAGAACTTGTCAGAACTTATCTTTTTACTGAAGATGTTTGATGTAAAGATCTCCAGTCTTTCTCAATTAATTAATTCTGAAGGAAAAATTTATTAAAAGCTTATCAAGTCTCTATCTGTAAAGCAGTTTTTATTGCATCTTTGCTGTCCGAATAACATCAAGATAAACCAGAGTTTTAAATTCACGCCAATGAGTTCTCCTTATTTAAATACCAGCTAGTCTAATAAAACATTATATAAGACTACTGGACTACTGTTCAATAGGTCCCTGAAGCTATACACATCATTGTGTATGGACTTAAAAATATTATGTTGACTGTGGCCACTAGAATAAGAGCCACAATCCAGTAAATAAATTTGTTAAACACACATTTATGTATGGTATATAAAGTGTAGTAATTACATTAAATAAATAAGAATGTATGCATAATTATTCAAATGTTAAAACAATGCCATGAAATACACTGTTGACTATTTAAACTTTATATACATACATACATATATGTGTGTATATATATATATATATATATTATCATATATATATAGATATTATATAGATATATATATAATATATCAGAATAGAATTAAAAGTCTCCTCCTCACATATAAAGCCCTTATGATTTAGCTCCATCATACATCAGAGATCTGATTGTTCCATATGTTCTAAACAGAGCACTTCGTTCTCACTGCAGGTTTACTGGTGGTTCCTAAAGTCTCTAGAAGTAGAATGGAGGCAGATCCTTTAGTTATCAGGCTCCCCTCCTGTGGAACCAGCGCCCAGTTTTAAGTCCGTGAGGCGGACACCCTGTCCAACTTTTAATGGGCTAGGCTTAAAAAACTTTCCTTTGTGATAAGCTTATAGTTAGAGTGGCTTAGGTTATCCTGAGCTATCTTCCTTATTTTACCTCCATCTTCTTTCTCCCCTGTTGGGATGGAGTAAGGGCGGAGTCAGGTTTAGCCTAAACCGGCTTCAGTTATGGTTGAGGTGCAAAAAACACACCCTCCATTTCTGCTACCTTATATGACCCCCTATCTTTTCCAATGTATGGTCAATCTGACGAGAGAGGTATCCCAATCGTTGTGGTTTTCTAGTATAACAATGGCCATCAGTGGGCTCTAGATTGGACAAACTGTCTAATTTTAAGTCTAGGCTTAAAACTTTCCTTTTTGATAAAGCTTATAGTTAGAGTGGCTTAGGTTATCCTGAGCTATCTCTGTAGTTATGCTGCTATAGCTTAGGCTGCTGGGAGGACATAATGACCACTTTCAACCCTCTTTGCTTAATTCTCACACTACTCTTCAATTTTCCATTATATTGGTTGTTATTTCAGCTTTTAACTTTGTTCTCTCTCTTTTCTTTCTAGAAGCTAAAAAACACCCTGGCCTGAATCTGTGTCTACCTGTCAACACCTTTCTGGAGAGGGGCATCGTACCAACGCTTCTCTGCTAGCGCAACAACTTAATGCCCCTCACCCTCTAACCGATGAGTCCACATGGCCCCTGTCTTTCAAGTGTTTAACCTTCCTATCTCCTAGACCATGGCTACTGGAATTGAGCTTTACTGTAAAACTAACTCTATATGCTCCCTTCAAGACTCTAAACTTGAAAACTGGCTCCAGAGTTTATCTGTTCCTTCTTCTAGGTGAAATGACTAAAGGAGCTACATCATTAACCATTTACCTTTTCCTTCCATAGAAAAGTACTCCTGGATCAGTGCTTCTGTGTTCTTTTTTGTCTCTGCTCTGTTCTCTCTAACCCCCAGTCAGTCGTGGTAGATGGCCGCTCACACTCAGCCTGGTTCTGGGGAGTTTCTTCCTGTTATAAAGGAGTTTTCCTCTCCACTGTCGCTACATGCATGCTCTAGTATGAGGGATTGCCTGCAAAGTCAACCGCCAGTGACTGTCCCACTGTCTCTACATGCTCATCGGGAGGAGTGAATGCTGAAAGTCACTGACTGGATGCAATCTGCTGGGTTTCTTAGCCCACAGAAAAACAATTCTTTATCCAATTTGAATGAATAAAACTGTATCTGACTGCAACTGTTCAATGAATTAGATTAATTGGAATGTATGTACCTGACTTTTGTGAAGTGCCTTGAGACGACATGTGTTGTGAATTGGCGCTATATAAATAAACTGAATTGAATTGGAATATATATATATATATATTCCACCATGAATTCCATTAATTAATATTTTCTGTGCTACGGTCTATTAGAAAATGATTTAAACTCTCATCGTGGCTCATCTCATAGACCCTTTCTTGCACATTCATACACTTAATGCAGGAAGGACATAATTTTAACCTTCCACTCATTTCCTCCATCCGTCACCCCATGTACAACACCACCCCAAAATTTATTTTTAAGTAAGAATTTAACATTTTAAAAAAAAAACAAAAAAAAAAAAAATATTCGTAATCAATGTTATCAGTGACAGTGTATGTATTTCAGGTGTTTTGAAATGACGATATATATAAACATTGATAAACGTCAACATCTGCACCTGTTTGTGTTTCTGTTAATTGCACTCACCTGCTCTCCATAAGGTTCATTTCACCTCAGTTGTATTTAAGCACCTGTTTTCTGTCCCTTTGTTGTCGGTTGTCTGTTTTAGTCCCTGTTGTCATCGCTGTTGTCGTTGCCGTCTCCCTGGTTCCTGTGTTTCCATCGTGTCTGTAAGTTTATCATTAAATTATATCCATCCACCATGCGCCTGTTAATGTTCTGTTGCCACTTTGGTCCTTCACCACCGCAAACCATGACAACAAAATGCCTTAATTATGGGGCTCCAGTATAAAATCACCTTTCATACCAGATCCGCATGCCTGGTAAGATGAGACCAAAAGTATGGAGGACCGATCCTGACATAATTGTAAAGCGCTTTGAGTGGTCTATATGACTGGAAAAGTGCTATATAAGTTCAGTCCATTTACCATTTACATAATTAAAAATAAAAGCAGAAATATATATATATTTTGTTTTTCCTTTTCCTTAGACATGCGTTTTCATCAAGAAATGTATATATTTTCTTTTTCCTTTTCCTTATACATGCGTTTTCATCAAGAAATGTATATATTTTCTTTTTCCTTTTCCTTAGACATGCCTTTGTTCTTTTTACATTTCCTCGTCTCAACTTTTTCCTTTACCGTATGCATTCTCCTTCATTATGCAAATGAAGAGGGCTGCCTTCTTGCTCCAGCTCCTCTACTATAGGTCAATAAACAGGAAGGAGGAGGATCCATGTGCAGGCCGAGGGTGTGTCCCAATTCAGGGGCTGGATCCTTCCAAGTCCGTATTTGCAGGCCGATTGGAAGGTCTGTCAAATGCGGCCAACAAATGTGTCCTTCTTTTGCCCGATTTGAAGGATGGGTTGTGAGTATTCTTCACGGTCCATCATTTCCCATGATTCATTGCGGGTAGAAGCGGATTGGTCAAGCAGGGGCAGTCATGGCGGACCACAGTGGCAAAAGCTGTGAGTAAACTGTGAAACATTACACTTTCTGTGAACCAAATGAACTTTTACAATGTTTTTAGTGTGGGAATATAACTGTATAGACGTGAAAAATCTGCTTGATTTATCAAGACATTGCTTAGTTTCAAACGTGCGCCGACATGTTGGGAGTTTTCCGCTGCCGCCGTAGTAACTGCCGGCTTGCCTCGCCAGCCTCCCCGGCGGTAAGGCAAGCTAGCCCGGGAAAGATCTGACCGGACTCCCGGCACTGAGCTCCCGCTGGCAGTCATCACATTGAACTTTAAACACAAGTGATTTGTGTTTGTGTTAGTATTATTTTATTTATTGTGTCATTTGTTCATGTAAGTTGATTTTGACATTACAGGTGATATTAAAGTTAACCTGAATAAATGGGCAATTTTATGTAATCTTACCGTATCGCTGGAGAGGGTGATTGAGAATAAATAAGCTTTTAAATATTCATTTTTGATAAAGAAATGTGCTATATGTGTTTTTAAAAGCGTATTTATTATTCAGCTAGCATTATAATTTGTGATTCCAGGTACAACTGAAGAGAAATACACTTTCAAATGCAAGCAAATCTCAGTTAAGAAGTTAAAAGTTTGAAAGAGCTTGTTTTAGGCATTTGCATAGAAATATTTTAATATGTTCTGCAAATAAAGATAAATGTAAAATTTAAAAAGGCTTTTTTTTACACTGATATTACGCAAGATGGGTTTTTTGTTGTTTTTGTTGCTTAGGGACAAAGGAGCAGACTGGCCAGTTTATTAAGCTCAGGGGTGAGAATGACCACCTCTTTACTGGAGCTAAAAACTCAGCCACCGTGTCTTGGAGGTATAATAACAACATTCTTTGCAGTCAGTTTCTGTCCAGTTTCAAAAACTCCTATCTTTCTAACTTTCATAAATATCCATCCAGTGATTAACATACTTCTTTTGGTTTTCCCTCTTTCCTTTTGCTTGTTTAGGACAATTCTAGAGAAGATGGGCCAACAGGGGAAGGTCACCCCCTTGCAGGCCAAAGAAAAAAGAAAAGAAAGGGACAGATATGAGGAGATGATGGAGTTGATCAGGGAGGGCATGAGGGTACAGAGAGAACCAGAAGAGAGGAGGGCACAGAGAATGGAGAGACTGTTTTCCAAAGAATGGCACCAAAATAAGAAATAAGTTTTAAGCTGTTCTAATAAATGCCAAAATTGTTTTTGCCACCAATGTATTTTATTTCCATTTAACCTAACAATACATCAACTTCATTTAAATTTAGTCAGTCAGTCAGTCAGTCATTTTCTACCGCTTATTCTATAGTGGGTCCAGGGGAGCTGGTGCCTATCTCCAGCAGTCTATGGGCGAGAGGCGGGGTACACCCTGGACAGGTCGCCAGTCCATCACAGGGCAACACACAAACGACCAAGCACACACTCATTCACACACCTAAGGGCAATTTAGATTGACCAATTAACCTAACAGGCATGTCTTTGGACTGTGGGAGGAAGCCGGAGTACCCGGTGAGAACCCACGCATGCACGGGGAGAACATGCAAACTCCATGCAGAAGTTAAAAATTAAAAATTCAAATTAGCATTTTAAACAGAATGTGGAAAAAAATAACATTCAAACAGATCAAGATTACAAGACACAAAAGGCATAAAATAAAACTATGTACAAGTATTTACAATGGCGACAGCAGGATCAACCTGAGTGACCGGTTCCTGGAACACCTCTTCACAAAACAAAAAGGCAGATGTCTTTCTGAACAGAAAGTCTCTGGCGGTGTGGCTAAATCTCTCGCAAGATCAGATACATGGATAAGATGCTGCAACTGAGACCTGTGGTTTGTCTTTCTGGATGGAGAGCTAAGCATCTCACAGGTGGTCTGCAGATGTTTGTGATGCTTCTTTCCGCTGTCCACGTCATCGTCCATCAAGTGGGTTTAAAGGGCTGGCTGGACCACATCACTAAGATGTAATCAGAAATATGCAGAATTAAAAGATGGTGCTTAAAAAATATTACAATTAGTTATAACCCTCAAAAATTAATCACATCTATAATATTATACTTGCCTGCATACAGTAGTCATGTTCTGGCATGTACAGTATCATGAAAACGCATGTCTCAGGAAAAGGAAAAAGAAAATATATACATTTCTTGATGAAAATGCATGTCTAAGGAAAAGGAAAAACAAAATATTTGTTGGAATAATTGTATATAGATTTATCTTATATTTTTCCTTTTCTTTAACTTTACTATTTGATCTTTATAAGCTTTCATGTATGTGTGAGTAAGGATTTGATGAGTTGTTTGCAGGCAAGGATCAAAGGTGGAAATGGAAAGGAAGGAGTCACAGTTGAGGATGTCATAAAGATGGTGGCTGATTGTGCTGAACAGAGGACACACTGATCTTAAGATGGGGGAGACTGTGGAAGTGTACTGTTACAAGATAATGGTGTATATGACCTGTTAACGTTGCAGCTGTTTTTCCCATCCTTCAGAGCAGCAACGTTTATTATAACTAGGGAACCCCCAAAGGTAATAAAAAGAGAGGTGCAGACAGATGGTTTTTTTAGAGCGGTAGGAGATTTGTAACTGAAGCACATCTCTGTCCGTTCTCCTCGCAGCAGGAAACTAATTATTTGTCTTTCTCTTCTTTTTGTGATGTTATAAGTACTTTAGGTTGTTTGAACCTGGCAATATATATATTTCTGCTTTAATCTTTAATTATGACAGGATCGGTCCTCCATACAAAAGTCACCCAAGAACAATTGTTATGGATTTAGGAGAGTAGGGGAGAGGGGTGGGTGTGGGTGGGGTAGGATGTTACATCTTATTTCATGCTGATCTATTTTCATACAGTTACAGTGTGCTTGAAATGGGTCGCCAGCTCAAACATAAGCAACAGAGATGATTAAATTAGGATTAAGATATTACAATCTAATATAACTTTCAAATTATAAATGTTTTCTCTTTAGTATGTGTAAAACTGGTATACTTCAAAACCTCTTCTAGGTCAATTCAACTGCTCTTTCAACTTCTGGCCAGCAGGGACCAGTAAGCATTCAAAAAGTTTGCTTATATAATGGGCAGGCTGTGTTAGGTGTGTTATTTTGACAGAGGTCCCTTTTTTCAAAGCCAGCTGCTGTTTGAGAAATTTCAAATAATTTCATGAGGTGTCTTTGGTAATAGGATTTTTAGAATAGGTCAACTTGAACTACAACTATTCTCACATTTTAGATGATGCCAAGGTCAAGGCACTGAGAGGATCATTGTGAAACCTTTAGCTTGTACCTCTTCAGGTACTTTAAAGAGGACACTGAGTTGACACTTACATTTTTTCAATCATAAATACTAATCATACTGATCCGAATGACACAATATTTTCAAAGAGAAAAATAATACAGACTGTGAATTTGTCTCTCAGCTCAAGCAGATTAGTTAAGCATTTACAATACAAATTCTTCTTTTGCTTATATTTCTAGCATTATATTAGCAGAAATGTCATACACCATCTTCATTAGTCCTTATGTTCCAAAAAGAGTGTCAATTACATAGGTGTATCAGAAAATGCAGTGAAATAAAAGTATAAGAATCTTGCAAACAAATTTTCAACAAACGGCAAAATGCTTGTTAACATAATGTAATCCTGCTACTGTTTAAATATGATCACACCTGCATTTGACACTTGGTTATTGTTATAGAGAGAAATGATTTTAAATTGAATAAAAATAATTTTTCAAAGATATCTGTGTTCAGGCTCTAGGAGTTTTGCAGTTTCATTTAAAATGGTTTTACAGCAATCCATTGTCTTTGTCAATTTGAGGTCTTTGAAGTGAATGATCTTTTTCTTATAGTTCAGAATTTGGATAAGCTTTTTGAAATTATCCATAATTAGCTAATGAGTAGTTATGCCACTAACACATTGATTCAGCGTGTTAAATGTGTTAAGATATCTGTTTCTTCCTATAAGGATTTAATGTGATGATGGGAAGCTGCAGGTTCCAGACAGAAATATAGTTCATCTGCTTTTTTGAAGTCTGTGTTAGTACAAAGAAATATTGTAAAATATGGGTTCACAGGTTCTAGGGTTTTGAAAGAAATACTTGACAAGAAAAGTAAATCTTGGCTTTCATGGAGCCTAATCTATTGGCCACAAGATGACCTCTGCATGGTTTATATCCAGTATCACCCACTCTGCAAATTTGATGAAATGCCTCAAATTATTTTCAAAAATTATCCAACAACCTACTGCCTGTATAAATATGATGGATAAACAATTCAATACAGCCCATCAGTAATTCTGAGGGGTCAAGTTTGCAATTAACTTTTCCTGCGTTGTGTAACTAATCTAAATACTGCTTTCCATTTCAGCTCTCCTTAAAGTAAAAAAATAAAATGATGTGTGTGTGTTCATATTTCAAAAAATTGCTGAAATGTCAGCCTATTGATTTCTGGGTGCCTCTTGACTGCATCTGAAAGAACAAGAGACTTACCTGGTTGCTCAATTCTTTTGTAAATGTAGTTTTCTATTGGCTCCTTAGTGCCTCAGCGGCTGTGTTTTTGCTAGAGAGAACCAACGTCTCTTTCATATTTCAACTACAGCTGTACAACTTTTCATAGCTCAAAAATCACAGTATCAACTAGAGATGTGCTGAACATCTACGAAAGGGTTTGCTTTGTTTTTAGGATTTTTATTATTTAATAAAACTTGTGAAGATTTTAGATGATTTGAGAGAGAAGGGGGAACAGCAGCAGAAACATGACTCTTATCAGTTAGCTCTTAAAGCAGATAGAGGACTAAAAAAAACAGTTGATTTAAAATCAAAGTTGTTTCAAATGGATTGAAAATCTCTCGAAGTTTATCAACATCTTGATCTTGAGTTTCTTGAGCAAAAGGAAAACATAAAACAATAAATATAATAATAAAGCCAAATAAGAAGTTTGTGTTAAACGCCTTGCAACAGCTCAGTATCAGATACAAACCGATCTTGAGCCATTATAAGTTACATGAAGGTAGGGATGGATTCCGAATCCGGTACTTTTATTCAAAATTCAATTCAAAATTCAAAAATACTTTATTAATCCCAAAGGGAAATTAAATGTTGTTGTAGCTCATTATGTAGGTTTCTTCTAAGAGCCGTTGTAGATGCTGATTGCTGTGGGCATTAGGATCTCCTGTAGCGGTCTGTCTTACAGCAGATCTGAAGAAGCCTCTGACTGAAGACAATCTGTTGTTGTACAACAGTCTGATGAAGAAGATGCTCAGGGTTCTCCATAATGTTCTTCATTTTATAAAGAGTCCTTTTTTGCACAATGATCTCCAGAGGTTCCAGAGGAGTCCCCCTAACAGAACCGGCCTTCTTTATCAGCTTGTTAAGCTTTTTTAAGTCCATGGCTCTGATGCTGCTACCCCAGCAGATGATGGCAAAAGAGATCACACTCTCCACAACAGACTTATAGAAGATATGCAGCATCTTGGTGCAAATGCCAAAGCTTCCTCAAGGACAGTCTGCTCTGTCCCTTCTTGTAGACGGCTTCACAGTTGCATCTCCATTCCAGTCTCTTGTCCAGGTGAACACTGAGTTATTTATACTCCTCCACCACCTCCACCTCTTCTCCCATGATGGAAATAGTTTTTGACTTATTCCTGTTTCTCTTAAAATCTACAATCATCTCCTTTGTTTTATTCATGTTCAAGATGAGATGATTGTTTCCACACCATGCCACAAAGCGGCCCACCACCTTCCTGTACTCAGCTTCTTGTCCAGCTCTGATTCACCCCACAACTGCAGAATCATCCGAGTATTTCTGTAGATGACAGGAGTCTGTCTTGTACTGGAGGTCTGAGGTGTACAGAGTGAAAATGAATGGTGAGAGTACAGTCCCCTGTGGTGCTCCTGTGCTGCTGACTACCTGGTTAGAGACACAACCCTTCAGTCTCACAAACTGTGGTCTGGTTGTCAGGTAGTCCTTGATCCAGGAGATTGTTGAGGCCTCCACCTGAGTCTTCTGGAGTTTCTGACAAACCAAATCAGGTTGGATTGTGTTAAATGCTCTGGAGAAATCAAAGAACATGATCCTCACAGTGCTGCTGGCTTTGTCCAGATGACAGTGGGTTTGTTGAAGCTGTCTATGATGGCATCTTCAACTCCAACTCCACAGCAATAAGCAAACTGAAGGGGGGGCAACAGGGGGTGGGCCAACAAGAGCCTCTCTAGGACTGTCATGATATGGGATGTCAGGGCAACAGGTCTATAGTCATTGAGGACTGGTGGGTGAGTTTTTTTGGTACTGGAAAAGGACAGGAGATCTTCCACAAAACTGGAACCTTATTCTGGGCCAGGCTAAGATTGAAGAGGTGCTGCAGAATCCCACAGAGCTGTTCTGCACAGGCCTTCAGGACTATAAGGCTGAACACAATCTGGACCTGCAGCTTTATTCCAATTCAGTCTCTCCAGTTACAACTTCACCTGACTTCTTGAGACACAAAGGTGGAAGGGGGAGGCAAAGGGAGCATCATCATCTTCGATATGGTTGAAGGTAAACATGTAGAAGCAGAAGGGTCCATGGCTGAGGTGGAAGAAAAGACATGTGAGGTGTTACTGGACAGCTGTGAGTCCTGTGGGTCAAAGGAAGCTGGGATGTCTGTTTGGCTGTTAGCAGGAGAGGAGGATGCTGAGCTTGTTTCTGAACTGAACCTATTGAAGAATGTGTTCAGTTTATTGGCTCTGTCCAGACATCCATCAGTCTGATCATCCTTCTGCTTGAAGCCTGTGATCTTCTTCATCCTTGATCACACATCTCTGATATTGTTTTGCTGGAGCTTGCTCTCCAGCTTCTTCTTGTACACCTCCTTGCTGTTTCTTATCTTGACTTTAAGTTGCTTCGGTATACCCCTCAACAATTCTCTGTCTCCCTCTCTTAACAGTTAATGTCTTTCGTTTTACTAGATCATGTCCCCTGCGTCGTCGCTACTCTACTTTCTATGGCTAAACTTGACAAAAGCTGGACGAAAAACACACTCCTCATACTCTGCGTCACCAATGCTGATGCTGACACACTGAGTGACATCCACTGGCACGCAGGTGAACACAAGCTCCTGACAGAGGACAGAAAAACATGCCAACCTAGAAAGCAGGCAAGGATATCTGCGGTTTTCAAAAGCGCCAATGTTTTGATGGCAGCACTTCCTCTCATACGAGCAGCAGCAGGGCTAACTCTCCTATTCCTGGTAGATATAGTGAAGATAGAAGTACACAGAATATTCCAAGTGTTTCATTCCCTGGCCCTAACACGCAGTTAAAGTCCAGTCACCACCGAATAAAAGTTTTTGACCTGGCTGGACTGTCGGAGGTGAAATTATCCCCCTGGATCAATAAGACTGAGCTTGGTAATTAAATACATACAGGGGTTGGACAATGAAACTGAAACACCTGTCATTTTAGTGTGGGATGTTTCATGGCTAAATTGGACCAGTCTGGTAGCCAGTCTTCATTAATTGCACATTGCACCAGTAAGAGCAGAGTATGAAGGTTCAATTAGCAGGGTAAGAGCACAGTTTTGCTCAAAATATTCAAATGCACACAATATTATGGGTGACATACCAGAGTTCAAAAGAGGACAAATTGTTGGTGCACGTCTTGCTGGCGCATTTTGCCCAGACAGCAAGTCTTTGTGATGTATCAAGAGCCACGGTATCCAGGGTAATGTCAGCATACCACCAAGAAGGACGAACCACATCCAACAGGATTAACTGTGGAAGGAAGAGGAAGCTGTCTGAAAGGGCTGTTCGGGTGCTAACCCGGATTGTATCCAAAAAACATAAAACCATGGCTGCCCAAATAATGGGAGACTTAAATGTGCACCTCAACTCTCCTGTTTCCACCAGAACTGTCTGTCGGGAGCTCCACAGGGTCAATATACACGGCCGGGCTGCTATAGCCAAACCTTTGGTCACTCATGCCAATGCCAAACGTCGGTTTCAATGGTGCAAGGAGCGCAAATCTTGGGCTGTGGACAATGTGAAACATGTATTGTTTCTCTGATGAGTCCACCTTTACTGTTTTCCCACATCCGGGAGAGTTACGGTGTGGAGAAGCCGCAAAGAAGTGTACCACCCAGACTGGTGCATGCCCAGATGAAGCATGGGGGTGGATCAGTGATGGTTTTGGGCTGCCCATATCATGGCATTCCTTGCCCAATACTTGTGCTAGATGGGCGCGTCACTGCCAAGGACTACCGAAACCATTCTTGAGGACCATGTGCATCCAAGGTTCAAACATTGTATCCTGAAGGGGTGCCGTGTATCAGGATGGACAAGCACCAATACACACAGCAAGACTGGTGAAAGATGTGGTTTTGATGAACATGAAGTGAAGTTAGAACATCTCCCATGGCCTGCACAGTCACCAGATCTAAATATTTTGAGCCACTTGAGTTGTTTTGAGGAGCGAGTCAGGAAACCGTTTTCCTCCACCAGTATCACGTAGTGACCTGGGCACTATCCTGCAAGAAGAATGGCTTAAATCCTCTGACCACTTTGCGGACTTGTATATGTCATTCCCAAGACGAATTGACGCTGTATTGGCCGCAAAAGGAGGCCCTACACCATACTAATAAATTATTGTGGTCTAAAACCAGGTGTTTCAGTTTCATTGTCCAACCCCTGTACATGACAGATAGAGAAAAGAAAGAAAGAAAGGTGGAAAGAGACAGAAACAGATAAAATATGTGATAGACAGAAAGATGGAGAGACAGTTAAAGATAAAGAAAAAAAGATAGATATAGACATAATATATAAATACAGTTGGTAGAAGATAAATAAGCATTTTCAGTTTTTTTTCCCATAAAAATTTTCTGTCAAATATGTAGACAACTGCAGTTAAACCATGGGCCCAGCCATTTATATATTCTTCTGAGTGTGTGTGTATACACACTGACCTGGTTAAGCACAAGATTTTTGTCAAGGCTGAAGAGACAATTGTCGTCAGGCTCAGATCTTCAGCTACAACTCTTGCATTCAGCACCGGTAGCACGCATGCATTCGTTAGCGACTCGTCCGTCTGCAGCCAGCAACATGGCTGGATTTGAATTTGTGCATTACATTGCGTAGTCAGTTAAGGGTTTTAATGTTGAAGAAATGTTTGAAACAACTGAGATGTTACAATACAAACAGATGGATGATGTTTTGATATATATTCATTAAAGTTCAAATATTAAGAAATATGTTAAATTGATTCTTTTTAATTAAATTTTTAAACGAATTAACATTTATTACCACATAAACACACACAAAAGTACTGAAAACTGGTACGGTTGAGTACTGGTATCGATTCCCAGGTACCGAGTATTGGTACCGTATCAGTTCAAATGTGAAAAGTACCCATCCCTACAAGAAGGTTACAGTTTTTAGATCATTCTCCTACTCTTCTTCTTCTTCGAGACTGGGAGCAACCTCAATAATGAGGATGCTGTGCCAGTCTACTTCCTACCCTCACCTATGGGCATGAACTTTAGGTCATGACTGAAAGAACGAGATCCCAGATACAAGCTGCTTAAATGAGATTCCTCCACAGGGTGGCCCGGCACTCCCTTAGAGATAGGGTGAGGAGATCGGCCATCCGGGAGGAGCTCGGAGTGGAGCCACTGCTCCTCCACATTGAGAAGAGTCAGTTGAGGTGGCTCAGGCATCTGTATTGAATGCCTCCTGGACGCCTCCCTTGGGAGGTGTTCCATGCACTTCCCGCCAGTAGGAGGCCCAGGGGACATCCCAGTTGTTTTTGAATGAATATTACCCCAATAGGCCTGAGCTTATAAAGCAGATCTCTATTTTAACTACAGCTTCCTCACAGTTGGACATCCACCCACAGACTCTTACTACAGTGCAACATTACCACTTAATTAATAGGTGTGTATTTACACAGAGCAGTGCTTTACATAAATATGCACCGCTGGTTTGCAAGAAAAATGTTGCAGGCTGCAAATAATCATGCTATCACAATCACCAGCTATTTTCTTCTGATAACAGCTCTGCCAGCGTGCGTAAATGCTCAGCTTACCCTAATTCCCTCCTGAAACACATTCCCTCTTTTCTGTCTTCCACTACATTCAGTCAGAGGGATTATTTGACATTTTTTTAGCTTTTGTTTCCTGACAAAAGCATCAATTTAAAGCATCATAAATCCCATCGCCTGCCAGGGATTTGATAGGCTTGAACTGTAGACTGAGGCTGGACAAGCACTAATGCTTCGCATACGTGAATCCATTACATAAGCTTAGGCTTTGCACTGGTGTGATATTAAAACATAATGTTTTTTCATTACCACCCTTTTCCACATGCCTGGATGAAATTACAGACACTGGGATCTTTGTTCATTTAGAAATACTGAAACATAGGTATTAAAGTTACATCACATTTCTGGCTAGTGTTGTTAAATGTTGTCAGACATTAGAGTAGAGAGGGTAAACACAACTGGGTGGCAGCAATACCTCCATAAACGGCTCTGTCTGTCATAATGGTAACCTAGTGACTCTAGTCCAAGCAACAATTACGGAGGCAGGGTTAATGTTAAACTGATTTATTGATAAACAAGAAAATGCAACAACATCGTCTTGGAATCCAGGTTTTGCTGAGCACTGAGGAGGAGAAGTAAATACAGGTTGTTGGAGGTATTGTGCGACTAGAAATGTTTTTAGCTGAATCTTGCTGTTAGGAAGATGAGGGGTTTACAGGGGGAGGTGAGTGAGTCCCGTTGAGACTGTGAGCTCTGATCAGGTTACAGGTTGTGGTGAAAATAGGTGCTTTTGTTTCCTGTGGGTTTCCCTTGCAGTGCTAAGGAGTTTACTGTGGATCACACGATGTTGCATAGGTGGTGGGATCGGGCAGGAGTCTCGTCACCGCGAGTGATGTCACACCGGAGAAAAGGTGGTAGTAACTTCTTTTTGGGTGCTGGGGTCTGCAGTTCCAGCACAGTCGTCTGAAGGAGAGTTTCTGTTGGGGAAGCACAGTTAAGTACCTTCAAACAATCGTGAACTTGGGCTCGGAACATTGTACAGAGAAAATCCAGGTCTGGGTCTTCAGAGTCCTTTCCACTCAAAAGAGAGGAGGGAAAATGTAGGTAAGAAACAGGGTCAGGAAACATGAAACACACAACTGCGTCTACTGGATCTGATTGACACAAAGCTGGAATGCGTATGTGGAAGAGATTCTTGCAGAGGCAAGAAGGCCCCTTAAAGCCTGGGTTTAATCAGGGAGACCCAGGTGTGGTCCTTTATTTATGTATATAAAACAAGCTAATTCAAACTTTAAATTATGCCTATCAGTTCGACTAGGTAGAAAATTTATGAATTATCCCTCTTTTGTGGGAACAGGAAATACAAACTCAAGAATGAATAGAGTTTCAGCTTAAATATGTCGCTTAGATATCGGCAAGCACTTACTGGAGGTGTAAGTCGGAGCAGAGTGCAGATTACGTCAGCTTGCGCGAAGAGAACATTTACTATGACTGCTATTTTTCAATCCTGTTCGAAAAAGTTATTCATTTTAGTATGCTTGGACAATCAATTGTTCAGAGATGATAATGGGATGTGGTGAGAGAAGCTGGATAACAACAGATGCGATGTGGTCAGAAAGAGGATCCAGACTGATGCACGTTAGGAATCTGTTCCCTTGATTGACTGCCTTAGTCCATTTTGTTTTACCAAGGTGTCTTTTAGTTCTATGGAGTGTTACCTTTGACACATACAGTTTTTCAGCTATTAAGTCCATCACCCGTGAATTTGTCGTAGAGAGGGCTGGTATAACATGTCCTGTTCAGCGAAATTACTGCGCAGGCATACTATTGAGGCGCTATAAGGCTTTATCTGGCCAGCAACTCTGTCTAAACAGTTACTTTGTTGGTGTCTTTAGGCACTCGTGCGTTGGCTGTTTTTTGAACAGTAGTAATTGGTTCGGCATGGTGTGTTCATTTGGTGCTCTCTGGTCCTGCTGGTGTGTGATATCACACCGCCTCTCCTGATCATCCCTCCTCCTGACTTGGTTTTTTTACCAGGAGTAAAACACTGGCAATGTGTGAATGTGAAGTTTGTTCGCTCTTAATAGAGATGTATTGGATGTGAGCGTCTATAACAACATACACGCACATACATGCCACCCTCGGGCAGATGAACTATTGCCTTGAATTTGTTTTATTGACTGTGTCAGAAGGCGCCTTTGTGGATTATTTAGTCATGAAAAGTTTTACACTTTTATAAGTTGGTGATACGGTGGTGGTTACGTTTGTTCCTCAGGCAATGGTCTTGGCTGAGGATTCTTGCGTGCTCTTTGCGTAAAAAAGATGCTTTAATGCAGGTATCAATGAACTAGTGCGTCAATTAATACAACTTTGTCATCAGTTCATTGCGGTGTGCACGACAGGGCAGTATTTTTTGTCTGCCTTTTTTATTCGTTATGGTTCCCATGGTTACGCAATTTTGGTCAATGGCTTATTAAAGACAGTGTTCCGGTACTGTAGGATTGTGGTGTAACAGGTCATGCATCCACTTAATGAATATACTGATTTTTAGGTATTTCGTTGCATTATATGAGTGTGCTGGCCTATCCAAGCGCTTCATTGCGGTCAGTGTTATACTTGCGTCTATAAAAGTTCTGAAGAGACTTTGATGCAAAGTGACAGTTTCTAGGTACAAAACCGCACTCTCATGATTAGTGCGGAGCAGAGCGCATGACTTCAAGTTGATGCGCCTTGAGTTTCTTTTCTGCTTGGCACGACGTACGACTGATTGTCCTGAGTTTGTATGTTCCGGTACTGTACAATGATTTGAAGGGGCCGCGCACCGTTGTGCTTGCAACTGCGGCAGAGCTACGCTGTCATATGATAGAGGACAATGACAGAAACACGATATTGTCCGCAGGTTCTTTGGGTGGAAACTTTGTCGCCTCAGAACAGCTCGGTGGCTGTTTTGCATGTTCTAATACTCTTTAAGGCCTAAGACCTCTGCACACTCGACAGGGTATGATTTAAACTCATTTCATGGGTGGTAGTAGGGTCGCTATTGATAAAATAACGTCGCAGCACGTAAAGACTAAAAGGCGTCATTCATAATGGAATGGTAGACGTGGACGCTGCTGAGAGTCCCACTATGACGTGGGTGTGCGTCCGAAGCCCAAATTGTTTCTCTTGTAGAGCGCCTACGGATTACATGTTTATTGTGCCTACTACCACGTGCCCGTCTTGTGTCGGTGATCATGTTTGTGCTAAGTGCCTGTCTGCGGACGTTTCTCTATTATTGAAGTGTTTCTATGATTTTGCGGTGTTTTTGGATAAAGCTTTTTTAATTTTCTGGTGTTCTTGGTTTTCTCTTTGTTTTTTTTGGTACTGGACTTGTATAGTTGTGTTCGGAGATATAAATCATAAAAATTTTTAACAACACCAGTGTAGTTCTCGCTACTGATGTAATGAAATGGCTTGTGCGAGGGTGGCCGGTCTCCGTCCTAAGCTTCTTCAGTCATTTTCATCGGTATATCTACTGTTTGCTATTATAGGAATCTGATATGGTTGAGCTCACTGATTAAATTTCAAATTTTCTTTAAAAACCACCCAATCTTCCCCCTTATAACTGCTTTAATACTTTAATCATTTTTATGCTACTTTCTTCCTTCAATATTCCTGAATGTGTCTCCACATTCACAATGGACACTTGTCTTCAAGACTGCCTAAAGGTACTTTTTGGTATATTATTGCAAATGCCCAACAGCTTTGTCAACTGGTGTATTTAACAAAAAGACAAAGCAAAGCACCAGGTCAGACTGCAAGAAGTGCATCCTAGGGGAAGAAAAAACACAGAGAGAAAAGCTAAAGTGTTATTGGGGCATTCAAAATATGTGCAATTCAAGAGTGTGAATGCCATATACACGCAATACCACTGGATATTTCCTTGTTAGTTGGGGGTGTTTAGGTGGCAGACCACCGCATTGATATGTTCTTAGCCAAGCCTTGGTACAGCAAACACGTTAAGCTTCTTCCTATTTGATTTAAGCGAGTATGTTTAATGGGTCTTCTGGCAGTGACTTTGAAGAAATCCTTCTTTTGGCATCTCATTTATCTTTGAAAATATAGTCATTAAAGCTACGATTATTACACTTGCATCTCTTACATAAGATACACTGCTAAATAACTGTAATGATTAAGCATTAGGTTTTGCGGTATCCACTCTCTGTGTATTCTCCTGGTCCCTTTGTTCACCTTCAAAGTACACTGATATTGAGAGCAAGGTCTGAGTCATACTTGTTTTGAGTTAGGAGATAAGTTTTAAATTGACTGCACCAAACGTTTGAGTCAAACAACGGTCTCAAATTCATAGAGACCGGAGCACAAAAAGCCTGTATACTGGTAGAATCCTGGAAAAATCAGCTCTCAGACTGATGATCTGCACTGGTTGCCCTGGTCCCTGTGATAAAAGCATGATGCTCATAATTGTCTGTGTCCCCGGGGAGTTTAAAGTAAGGTCAAAATACAAAGTAATAAAAGTAAGCCTAAAAAATTTATTTCTCAAAAGAACAAGGAGTTCTGTGAGAAGAATGCAAGAAAAATCACAGGTTGGAAACAGAAAGGGATCCCAACAACTCATCCCTGACGGTAAAGGTCTGTGCTATCTATTAAAATCAATTCACCCCATCTTGGATTAGAACAGTGTTTCCAAATTCCACACAAACAATAATTCATACAGTGCTGTGGAAACGTATTAGCTCCATGTTTTTGTTTGTTTTTCCTTTGGGCATGCTTTTGTGTTTTTATGTTCAAATACATTTCGAAAACAGACATAGATAACTAGAATAAATCCCAAAAGCAGTTTCATATAGTGATTTTAAATTATTATGGAAAAAAGCTGTCCAGATCTACCTGACCCTATGCAAAACAAATAACTGCCCCCTAACCCTAATAGCCTCGG
Organism: Crenichthys baileyi; assembly: GCA_036173005.1. Classification (NCBI taxonomy): domain Eukaryota; kingdom Metazoa; phylum Chordata; class Actinopteri; order Cyprinodontiformes; family Goodeidae; genus Crenichthys; species Crenichthys baileyi. The sequence goes on along the minus strand of JAHHUM010002143.1, from coordinate 99,008 downwards.
CAGCACCAGTGTCCATCTCTAGGGTGCTCTGTGCATACAACTTAACAGTAGTCCAATTGTATTTTTTTTTACCCACTCTTAGCAGAACTGTTTTCAATTGATGAGTCAAGGAGAGGGCTTTCCTGCATGAAACGCATGAGCAAGATACTTAGACTGTGCGCCCCAAGCTGCAAATTACCCAAACATAGCTAACGCATTGGAGTACGCTTTTCGACTAGGTCCCCGTACTTGGCGTCACTTTGGTGTTTTTGTTTTTCAAGGTGGCATGCATGTTTTTTGTCTGCATGACTCAAGTGTGCTTAAGCTCAGGGTCCCACAGTAATTGGTTCCTATATTCCTCCTTTTTGGGATTTTCTTTCTCTCTAGGGAGGCAAATTACATGGTTCCAATGCGGGTGTACAGGGTGGGTCAGAAGCAGAAGTCTAGTCCGCAGGCCCAACTGAGCCGATTACACTACTACTTGACACCCGCACAAAATGCTTAACTGCCAGTTTGATGATCTTTTTCTAAAATGCTGTTAGTATTACCCCAGAAAAAAAAGTCTTAGTTGCGAGAACAAGAGCTCTGCCATTGAGATATTGCCAGCAATGGCGCGATGATCCACAGGTGTAGTATACATTAAAATATGAGGTGTGATTCGAAGGATCATCCGCTTCCTACCCAGAATATTTTGTCTAACGATACCCCTGGCTCCAGAGGGCCACTTATGATGCGATACGTTCGTTTTATTCAACTCGGACTCACTTAAAACGTCTACCTTCTCTTGCGTCTGCTTGCCATGGCTTTGACTTGTAGCGGGTGTGAATCGTGTCAACAGCGGCATAGTGTGTATGGGGTGCGTTTCCGGCTAAGGACGCGTGGCGGGTCCGGTACTGTGCTGTAGGGACCACGTACATAACAGTACTCTATTCGGTGCTCTTTGACCGGTTACCAGTACCAGGATGTATAATAGGTCCTGCCAAATAACTGGCATGTCTGGACTATGAAGCCACGCTCGATTGTCCCAGAACCCACGTTTACGGTCTGTCAAAACACGCACAGCACGGACAAGAACGGTTATCATATTCCGCTCATCAATAGGCAGTCCTATAACGACTTTCTGTTTATAAAATTGTAACACCTATGCTATTCCCCGTCATTACAAATACGCTTGTCAGAACTGTTCTGCTAGTGCTGGAGCCTCAATGGCTTGTCTTTGCTGCTTCTCTCCCACATCGGGAGCTACGAGTCTGTTTGACGGCGCAAGCCTTTAAAACGAGCACCGGCCTACGTATTTAATCGGTTGTCTGTCTGCTCGTGGTCTATAAATACCGCAGTTTACATCAGCAAGGAGTAGAAAATAGTTGTGTTTCATGTTATTTTTTCTGAATTACAATACACAGGTACACGTGCTCTGAAACTACAGCCGCTCTATGGAGCCAGAGATTTCACATTACATCTTCACGATGAGCGCATGCTTACCCTCAAAAGCAGAGCGGGATTTGCCATGTGTAGATCCGATGCTGTTCGATTTTAATGGACTGGGCAGAATTTTAACACAGGTGGTGCACAGACTAAAACGGAAAATGAAATGTATTATTGCATCAAAATGGTTTATAAGTGTTTGTCAATGACTAGCCAGTTTTCTAACGGATATATATTATAGTTATGTATTAGTATCTGATTTCTAACCCCTCGCGTTATTATTATTGTATACAATCTAGGGCGTAAGGTATTATAGCTTATCGGAACTCACTCTTTTTAATGTTTGTCTGGCTAACGTTTCTATCATTTCTCTTTCCATTTGATTCTAATTTCTTGCGTGCCTTATGACAGTGTGTGGGGGGTGGGGCGGGCACTAGGCGTCAAGTGAATAATATTGATTCATTATAATTAGTTTGAGTTTGGACTTTGCTGAGAGAGAGAGGGGATCTCGAGGGGCCACAGGTGAGAGTAACGATTAACACAACACGCTTTATATATATATATATATAATATATATATTAATATAAAATATTATATATATATATATTATATATATATATATGCATGCATATATGCCCCCAGTGCCTGCCCATTCCCCCCTCTAGCTCCACCCCTAAGTACCGGAAAGAATTTAAAACTACTTTCACCCCTGTATATACCCCAGTACGAAATTTTACTCCTTGTTTTTGTTCCAGTCGACTGCTGACGATCCGTCATATTTTTTTTTTCCTTTTGCGAAAGGAGGAAGGCCAGACGTCTTTTGAGTTTGTTCCGGACGAAGACGACACCAAGTAATCCCATTTTGTTTTATTTCTATTAGAAATGGCTTGGGCAGGATAGAGTAGGATTTAGAGCGATTTAGAATCGCCACTTAGAGTCCAATGTGTTCTAAGTTGTATGTGCATGCAATGTCTTATTGAAACTTGGATTGCTGTTGGACTCTGAAAGCTGCTGCGCTTTGAAGCTGTGCGCGTCTCACCGTGTTTGAACACCTGAGCGCAGACTCAGGTGAACTTAAGTTGGACTGCTAGAACCTCATGGTGGAAACTCACTATTCCTTTGTCTTCACTCTTCGTGTTTTTCCACTGGTTCCCGCCTAAAAGTTTTATGACCCTTTGTGTTTCACTGAGCTCCAACTTAGGGGGTTTTATGACCGCAGCCTCGTGGAGGCCACTCCCAAAGCTTTGCTCAGTACCATATTTTCTATTGTTTTGCCATAATTGCTGGTTTGACTTCATACTCACTCAATATTGTTTTATCTGTTTATTTAGTTATTTTACCCCTTTTGTGTGGAATCTTTGCATGCTTGATTAGGTGAAGATTATTGAATCGGAATTGCGAGGTGTATCAGGGCAGGTGATTTAGTAAATATTCACGTAGATAAAGAGAAAGCGTTTGTGTGTATTTTGAACAAGAGTGATTTGTCTGTCAAAATATGATCAAAGTTCCCCCACCTTCGGTGAAGCGGTTGATTAAACAGTGACATCTAGTAATAGTTATCAATTATTACAGAGAATGTAATAATTGTAATAATCAAAGGCCTTGAGCCATAATTACAACAGCAGAGGACATCTCTGATTTTGATTCGTAAGTAATGATTTTTGGTTAAGAAATTAATTTTTCTCAAATTAGGATTTTAAATTATAATTCTTGATAAATATGAGTTAATCAATAATCAGAATTCTTACAACAGTCAACTGTTAGTGGTATTATAAGAAAGCAGAAGGAATTGGAAATGGCAGTGGCCATGTAAGCGATGTAAAATCAGGAACCATGTGTGCCAGTCGGAGCGGACTCTCTCCCCCAGGCGTTAGGCCGAGAGTCGCTGCCCACAACGCAACTAACACGCCCTATCTGACCTGCTAAACTCACTGGCCCAGAGAGGATGTGCCCCACTTTTCAGAATGGGTCACAGTAGAAGGCTGTGTTTAGGCAGAGAAAATTAATTCAGGGTAACACAATTTAAAAGTTTTTTATTCACATTGCGTTTTATTTGAAAATATTTGCATTATTTGCTGTTCTTTTAGCCTTTAACTTTATGTTCTCTCTGTTTTTTCTCTTTCTAAGAGCTACATCTGGCCTGGCTCTGTGTTTAGCTGAGGCACCTTCCTGGAGGGGGACATCGGCCAAGCTGCTGCTGCCAACAACTTAATAATCACCTTCTACACATGATACACTTGGCCCTGTCTTTCAGTGTTTAACCCTGTCTCGCCAAGGCATAGCTACTGGCTGAGCTTCTACTGTGACTAACTGTATGTGCTCTCTTTCATACCGTAGACTTGAATACTGGCTCAGAGTTCATCTGCTTAGCTGTCTTTCTCCCCTAGATGAAGCCTCTAAAGGAACTATAACCATTAATGTTTCACTTTCTTTCCTATAGAAAGTACTCCTGGATCAGTGCTTCTTTGTTCTTTTTTGTCTCTGCTCTGTTCTCTCAAACCCCCAGTCAGTCGTGGCAGATGGCCGCTCACACTGAGCCTGGTTCTGCTGGAGGTTTCTTCCTGTTTAAAGGGAGTTTTCCTCTCCACTGTCGCTACATGCATGCTCAGTATGAGGGATTGCTGCAAAGTCAACGCCAGTGACTGTCCACTGTCTCTACATGCTCATCCAGGAGGAGTGAATGCTGCAAGTCACTGACTGGATGCAATCTGCTGGGTTTCCTTAGATAAATACACTTTTAACCAATTTGAATAATAAACTGAATCCGTCTGCACTGTTTGATAGTTAGGATAAATTGGAATGTATGTACCTAACTTGAAATCTGTATGATTCGATTGAATTGACTTTGTAAAGTGCCTTGAGATAACGTGTTGTGAATTGACGCTATATAAATAAAACTGAATAGAATTTTCCTAAGTACTAACAGGCCTTTAATCCTTGATGCTAGTTATTTGGTTTGAGTTGTGTTTTAAAGTTACGACAAACTTTAATTCAATGAGTGGTTTAAACAATGATTGGCAACAGCGCATAAAGTATGCCAGCGCTTAGAAATACAATAATATTTGTATCACTGATACTTTAAAGTACATGTGGGACTAAACGGGTTAGTAAATCATCCCATTTGTTAGCTTAACTGGTAATTTGGATGTGAAGTTATAATTTAGAAAGCCTTCCCAGAAGACCTGAAGCTGCTGTAACTGAAAAGGGTGGGCTGACATCATATTAAACCCTATGGATTAAGAAAAAGGATGCCAGTCAAGTATATATTGGTATGAAACAGGCAAGTGAATGCTTTTGACAGTATTTTCACATAGTTCGTTTGTTAATAAATTAAATTCTCATTTGAAATAAGCATTTTGTATTTACCCCAGTTATATTAGGCTGAAATTAAAATTGTTTGATGATCAAAGACAAGTGAGTGTGACCAGAAAACAAAAACAGTAACGTAAGATATACCTTTTCACAGCATGCAATATCAGCTTTGAAAAGTGAATACATGAAAAAAAAAATAAAATTAAACAAACAAAAAAAAACCATCATGAACAAGTATTGGAAGAACTCAAAGTTGCAGAAGATTTTTTTTTTAAATCTTGTCACTTTCACTTTTGTTATTAGGTACTTAGAAAGTTAATAGAAGAATTTGCAACATATTTAGAAACAAGGTTATCGTGAAAACTATGATTTTATATCACTGATCGTAAAGTCTATGTTAAACCTGAAATGTTGTATCTTCCATGGACCCTACTGTTTCTACATGTTTGTCTTCAAGCAAATCAGGAGATGCAGGTGCTCCCTTTGCTTCCCTCTCCCGCTTATTTGTCTCTAGAAGTCAGGTGAAAAGGCAGCTGGAGAGACTCAACTGGAACAATGCTGCAGGTCTGGATGGTGTTAGCCCCAAAGCCCTGTGCAGAGCAGCTCTGTGGGATTCTGCAGCAACTCTAAAATCTTAACCTGACCCAGGAGAAGTTTCCAGTGCTGTCAAAGGTGTCCCGCCTTGTTCCAGAACCAACAAAAGCTCACCTATCAGTCCTCAATGACTATAGACATGTTGCCCTGACATCCCACATCAACTCGAAAAAGCTAATCAAGCTAATAAAGGAGGCTGGCTCTGTTCTGGGGACTCCTCTAGAGCCTCTGGAGATGTTTGTACAACAAAGAATTCTTCATAAAACAAAAAACATTATGAAAAACCCTGGGCATCTTCATCATACATGAGACTGTTGTACAAAAACAGTGTCTTCAGTCAGAGGCCTTATCAGATACTGACTGCTACAGGAGATCCTTTCTGCCCACAGCCATCAGCATCTACAACAACTCTATATTGAAACTTGTATAATATGAGTTACACCAACATTTCCCACTGGGTTTAATAAAGTATTTTTATGATTAAATTCAAATGTTTTTGTTTGCAGTCTTTATTCAACAGTTAATATGAGGGGAATTAAATGTAAATGTAGAGTCATGATGAACTTGCAGGATGAAATGTCACAGATTAGATGATAAATTTGAAGAGAGCAAAAAATCTCAAGGTCCAATACACTGCTCATTTCTGTTTCATCTAGTTGGGTGTTTACAAGAGTCTGTGTACATAATGAATGTTTACAAAGGAATAATTTTCTCATGTTGAATTTATCTCTGAAGTATCAAATGTACCATTGTAAAATGTTTCTTTATGACTCCTTCTTCAGTGGTTCAAACTGCTCTGATTGGATAGCTTGGCCACAGTATCTTCCTCATGATATGGTATCTCCATCTTCTATCTATAACATCTAACTCTAACACTGAACGGAGAGTGGGAGGTTATATTTATCGTGGCTCTGAGCCATCAACTGGGAACAGTTAATAAACAAATTCAAATATAAATTGTGTGCAAACAGAACTGCTGCTCTCAAGGTTAGGCACCCTGCACACTGAGGCACGTCTGCACAGCCAATGTTTGATGGCTGTAAAACAAGGCACTAGCATATTTAGATGGGGAGTCTTCTTCCAGCACTAAACTCTTGTTAAACTTACTGTTAAGAGATGTTTTGTTGAACTATAACCTCAAGACAAGCATTATTAAAGACTGCTATAGTGATTGTAGAGATAACAAGCCAAACCTGGTTAGCCACTGAGGTGTTTAAGAAGCAGTATCTTAAGTGGAAGGAGTCAGCCTTTCTGTGTCAGTTTATGATTTTACAGCTAAAGTTTTTACCTGTGCCAAAAGTTATGAAATACACAGAGAAAGGACAGAACCTGTAGATTTTCTTCTCAGTGTGTCACGATCTGCAGGTGTTTTGTTTTTCTTTTGAATTTATTTCTCTTAGATCTCTATTGATTTTTCCCCATGTTTTGTTATTTCTTGAATTCTGTTCATTGTGTTTTTTTAATTTATTTTCTGCTTTATCCTTGTCCGGTTTTATTTACAGTATTTTATTGCGTCGATTGGTCATGTTAGGTTCTTTGAACATTTTTAGATATTTCAATTTGATCACATTTTCTGTCCATATTGTGTTTTCATGCGGCTTATCTCAGCCACTCCGAAGCTCATTCAGACCATCTGTGCCTGCTCACTGCCACTCATGCGAGTCCCCGGTTTCTCTCATACTCGTAGTCATCGTCTTCCGCTTATCCGGGACCGGGTCGCGGGGGCAGCAGACTTAGCAGAGACACCCAGAGGTCCCTCTCCCCAGACACCCCCTCCAGCTCCTCCGGGGAGAGCCCAAGGCGTTCCCAGGCAAGCCAAGAGACATAGTCCCTCCAGCGTGTCCTGGGCCGACCCCTGGGCCTCTTCCCGGTGGGACGTGCCTGGAACACCTCCCGAGGAAGGCGTCCAGGAGGCATCCGGTATAGAAGCCACCTCAACTGGCTCCTCTCGATGTGGAGGAGGAACGGCTCTACTCCGAGCCCCTCCCGAATGGCCGAGCTCCTCACCCTATCTCTAAGGGAGTGCCCGGCCACCCTACGGAGGAAGCTCATTTCAGCCGCTTGTATCCGGGATCTCGTTCTTCCGGTCATGACCCAAAGTTCATGGCCATAGGTGAGGGCAGGAACGTAGACCGACCGGTAAATCGAGAGCTTCGCTTTTCGGCTCAGCTCTATCTTAACCACAACGGACCGGCACAGTGCCCTCATTACTGTGGCAGCCGCACCAATCTGTCTGTCGATCTCCCGCTCCATTCTTCCCTCACTCGTGAACAAGACCCCGAGATACTTGAACTCCTCCACTTGAGGCATGAACTCCCCTCCAACCTGAAGAGGACAAGCCACCATTTTCCAGTCGAGTACCATGGCCTCTGACGTGGAGGAGCTGATCTTCATCCCAGCCGCTTCACACTTGGCTGCGAACCGCCCCAGCGCATGCTGTAGGTCTTGGCTAGAGGGGGCCAGCAGGACCACGTCATCTGCAAAAAGAAGAGACAAAATCCACTGAGAATCCACCCAAAAGAGAACCCATCCGGCCCTTGGCTGCATCTAGAAATCCTGTCCATAAAAGTTATGAACAGGACCAGTGATAAAGGGCAGCCCTGCCGGAGTCCAACATGCACCAGGAACAGGTCCGACTTAGTGCCGGCAATGCGGACCAAACTCCTGCTCCGCTCGTACAGGGACTAAGGACTAAGGTATGAAATGGGTTGAGGGTAAGGTATGGACTGGTAAGAGTTAGGTTTAGGGTAAGGGTCAGGGTTAGGCTATAGCAATAAAAAGAAGTTAACGGAAGGTCCCTGTAAGGATAGGAACACACTACAGGTGTTTGTTGGTTGGGTGGATGGATGGATGGTGACCCATGGGTAAGATTCGGTGAATGTTCTATTCTTCCTGTTAGACAGATCACTCCCATGGTCTCACACCATCATAGTATCATCAGTGTGAAAGGCGACAAGAGGCAGTCATACAAATTTGCCACCCTAGGTCAGACAGTCTTTTAAGCAAAGTATTTTTCTGACTGAAAAATTAAGAGCAGCGAGAAAAAGCTTCAGTGACCAGATACATATTTATTTCTACTTGTTGAGAAACTGTTATGTTAACTGGTATTCATGTATGCATTCATTAGTTATATTAATAATTAATTAGGAAACCGAAGTAGGACGGAGTCAGAAGGCAACTCCCTGAATTGCAAGATTTTTGACATAGCATAGATTGAGCTGAAAACAGATACTGTAAAACAATGGCGCTGAAAATGGTCTGAAATGATATCAGGCTCAAATTGTTTCAGACTAAAATCTCCCTCCTTTAGGTCAGTTAGGCTTACCAACAAATTATTTTTGCTTACTATGTTGTGCTACCAGGATGCTTATATTATTTAATAATCATTTAATAATCTGTTAAGTATTGTCCAAGCAATACCTGCCCAATATGGCGGTGGTATTAGGACAATAGGTGAAAGAGTGATTTGAGCTCTGGCATTACTAAACAGCAAAACTCTGCACACACATGGAAAAAATTCACAAATTGTAAACAGTTTGTTAACTGAAATATGTTTAACTTGAAGTTGAATTATTTTTGTTTTTATTAACAAAAATAACAAATCACCAGGCTGCACGGGGGAGCAGTTGGTAGCACTGTTGCCTTGCAGCAAGAAGGTCCTGGGTTCGATTCCCGGCCGGGGGTCTTTCTGCATGGAGTTTGCATGTTCTCCCCGTGCATGCGTGGGTTCTCACCGGGTACTCCGGCTTCCTCCCACGGTCCAAAGACATGCCAGTTAGGTTAATTGGTCACTCTAAATTGCCCTTAGGTGTGTGAATGAGTGTGTGCATGGTTGTTTGTGTGTTGCCCTGCGATGGACTGGCGACCTGTCCAGGGTGTACCCCGCCTCTCGCCCATAGACTACTGGAGATAGGCACCAGCTCCTCCACGACCCACTATGGAATAAGCGGTAGAAAATGACTGACTGACTGAGAACAAATCAGCTCCTTTAGAAGCCTAATAGAATATAGTAGAGCAGCAAAGTGACAGGGAAAATTGAAGCATACAGATTGATTCAAGCCTCTCAGAGAGCTTCTATCTTAGCCTAAAAATGCCTGGCAAGGAGTGATTCAGCTAGCTGCTGAGAGCGACTCTGAGTGAGGCTCCAAGCAATCATAGAAATTAACAGATCATATTATTTAGACTGGATTAAGAAATGTGTTAGTCACGATGATGAAGCTTAGCGAACCTAAATCAATTGTCACACAGCATCAAAATGTTTGAACATACCTTATTTATTATTATATCATTATTTTGGAATGTGAGCAGCACTGATACCTGTTGCAATCAAAAGCTAGAGAGGAGATTGCAGCACAGCAGAGAGCTTCTTTGCAGACATCAGGGCGTTGTAGATTATCATTTAGGCTACAAACCTCATCATGTACTGTACAGCCAATACCATTTAACCTTATTTACACTTTCATTCAATGTATACAGTGTTTGGATTATTTACTTTGTTTAATGTGTTTTTTGTCAACTTTTTAAATTTTTTTTACAAATGTTTCTTTTTGAAAGCATTTTTCAGTCTGTAAATAATATTTGAATTTTTCTGTACTGTATTTTTTGTAATTATTGTTGTAAGGATTTGATTATTGATTAATTGATATTTATCAAAAATTATGATTAAAAATCCTAATTCAAGAAAGTTGTTTTCTTAACCAAATATCATTGCTTACGAATAGAAATCAGAGATGTCTACTGGTGGTGTGATTATGGGCTCAATTCTTTATTTTCATGACTATGAATATTGTAGCTTCACACTGAAGGCATCAAAACTACGAATTGACAAATGTGGAATTATATACTGAACAAAAAAGTGTGAAACAACTGAAAATATGTCTTATATTCTAGGTTCTTCAAATTAGCCACCTTTTGCTTTGATTACTGCTACACACACTCTTGGCATTCTGTTGATGAGCTTCAAGAGGTAGTCACCTGAAATGGTTTTCCAACAGTCTTGAAGGAGTTCCCAGAGATGCTTAGCACCTGTTGGCCCCTTTGCCTTCACTCTGCGGTCCAGCTCACCCCAAACCATCTCGATTGGGTTCAGGTCCGGTGACTGTGGAGGCCAGGTCATCTGGCGCAGCACCCCATCACTCTCCTTCTTGGTCAAATAGCCCTTACACAGCCTGGAGGTGTGTTTGGGGTCATTGTCCTGTTGAAATATAAATGATGGTCCAACTAAACGCAAACTGGATGGAATAGCATGCCGCTGCAAGATGCTGTGGTAGCCATACTGGTTCAGTATGCCTTCAATTTTGAATAAATCCCCAACAGTGTCACCAGCAAAGCACCCCCACACCATCACACCTCCTCCTCCATGCTTCACGGTGGGAACAAGGCATGTACAGTCCATCCGTTCACCTCTTCTGCGCCGCACAAAGACACGGTGGTTGGAACCAAAGATCTCAAACTTGGACTCATTAGACCAAAGCACAGATTTTCACTGGTCTAATGTCCATTCCTTGTGTTCTTTAGCCCAAACACATCTCTTCTCTTTGTTGCCTGTCCTCAGCAGTGGTTTCCTAGCAGCTATTTTACCATGAAGGCCTGATTCACACAGTCTCCTCTTAACAGTTGTTCTAGAGATCTGCCTGCTGCTAGAACTCTGTGTGGCATTGACCTGTTCTCTAATCTGAGCTGCTGTTAACCTGTGATTTCTGAGGCTGGTGACTCGGATGAACTTATCGTCTGCAGCAGAGGTGACTCTTGGCCTCCCTGTCCTGGGGCGGTCCTCATGTGTGCCAGTTTCTTTGTAGCGCTTGATGGTTTTTGCGACTGCACTTGGGGACATTTTCAATGTTTTCCCAATTGTTCGGACTGACTGACCTTCATTTCTTAAAGTAATGATGGCCACTCGTTTTTCTTTACTTAGCTGCTTTTTTCTTGGCATAATACAAATTCTAACAGTCTATTCAGTACGACTATCAGCTGTGTACTGTATCCACCTCCTGCACAACACAACTGATGGTCCCAACCCCATTTATAAGGCTTGAAATCTCACTTATTAAACCTGACAGGGCACACCTGTGAAGTGAAAACCGTTTCAGGTCAACAGAATGCCAAGAGTGTGCGTAGCAGTAATCAAAGCAAAGGTGGCTACTTTGAAGAACCTAGAATATGAGACATATTTTCAGTTGTTTTCACACTTTTTTGTTCAGTATATAATTCCACATGTGTTAATTCATAGTTTTGATGCCTTCAGTGTGAAGCTACAATATTCATAGTCATGAAAATAAAGAATACTCTTTGAATGAGAAGGTGTGTCCATACCTTTGGTCTGTACTGTATATGTGAAAATTTATTGAAACCATATAGTCCTGATATAATTATTACTCTGGTCCAAAAACCTTTACCTAACTAACAAGCACTATTCTACACAAAGGCCATAAAAATTACTACCTAACAATAATAATAAAAGAAAATATATGCGCATTGAGTGTCTATGAAGCTCAAACCAGCAGTTTTAAGGACAAAATGTGCAATTTAGGTTAACTTGGAAAAAGAAGCCCTCCTGGTGTGCTGATGTCTCAATTTTTGGCGATCAGCTTTTAGATGGTGGGCTGCGCCCTTAGCCACTAGCAGCTGATTGCCCCAAATCTTGAACAAAGGATCATGAAACTCTGAGGCGGGAACTCGGTGGAAAAACTCCAGTAATAAAACTGGAACAAAGGAGTAGTCAGACCATGAGGCTCAGACGCTGGTAATGGCAACGAAAGTTTATTTGACGTAGATTTTATAATCCCGGGTGACGTCAGAGCTGCGACGTCTGTTGAGCTGCAAATGTCGAACTGCGCCGCCCAGCCGGTCTATACCCCCAAAATGGAAGACCCCAACATTGTTTCTATTATTTATTCATCCTTCCTAATATTACCTTACTAGAGACTCACCTTTAACTTGTTCTGCGGCTAAAACTATTTAATTTTCCCCTATGGGGATGATGAAGATTATCTTATCTCTACATTAATAATTTTATGATTGTTATAGAGGTTTATGTGCTCATTTACTCGACTGTTTAGGGGGTGGATCCCTGCACGACTGAGCCAGTAGCGTTTTATTAATTCACTTGTTCATTGTACTGAGAATATCTCTCCTTTCTCTCTTTCTTTCTGCCTTCTTCTCTGCATAAAACACTCCTAGGCTCACTAAAGGTCCTCCTTACTACTCTTAACATATGTTCAGTTTAGGAGCTCTTTTAAGGCCGAAGGTGCTTTGTGAATTACTTTTATCTTACTGAGCTATAATTCGGAGAAATATTTTAGAATTCGAGAAATTCTACGATTTTTCATATAATAACATCAATAGGAGCTACTTTTAGTCTTAGGATTCTTTGTGAATACAGGCCTGGGGTTGACAAAGCCTGGCCTATAGAGTATAGTAATTTAAAATAGGAATCGTTTCATTTTTAAAATAGTAGTGACAACATCCCTCTCAATTATGAAACAAATAATTATCATCAAACCTTATAATTGCTTTTTACTTCATAATTGAAATGTATTTTTCATATATATCTGTCACAGTGGGGTTTTGGGATGGACTGAAGCGCAGGCAAGAGCTTGGCAGCAGCATTTCCATGCAGTCTTCAGCTTTATTCAAAATATTAAAACGTAACAAAAACACTGCAGGTCTAAACAGAGTCAGATCCAAGACTTACATGGACATTGCAGGTACTCAAGGCAAAGATGAGCAGAGAGTTGCGAACCAAGTGTGAACGAAGGAACCAGCCAAGAACAATGAAACTAAACCAACTAATGTACTGAGGGAGAACAAAGGCAGGTAATCAAGGGACTGAGAACAGGTGAGACAAGGAGGCAGGGAGGCAGAGGGAGCAGGTGAACCTAATAACAAGACTAACACATGGCGAAGTAACTAACTAACAAATAAAGAGACACACAGACCAAGCAAACCTATAGACAAAATAAATAATCAAATTAAGCATAAGAAACTAGAATAACCATGAACTAAAGTAAACTGAGAAACTGGGGGGGTAACACAACAACCTAAGATCTAAGGACTTAGCAAAAAGAAACCCTGATTACAAAAGTAAACAAACCTAAACCAGCACTGATAGAACAAACTGAAACTGAAGCAGAGGAAACAAGGACAAGAATAAAAGTAAACAATAACTAAAGCTAACCTATAAGGGAGGGACTGGAGAATAAAGATAAACTAGAGGAAACAAAGCTAAGAGGGGCAATGAATGTAAAGGGGACTAAAACTGAGTAAATAATAACTAAAAGAGGTAAACTAATGACGAGAGGAGTAACAGAAAAGAAACTAATAAATAGGAGTGCAAAGGAACCAATACAAAACATGAACCAAAAAACTAAATAATCCATGACCTTAAGATTAAAAATGACTCACACAAACCTCTCCAGTTTTAGATCTATTTATTTTGAAACAGCCTGTGAACGTTTTTATTTGTGATATTTTATTCAAAGCATCCACAGCTCCGTGTTCTCAGCAGGTCTGGGGGTTAATTGCACTTAGGTAACAGAAGCTTTCTGTGTTTTAAATGTGCATAAATCTCTGCCTGCGCCTCCACAAAGGTCTGGCCTTGCTCTGCTTTGCTTAGGCACTCTTGCTTGGTATTATGGGAACTACTCCGGAGGCTATTATTCCCATGCAGAGATAGAAGCTGCCCTGAGGTTTATCAAAAGTGTATCCAGATTAACATTAAAGAAAAAAAAAAGACTAATACAGAAAGGCTTACAGTTATTCAAGTGTGTTTATGCATCTGTCACTGTAGTTTGTACTGTGTTTTCTTCCTTGATTGTTGTTAGGTATTAATTATCAAATAGTCAAGCTCAGAAGGAACGACACATGAGTCTCAGTTAATCTTGCAGCAAGATGGTAGCCCACTCTGCAGTGCAACTACAAAGTGTTGGCACCATCTCTTTTTATTTATATATGTGGTTCACACACACAGTTCAACAGACATTCCAAGCATTTAGGGGGTGTATGTGTCTGTGTGGGGGGTCAAAAGGGTTAGGGTGCAGGTGTTTTGCATTTAAACAGAGAGGGAGTGGGGACTGGTACAAGCAGCCCCCGGATGTTGCTGATAGTAGCATAACTCACTCCTCTCCCTGGGAAGGAAGAGTGATAAACAATACAAAAGTTTTCAAACCCTAACAGTCCCTCCTTTTTTATCACGAATAAAGTCATGATTAGATACATGTAAAAGAAATAACTCTGTGTGAGCAAAAAAAACCCACAGGCGGAAAGCAGATTATATTGTGGGAAAAATACTCATACGGCCCCTCCGCCTTGGGGACCACCATCATGGTAGAGTATAATAATAAAACAATGTAATAAATCAAGAAAACAAAATGTAATAAAAGTAAAAGAATTAAAACAATGTAACAAAAGTAAAAGAACCAAAACAAGGCTTGTTCATGTCATCATTGTACTTTTCCTCATTTCACTTAAACAGCAACTTCTTTCGATTTTCTGCTATAAGGTCAATTTATGAAGTACAATTATGAGTACACTCAGGCCTTGAAGATATATTCATTTACAACATGTAATCATAGTCATCTGTTTTTGGGTCCAATATGGTGTCCACTTGAATCAATGCTGCATATGCGACTGTGACTGACTGAGTCACTATCCTTTTTACCATACATTTGCAGCATGGAATAATACATATTGACAAGATGCACAGGATGATCAGGAATACTGCTACAGCGAGAAAGAAAATCTTAACCCAATCCATCCATCCCCTTTGGAGCATCCAGTCTAATCAAGAGGAGCTGGGAGTCGGGTGGTCGTGTGTTTTGCAGGTTACGCAGGTTATTCAGTGCTCCTGTTATATCTAAAGGAATGTATATTATCTGGAATAAATGTGCAACAAGTGTTGTTCAACAAAACGCAAACGCCCCCCGTTGATGCTGTTAGAATATCCAAAGCCATGCGGTTCTGAATTATCATGGCTCGCATAGCGTTCATTTCTATGTTTTGGC
Source organism: Crenichthys baileyi (assembly GCA_036173005.1). Lineage (NCBI taxonomy): Eukaryota > Metazoa > Chordata > Actinopteri > Cyprinodontiformes > Goodeidae > Crenichthys > Crenichthys baileyi. The sequence continues at coordinate 83,697 of JAHHUM010002143.1, read as the reverse complement.
CATCTTCTACTATTATGGAGTTATTCAAAAACAGCCCTAATTGGTAGCTTAAAGTTTCCACACGCAGCATTAGTTTGCCCACACCTAGCCAAGGAAGGAGAGATAGTGTCACTTTATCTCCTTCTGGCCAAAGCTTAAATTCATCCGGGACATTAGTTCCCCAGATAGGGTCGTGTGGTTTCATTTGGATGCCTTCTCCTTCTGTCAGATTTTATTTGCAAAAAATTTGAACATAAGTTGACTTCTATTATTCTTAAAATGCACATTGTTTCCTCATAACCCCTTTTTGTTTCCACTAGGTCTGTTTTGAATGCTTCAATTATTTTTTTCACCAAAATCAATAAAGGTGGTTTAGTAGGGTCCAACTTAAATGTTGTCTGTTGGGTGTCATGTTATCATTGTCAGGTCAGGAGGTTCATAGGTCAGTCAGAACCTTGTTCATTAGTCTGTGCACATAATGTTTCATAGATCCAGCCTATGATTAGTCAGAAAAAACTTCCACTTATAGGAGAACATTTATTGTTAATGAATGAGCCGCATTTCCTAGGAACATGCAACCCCACTGTCTTCCTTCTGGATGAGCATCACCTGTTGAAAAAACTGTCACTAAAGGCTGCTCTTGCTTTTTAAAATTTTTTTATTTATCTGTTTATCCACTGTGTGCACGCAGTGAATGGGGAGGTCCCCTTTGAAATTATAATCTAGCAAGTTTTTTACTGTTTTGGATCTTTTGAATGCATAATTCCAGTTAAGATCCCCTGTAATTTTAGGGTTTCAGTGGTAATTAAATTACCCGAAAATTCTTATTTTTATGCCATCGTTTACATATTTCTCCGGGCCCCCCTTTACATAATTTCCATAAAAAATTTACATCTCCTTCTAAGTTTTTATATTTCTTTGTTCTTTTTCCCCCTTTTAAATTAGATAGTTTAAAAACTATGAAAGTCCTGAACAGAAGTTCACTGGCATGAGATCAAGGAGAGGACATTAACACGCCCTTCAGCTGCGGCTAGTCCGCAGCGGTATAATTTTCAGGGATGAAACCCGTCCTGTATCTCTAGATCACCAGTACGTTTTTCATTCAGGTGAATAAAACACAGGAACCCGCGAATCTTGCTATGATTCTTCCAAAATGCTTAGTCATCCCAAAACCACAAAACACATTCATTCAATTAGTACCTTGACTAGTCCACTTTTCCCAACAGTTGCTTACGGGCCAACCTAACCTGTTTTATGAGCTCTTTTGTTTTTTAACACTTAATTTCATTCCCTTACGGCAGGAAATGCTACCAACCAAATTATCCTGTTCCTTTACGGCGGAACTACCCAGTCGTTTCTGATCCCCTTACGGCGGAATCTTACCTAATTTATCGCTATTCCCTTCCGGCGGAATAATACCTACCCAATTGCTGTCTCCTTACGGCGAGACACTACCAACGACTGTTTTAAGTACTTATTACAACACAACCTTCTCACCTCTGAGCTGACTTCAGTGACTCTTTCGGACCCCAAGAGTCACCAGGCGTCGAGTAAAGCAATAATCTACCGGCCCGATGCGAATTCACCCACCGGGTCTTTGGACCACCGTCCTGGGGCGGACCTCCAGTAGCGCTTCCTCGGCGTCAGGTGATCCCGGGATCCTCAGGTCACTGTAAAAGATAGATAAGTTCGATTACAATCTCCGGTTCGAAGGACCAATTTAATGTTAGGTATTAATTATCAAATAGTCAAGCTCAGAAGGAACGACATGAGTCTCTGTTAATCTTGCAGCAAGATGGCAGCCCACTCTGCAGTGCAACTACAAAGTGTTGGCACCATCTCTCTTTATTTATATATGTGGTTCACATACACAGTTCAACAGACATTCCAAGCATTTAGGGGGTGTATGTGTGTCTGTGTGTGGGGTCAGAAGGGTTAGGGTGCATGTGTTTTGCTTTTAAACAGAGGGAGTGGGGACTGGTACAAGCAGCCCCCGGATGTTGCTGATAGTAGCATAACTCACTCCTCTCCCTGGGAAGGAAGAGTGATAAACAATACAAAAGTTTTCAAACCCTAACAATTGTAAAACTATAACCTATTAGTAGTCTTTTTTGTTCTGCAGTGTGGTTGATGTACAGTCAGGTGTATTGTTTTTACAAGTTTAACTTCAAGTACTTTTACTCATAATTCCCTCAACATGAAATTATGCATAATTCAGAACAGCATTTAACTGCTGTCATGTTTATCTTAAGATAATCTTTAAATATGAACATATCTTAACTTCTGCTCTATATTTTTAACTGCAATAAAAAACGCATGTTCACATAAGGTGTGACAGACAAAATATTTAGAAAGTTAGATTCCTTTGTGATTTCTGGGTCTGTTTTAACAATCAAAACCTCACAAGATATCTGGGGTTGTACACTTTGTATATATTTTTCATGTTGTGGAAAACTATAGGTTGCACGGTGGCACACTTTACACCGTTGTTGCCTTGCAGCAGGGTTCAATTACCAGACTGGTCTTTCTGCATGGAGTTTGCTGGATATTGGATATTCAAGCCCCGCGGAGTTAGCGGCATCTAGCTCACGGTTGATCCGATTCAGGCACTCAGATTTCGGCTAGCTGCTCTCTGTTGCTCCCTCTTCTGACGCGCGGTGGTTTACTTAGGGACCGTCAATAAGTTTCCGAACCAAACAATCGTTGAAAATAAAAATAAATAAATTCCTTGTCTTGTGACCAATTGAAACAAAAACAATGGTAAATCACGTTACTAGATTACATCAATGAGCACACTCATTTTTATTCCCTTTTAAGCCTTTTTACATTTTTAAGGAATTTTTTTTTGTCCAAAATTAGCATTTTTCTTCAATAGCTTCCAGGTCATGTGACCCACTGACACAAAATCTATCTGATATTGTTCTACTAATCTAGATAGATGAGGCACACCCTTTTTTATTCCATTTTAAGCATTTTTATATTTTTTAGGATTTTTTTGGGTCAAAAATTAGCATTTGTCTTCAATAGCTTCCAGGTCATGTGACCAATTCACACAAAATATGTATGAAATTGTTCAACTAGTCTGCACAGATGAGGCACACTCATTTTCATTCCTTTGTAACACATTTTTATATTTTATTGCAATTTTAAATTTTTAGGGTAGCTTTAAAGTGACATGTGGTACGAATACATAACACTAGGTGGCTCTAACGTAAACCTTCAAAGTATGACGTTTTCTTTCCGGAGAAAACGGTGTAAGGAAAAAAAAGAGCACTTTAGCAAAGCAGTTATCAACTGCTGGTAAAAATGGGTCGTTTCAGAAAAGGACAGAGCGTTAAAAACACAGATCTTTGGCAAAAAGCTGGTGGTGTACATGCCATTACTCAATGTTTTATTTATTTGGGTTTTAGGGAGGAAGTTGTAACTCATGAAAAGTGGTTATAGCTTTTTCTTGCTCTGTTTAAAACGAATGACAGAAGTTATTTAAAGCGGCTGACGGTCATATGGTCTGCAGATCGACGAGGCATTCGGACCAAGGTGCTTAATGCAGGTGATGTTTTTACATTTTATTACCTTGTATTTTGATATGTGCATAGGCCCTAAAGGGACATTAAAAAATAAAAATAATAATAAACTGTCTTGTGCGCACCAGATAGTATATCATGCGAACAGATACGCTAAGTACGACATTGTATCTGATGCGCACAATAAAATATCTGTTGCGTACGATACAGTTTTTTTAAGATGATATCGTTCAGTTTCACTTTTTTTCATTCAGTGTTCCTTTAGGGGGAATGTACATTTGTGTTTCACTTAAAACAAAAATCTAAACCTAATATTTCATTTCGGATATGTTCCTCGTTAGGTAGAGGAATTAGTGACAAAGGCAATGTTAAGGGCTCCCCTACAAAGAGAGTGAGTGAGAAAAAACATGAAATAAAGAATCGCACAGGAAATTTCCTCTGACTATACAGGACCACATACCAGTGAGGACAGGGAACAATCACAGGACAAAAGATCAATCCATCCAAAACAGCCACAGTCAGAACAGGAGACAGGAAAACAGGAGCTGAGGACAGAACAGGGGATGGAATAGAGGACAGAAAAGGCACAAAATATAAGACAAAATCAATGAAGACAAGGGACAGAAAAGGACAATCAGATAAAGACAACCAAATTGACTACAGGAAGTGCAATGCAGGGCCTAGAAAATTCAAAACTATGATAAGTAAACAGTGGAAGAAAATAAAACCAAAACATGGGGGCAGTCAACTAATTCCCCCTTGGACTGACATATGTATCATCAGTTCATGGAAAAGAATCCGTGCTGTACACTGTCTTTTAAATACCAGCATGTGAAAATGAACAACAGTCGTAAGAAGAAGTCTCCATTTTTTCATGCTGCTGCTAAATGTACTTTTAATGGATGCAATGCAATCTACACTTTTAGCAAAAAAAGGAATCCCAAATCAGAAGACAAAAAAATCAGTTTCACAGTTAAACGCTTTGGTGAGGTCACGCAACATAAGAAACATAGACGATTCAAGCCAGCTAAATACCAGAGAAGAAGTAAGATTGGCAAATCTTTGGTAGATGGTGTCAGCCATTACTATTACTCGATGTTGAAGCAAATACCCAGTGAACAAATTATGGCCAGCAATATAACAAAATGCCTAACCAAAGACTGAAAAAAATATCGTCCGAGTTGAATAAGAGTACAAGGCTCCATGATGACATTATGCTTGAACTCATGTTAAGTCAAAAAGTAATTAAAGAGACAAGTTCTCAAGCATCATCAAAAAGTTACTTTCAGCACCTTCAAATAGATCCATTTGCAGTACACCTATACACAGACACTGTATTAATGATTTTGGCACAACATCTAAGGCAGTCATCCACGTTACCCTTCACCTTGATGCAACAGGCAGCATTGTCCAGAAAATCACAGATCAAGACAAGCAAGTTTTTTATTACGCTTTAGTTTTGCCAGGCATGGGCAAGGATAAACCTCCTTTGCCTGTCACAGAACTGATCACCAACAGCCATAGTATTCCTTCCATTTCTTATTGGCTAATGGAATTCAAAAGGAAACTGTCTCACAAAACAAAAATACAAATTGCACAGGTTGAGACAGACTACAGTTGGGCTCTGATTAGCAGCATGCTTTTGTCTTTCAACAAGGAAGATATTTGTGTGTACCTCGCCAGAGCATTTGACATTGTGCATGGACACGCTGCTGGTATGACAAACTTCACTGTGTTGCATCTGTGCTCTGCCCATGTAGTTAAGGCTGTGACACAAGCATTTAGCAGAAAAACATCCGACCGAGGCATACAGGAGTATGCAACATTCTGCTTTGCATACCTGCTCAACTGCCAAAGTATGCAGCTTGCTATTGAGGTGTTTTATATCATGTGTGCACTCTTTGACGCAAAAGAATGTACCCATCTGGTAAAAACTAGCCAACCCTACCTCGACAGCTCCATTTCGCAAAGCAAGAAAAAAAAGATTGAAGAAAGCCGATATGTATCAGAAGCTGAGGAACTGATTACTGACAAAAGTAACAGCACTGTTGGAAAGTCACCTTTCACACATACTTTTCAAGTGATACGGGACCAAGCAGAGTGTGACGTTCTGTCTGATGATTCAGCCAACTTTAAAAACCATTACCTATGTCCTGGTAAAATTGATGTTCTGCTGAAAAACTACATGGCCATCATCCCACTGTGGAGTGGTTTGTTGCTTGGAGATCTGACACGACATGAGACACCAACAACCAGTGAAACAAATAAAAGTTGCAAAACCAGAGAAACCAACTGCCATGTGGAGCTATGGTTTGGTTTGGTGAAACGGAACATCCTGGGAAAGAAGAAGTACCTCAGACCAGCAGAATTCACCTCTAAAATGTTTTCCTCGTTACAAGGACGATATGAGCACATTATGCAGCATGGTCTCCCAATAGAAATTATTGACAAAGACTTCACAGTTTCTAACAAACCTGTACATGATCATGAAGAGAAATGGAAGAAGAGGGAAAGTTCTGCTGGTCAGTCTAAGTCCAGGTCCAAGTACTTCAGTCCCCCGAAGAGAATACCAAATTCTAAACCTTCACAACGCACTACAGCAAAGATCAAAAGAGAAGACACCGATCAGCATAAAACAGAATCACAGGTAAAAATGGTTTCACCTTTTAAGGTACTATGTTTTTTAGACTCAAACAAAAAAAAAAAAAATCCCAAAACATCTACTACTATACTTATTTAAAATTTAGGTCAATCATAATTTTTCTTAGGTTAAATAAGTTGCACAAGATGTGGTTAACATAAGATGACATTACTGATGAGGTCACTGCAAGAAATGACTTAGTGGGGTTTTGAAAGTTTCTTTATTGTAGACAACTGTTAGCAAGCAGATATAAGAGCAACCATAAGCATCTCTGCTAATCAACAACTATAACAGCGCAAAATAACCGATAGCTTGTTCAGCCAGACGGACTCAGTCAGGAGCCAAGAGCTTGAAATTATAATTTACATCTTAAAACAGAACAATATCCTATTGCAATAACAAATTCAAAGAGAGGGATGTAATTACATCCAACATCTATTATGTCTCAGCGATAACCATACAACTTCGAAACAACCAAGTACTTTCAACATTATATTTTCCTTCTCAACTATACCAAAAGCTCTTAAAGACATGTTCTCTCTTATTTTGTAAAAGTGCATCAAAACGTAGGTGAATCAGTTGTAGTAGAGAATCAGTAGATAAATGTATAGATAGGATCAGAAATGACTATTCATAGCTTTTTAATTTTCATATTCTAACAAGTAATGTGGTCGGCAGAAAATGAAATGAGAAACAATAACTGACACAGGCAGAATGAGCATGGTCAGAGAAGCATTTGCTGTATGTACAACTAAAAATCCCATAGGAACAGAAAAAATTATAATACATTCTGTGGCTATTAGTAAATTCATCATTACAGACAAAAATTGTAAAACCATATAGAAAATATGTATTTCCAAAGATCACTCTTAGTTGTTTTTTGAAAATATCTGGTTTTACTGTATCAAACTTCTGGATGAACTGATTTCTTCGTGGATCCAATTTCCAGTTAACTTGGCTTTTGGAAAACGAGGGCTACAGAAGTTGTTGTTGCAGTGGTCCCTTCACAAATTAAGGGGCGGAGCTTTGTCATACACCATTCAGATCTGTGCTCTCTTCGTCCACATCAGTGGTTGAATGGGGAGGTATGTATATGATTGTTTTCACTTTTTCCACAAATTTGCATGCAAATTTGAATATTTGCAGATATTAATGTTGAAATGACAAAGACTTTTGTAGGCACTTAATGTAGAAATTATATTTTGTTATGCAGGACATTGAAAGCCTGTTTCATGTGGCTGCCCATGTATCAGGAGTGGTGGACACCATTTACATCCTCAATCACTACACAGCTGGTGTGATTTTGTTTGGGGACAGAATAGAGCTTCCTCGCCAAAGTTTACCTGAGGTAATATGTATCTTTGTTGATATATTGTGTCAGTGTAAGATAAATAAATAAAACTTTTATGTTTACACATCAGATACATCGAGTAAAATAATGCAACAAAAGTCAAATAACCTGTCATATGTTGTGTTTAAAAAGATGTGTGTTTGTTGAACAAAAGATTTTAAGCTTTTTATGCTCCACAAGGGTTGAATGAAGATCAGGGTCTGTTTTACAAGGGTTCTGTGAAAGAATTGTTCCACATAATCCATGTATATTTTATGATTTTTGGACTGTGGGAGTAAGTCGGAGTACCCGGAGAGAACTCACGCATGCACAGGGAGAACATGCAAACTCCATGCAGAAAGAATCAAACCCAGGACCTTCTTGCTGCAAGGCAACAGTGCTACCAACTGCACCACTGTGCAGCACTCATAACATAATATATTCCACATGTAAACCTGTTCTCTGCTGGCCACTACATAACATACCTCAGAGTAATGATGATGTCAACCACTTAATAACATTAAGTGCAGAATATTGATCAAATTACACCCACATTAGTCTAGGTCACAACATGTCAACTCTTTATTTCTTACTTAATAATATCAGTATCACTGCAAGTTAACCCTCCCCCCCCCATCTCTCTAGAGGAGAAAGTTATCCAGCCTAACAGGTGTAAGCGCGTAATCTAGTAATTGAGATTTTTCATAACACCTTTTTGACATAAAGTGTACTTTTCACTAAAATAAATTATTTGCATGTGTGGAAAGCTTAAAGCTGAGATTTGAGCTTAAAATTGGTCTTCAGAATTTGACATGGCTTCTTGAAATATATTTCAATGCTATTCTAGGTGAACTTTGACAACTATGAAGCAGTTCTATCATTTGTGCTGGTGAACAACAACCACTGGAAGTCAGTGGTTTTTCCTCACATGAAATGAATATGTATATTTTTGGTTTGATTACAGCCAACCATATTGACATGTTTCAACAACATTGTTTCTTATTATGTTACTTTTCCTTTGTTGGCCACTTTCAGTACATCAATACAAAAGCCAGCACAGTATTCCTTATGGATCCTGCACAACTCTCATCAGAGCTTGAGGACTCCAAAAATGTAGCTAAAAGAATACAGTAAGTCAAGCTGTAAGACATGTCTAATGTGACTGTAAAAATACAAATATAATGTGTAAAGTAATCACATAGCTTTTATTGAAGATCCCTACAACTAAAGTGCTTGTCATTTTGAGAAGCTGATAGTTGCATTAGAGGGGGGGGGCATCAGTTGTCATCAATGGAATTACAAAATACAATTGCTCTCATACAAATCATTTCATTTGTTATCCAGGGAATACTTTGCAAGTTCTCCCACTTCGAAATCATGGAGGTGTCTGAAATTTTCATCTTAGGTGCACGTCCACTGTGAGAGACATAAGCTAAAAAAAAAAAATAACGGAAATCACAATGTATGATTTTTTTTAGTAATTTATTCGTGTGTTACTGCTGCAAATAAGTATTTGAACACCTGTGAAAATCAATATCAATATTTGTTATTTGAACAGGAATTTGAATTTGTTACTTTTTTTGCAATTACAGAGGTCGAAACGTTTCCTGTAGTTTTTCACCAGGTTTGAACAAACTGCAGCAGGGATTTTGGCCAATTCCTCCACACAGATCTTCTGCAGATCAGCCAGGTTTCTGGGCTGTCGCTGAGAAACACTGGGTTTGAGCTCCCTCCAAAGATTTTCTATAGGGTTTAGGTCTGGAGACTGGCTAGGCTACTGGCTACTCCAGAACCTTGATATGCTTCTTACGGAGCCTCTCCATGGTTATCCTGGCTGTGTGTTTCGGGTCATTGTCATGATGGAAGACCCAGCCACGACCCATCTTCAATGGTCCAGCTGAGGGAAGGAGGTTGTTCCCCAAAATCTGGCAATACATGGCCCTGGCCATCCTCTCCTTAATACAGTGCAGTCGTCCTGTCCCATGTGCAGAAAAACACCCCCAAAGCATGATGCTTCCACCCCCATGCTTCACTGTAGAGATGGTGTTTTTGGGATGGTCCTCATCACTCTTCATCCTCCAAACGGCGAGTGGAATTAAGACCAAAAAGTTCTATTTTGGTCTCATCTGACCACAGAACTTTCTCCCATGACTCCCCTGGATCATCCAAATGGTCATGGGCAAACTTAAGACTGGCCTGGACGTGTGCTGATTTAAGCAGGGGAGCCTTCCATGCCATGCATGACTTTAAACTATGACGTCTTAGTGCATTACCCACAGTAACCTTGGAAACAGTGGTGCCAGCTCTCTTCGGGTCATTGACCAGCTCCTCCCCTGTAGTTCTGGGCTGATTCCTCACCTTTCTTAGGATCATTGATACGCCACGAGGTGAGATCTTGCATGGAGCCACAGTCCGAGGGAGATTGACAGTCATGTTTAGCTTCTTCCATTTTCTAATAATTGCTCCAAAAGTTGATCTTTTTTCACCAAGCTCCTTGGCACTTGCTCTATAGCCCTTTCCAGCCTTGTGGAGGTCTACAATTTTGTCTCTGGTGTCTTCGGACAGCTCTTTGGACTTAGCCATGTTAGTAGTTACAGTCTTACTGATTGTGTGGGGTGGACAGGTGTCTTTATGCAGCTAACAACCTCAAACAGGTGTTTCTAATTTGGAATAATAAGTGGAGTGGAGGTGGACTTTTTAGAGGTGGACTAACAGGTCTTTGAGGGCCAGAATTTTAGCTGATTGGCAGGTGTTCAAATACCTATTTGCAGCAGTAACACACAAATAACTTATTAAAAAATCATACATTGTGATTTCCGTTTTTTTTTTTTTTTTTTTTTAGTTTATGTCTCTCACAGTGGACATGAACCTAAGATGAAAATTTGACTACAGTGTTTGATGACCAGACTTGCTGTGCAATGTGTGCTGCGTACAAGACCCCACTTTCGGGACCTCAAATTACAAGAGTATGAATTGTCAATGTGTAAATCGGAAAAATTTACTCTAGGTAGTCATAAAGTTGTAAATAACTTATGACGAGCAAGTAAACACCCTACTGTGTGACAGAAGAGGAGTTTGTATTGTATTGTTTTACTGCTAAACATACGTTTTCTGTTACATTTTAACAGATCCAGTGTGACAACTGCAACAGATGGTTCCATGCCTTGTGCCTGGACATAAAGAGCACAGAATATGAAAATGTGAAAAAAGCCAGCTGGAAATGCCCACTGTGCAACTAATATGCTAACATTGTACTTTGTTCAATATCGTTGTAAAGAAATATTTTAAATTTATATGTAGAAAATAAAACAGTACTTTGTTTCTAAAGAATTAAGGTTGTGCCCTGTCTTTCTGATGAAGAAACAGGGCAATTTTTAAGAGAAAGAAATTCTTACATATATAAAAATGTGTTAAAATGGAATAAAAACGAGTGTGCCTCATCTGTGCAGTCTAGTTGAACAATTTCATACATATTTTGTGTGAATTGGTCACATGACCTGGAAGCTATTGAAGAAAAATGCTACTTTTTGACCCAAACAATTCCTAAAAATACAGAAAAATGCTTAAAATGGATAAAAAAGGGTGTGCCTCATCTATCCAGTCTAGTAGAACAATTTCAGACAGATTTTGTGTCAGTGGGTCACATGACCTGGAAGCTATTGAAGAAAAATCACAAATTTTGACAAAACAAATTCCTAAAAAATATAAAAATGCTTAAAATGGAATAAAAAAGGGGTGTGCCTCATCTATCCAGACTAGTAGAACAATTTCAGACAGATTTTGTGTCAGTGGGTCACATGACCTGGAAGCTATTGAAGAAAAATGCTAATTTTGGACTAAAAAAATTCCTAAAAAATATAAAAATGCTTAAAATGGAATAAAAAAGGGTGTGCCTCATCTATCCAGTCTAGTAGAACAATTTCAGACAGATTTTGTGTCAGTGGGTCACATGACCTGGAAGCTATTGAAGAAAAATCACAAATTTTGACCAAAACAAATCCTAAAAAAATGCTAATTGTGGACTTAATAAATTCCTTAAAAATGTAAAAAGGCTTAAAATGGAATAAACATGAGTAGCCTCATTGATGATCTAGTAGTATGATTTACCATTGTTTTTGTTTCAATTGGTCACAAGACAAGGAATTTATTTATTTTATTTTCCACGATTGTTTGCTTCGGAAACTTATTGACGGTCCCTAAGTGAACCACCGCGCGTCAGAAGAGGGAGCAACAGAGAGCAGCTAGCCGAAATCTGAGTGCCTGAATCGGATCAACCGTGAGCTAGATGCCGCTAACTCCGCGGAGCTTGAATATCCAATATCCAACTTCAAACTAACTTCACCGCGGTAGTCTGTTTTTATTATAAGTATTTCACTGTTAAAAGGTTGTAATTTCATTCAAACTGCTTGAAACAAATCTATTTTCGGTTTTACGTCTTAAACTGACGCCGTTTCCAACAAACGTCATAGTTGTCAATAGCAACCAATCAAATCGCTCTAAATGTGAAAAAAAGAATGATACACTACTCCTCGTTAGTGCGCATGCTCACACATATAGGAAGAGCCAGGTTCACATCCTACTGAAGGTTTCAGCTCCTCTTAAAAAGGTAAAATAATAGCGTTGATTTGAAACCTTTTTGCCCTCGTTGGAGTTCACGAGTGTAGTTAACTACTCGTTATAAACGTGCAGAACGTGTTGGTAAAAGTGTGTTTTTACGGCCCTTATTTCTCCTTTGTTTTCCCTGTGTTATGCTAACCGGTTAATGCTAATCTTGCTAACGTTATCTTCCTCTTAAAGCTAACGTCAGCTTTTGTCTCATTCAGTAATTTTCCTTCGCGGGTACTCCACATATAAGGGTTGTCACCTCCAGACTTCAGGACTGAGAAAGGCAGCATCAAACCTAGATATGACTTACAGCTGACATGTTACATGTAAGATGTAACATGTAATGTTACCAGATTTAAATGGAGCAAAAAGTCTAAGAAACATATTGGTTAGAAAAGTGGAAACTGCCTCACCATGATAACATGCTCGGCACATTCAGGGTTGTAATTGTATTCCTCTGTGATTACATAGAAGGCTTAAAGTGTTAACAGATCACATAAGAATTTAGGGTTATAAAGACTGGTGTGTACCTCATTTCTGATCATTTTGTCATCTTTTCAAAATGAAATGTTGCCATTTATTTTTCAGTGTTTATCAATGCTGAATACACCAAAGTTATTAAACCTATAACGATTAAAAAGCGATTTAACTCTGATTTCAGTAGCATGCTTATACGTTCCTTTACAAAATTTTTATACTCCTTGAACTTTATGTTTTGTTACCTTACAAACTCCAATGTGTTTTATTGGGATTTTATGTTTTAGACAAAGTAGCACATAGTTGTGAAGTGGAAGGACAGTGATAATGTTTTTCAAAGCCTTTTATAATCAGAAGTCTGTTCAGTGTGGAATGCAAATGTATTCAGGCCTCTTTACTCTGTTAACCCTAAATACAATTTAGGTCAACCAGTTACCCTCAGAGGTCACAGAATTAGTAAATAAATATAGGCATATAGAATGGTAACACTGGAAGAGCTGCAGAGATCCACAGTACAGAAGAATACACTAGAAAATGACTAGTGAAATAGATTCAGAATTTGCTCTCAGTTGCCATTTTCACAGCCGCACTACACAGCAAGTAATCCTCTGGCCGAACTACTGAAAACATTCTTTGATCATCAGAAGATGTATTGAACACTTTTCTGCAGTACGTGCAAAATTTCCTCGCGATGCTGAATGAGCTTCTCTACTTGTAGTAATTAAAGTTCCCATACACCATTTGCAAATTATCGGTGGGACAAAAAAGGATGGATTCTAAAAGTCCATCCCGCTGTGTTTTAATTGTTTTCCGGCAGCTCTTAGGAGCTCCTCATCACCAGGAAAGCTGTATAGGCATTGGATTGACGGGACCGAAGGAAGCAGCACGTCATACTTGGAGCTGCCTGCTGAAATCGCCATGAGTTACAAACCTATTGCTCCTGCACCATCTGGCTCCAATCACACACCGCCAGGTACTCTGAGACAAGGCAGCTTCAATGTGCTTCGAAGTAGCTCTTATTATTGTTAGTTTTGGATCATTAAAGGTAATCTTGTAAGGAATAGGGAAGGATACATCCTTCTAATAAGTGTTCGTTAGTCCTAAGATAAATGGATAAAATGTTGTATTTCAGGAGGGAGGTTAGTTGTCCTGTGGATTTTAATATATGAGTTCAAGCCTTAGTTTGTGTTACATTCATGCTCTCCCTCTGCACAGGGTCTTCAGTTCCCTCTCCATCACTCCCATCATCATCCAACTTTAGACCAGCTTTCAGTGACTTTGGTCCACCCTCTATGGGCTTTGTTCAGGTATGTTTGGTTCTCCACTCAGAAAAATCAACGCAACTTTGTTTATGTTTTTACCCTCTTGGCATAAGTGATGAATTGGGCCAAATTTCCACAACATTCAAAACTTTATAACACGATTACTGATGGGATGTTACATTTTTTTTAGAAACAGAGCCCAATCTGTCTATTTATCTTTTGTCGTTCCTTTGATTTTGGTATTTTTTATTTCACTTACATTGTTCTTCTGATTCTGTGCTGCTGAATTCATGTTGAATTCCCTGCTGAAGGACAAATACAGTTACTTCTTCTGCTCTGTTCAACCAGTTGTTCCTGCTCTGAATGAAACAAACACACCTTCTGGCTCCTTTAAAAAAAAATATTTTTGGTTTTAACTGGAATAAAGATATAATCTATATATTCACAAATCCTATTATTTCTTTTAGTTTATGTGTTTTGTTGTCCGGCCAAAGATGGTCTAAAATGTGAATGGGCCAATCAGACCACCAAGAAAACAGAAAATCGGTATTGGCCAGGAATGGGCGGATTCTACATCCCTCCTCCCTTGTACATAAAGTAGGATTCACTGTGTCTGCCTGCTGTCTGTCATACAAGACGTTCTGTGTTAATAAAAGGAAAAAAAGGGCACCCAATGCAGCTCATTCAATGTAGTTATACTTATTCTCTTCAGAGATACACCAACGAGGGATTTTCTGGCTGATACCAATTTCCTGGTTTCCTTTTCTTTTGGTTTTAAGATCTATAACACATCAATAGGAAAAGGTGTGCTGCAGGTTCCTGATACATCAGTTCCCATCCTCAATCTATTTTTTTTTGTGTTGTTTGTTTATGCGTTTGTAGACAGAAAATGGTGGGAGTTTTTAGCTTTGATGCATTTAATGAACAGAAAATAATTCTCAGTATTTGACTTGCTGATCACCAGTCTGATTATGGATAAATTGTCCAGTTCTGATCTTTGGCTGATTGATTTGTGTATCTCTAGCTATAATTTTATAAAAAGGCACTAATGTGTGTGAAAGACCTTCTGATGTAATGAAAGTTTCAATTAGACTTTTAATCATCATGTGCTGAACATGATTATAGTCTTTTCGGCATTAAATCCCCCTGTGATTCTATCCTGGGCCCGTTATGTGAGGAATTACTCGTCGGATCTTTTGATCTCGACTACCAAATTATTATTGTTATTTTTATAAGACAAACTAGGCTTGTAGATGGTTTTATGCAGAGCTAAAAGTGTACTTTTCTTTTGTGTAAATTCATAATATAATCTGAAACATGATCTGTTCCAAAGGATTGCTATCAAATTTCTAACTATTCTCTGCTGCCATGGCGACCGCAGAAAAAAGCTGATTTGTTGGCCGATCAAAGAATAAATGCAAACAAACTGGATTATTTTTGCTTTTCTCTTCGTGATCTTCCATACTAAAGCAATGCTGTTGCATCAAACTACTCACATGTCAACACAACTTTAGTCAGTACCATTAAACTGAATAGTGAATCAACTTTAAATCACAGCCATCGACTGGTCAAAATAAAACATGGACGTAAATTACCGCCTGTCTGGTTGAAGAGCCTCACAGAGCCACTTTGGTGTAAAACTGCTTCACTATTTGAAGGGTGGTGATAAGATTTCACATCGGTGAAAAATCATGATAGCTGTTCTTTTTTTCCATTTTCCCCTCTTCACATTTTGTGTTGATGAATCTTTTCCCAACAGCCTGTCAAAGTGTCCCAGGGATCCACCTACAGCGAGCTTCTGTCCGTCATCGAGGAGATGAGCCGCGAGATCAGGCCTACATATGCTGGCAGCAAGAGTGCAATGGAGAGGCTAAAGAGAGGTATTTTATGTTGTCAGTTCCATGTATGTGGATGGGAGTGTTGGAAAATTGTTCAATTCTTGCAGCTGCGTTTTACTATATTTTCAATCTATGAAAGATCTGACACTACAGTGCCTTGCAAAGGAATTTGTATCCACTGGACTTTGCATTCTTATTCATGGCTCATGAGTCGATTCTGTGTAGAACCACCATGTGTTTTGTTTCCAGCTCTGCATATCTGGTTTTGCTAATTTTAATGTGCAAAATGACTAAAGCTTGGTTTTCTGTCATGGTTGCCCTGTATTTAGATGTATCGGTCTTCCCATCAACTCCGAGCAGCTTCCCCGTTCCTGCCGAGGACACATATATCCACAGCAAGATGTTTCTACTACCATGCTTCCCCGTGTCAGCAGCATTTATCCAACATTTTATCAGAAAGTTCTTTCACCTGAACTGTGGATCTCTGTAGCTCCTCCAGAGTTGCGTAGGCCTCTTGGCTGCTGCTGAATGTTTTGCAATACTTTATATGACCTAACCCTGCTTTATAGTTCTCAGCAACCTCTGTGCCGTGGTCCTTGGTCTTAATGATGCTGTTTGGTCTCCAATGATCTCTGAGAATAAATCACACAAAGATCGATCATTTAAGTGACTTGTGATTTGTGGCACTTCATTTTATTTACTGGTATTACAGTAATGGTGGCTGAGTACACCTGCACACCAAACCTTAGAGTTTGATTTGGAGAGAATTTAGAAAACTGTGTATTTTTTTTTTTTTTTTTTACTGCAGTTCTGTGTTTTGTTGGTCCGTCACATAAAACCCACCAAAAATACGTTGAGGTTTGTGGTTGTCACGTGAAAAAATGTGGGGAAGTTCAAACCATGGGAATACTTTTTCAAAGCACTGTACCACAAAGAGACAGTATTCTCCATTGTAGGAATTGTGCAATGTTGGAAAGAAAAATGTTAATTTTTCAGGTTTCGTGGTTTGTGTAAATCCTTCTTCCTAAAGACAACAGCCTTTAGTCCGTACTATTCTTGTTTAATTTAACGCACCGTGTGTCTGTCTCATTCAGGTATAATCCACGCCCGCGCACTGGTCAGAGAGTGTCTTGCAGAAACCGAGAGAAGCGCTCGCACATAACCCTATTGGAAAAGCATCCCTTGTGACCCTTCCTCCCCATAGAGGCCTGCCTTCATCATGGTCCTTACATCCTCCCACCTTGAGCTTTGTTTGTGAGCTCTTAAAGATGCATCATGTTCTCCTTTTCCCAACATTTGACACTTTTCATCAAATTCATTTCGTCATTGTTACACTTTATGCAACATGTGGGACATATGCAAATACCAGTTTTGTACCTATGGTAAGAATGTGACATTTTTAGCTCATTAAGTCAACGTTTGGGTAAACCTCTGGTAAAATGCATTTGTTTAGTAATGGAAGTTGACTTTAAAAAAGAAGAAGATACAATCAACGTTCAAACTGCACCAGTCCGAGTGTTTTTTAAAACTCTTCATTGTTCAGGTTTTGTCATGTAAGCTCACATCAGAATTCTCTCATCCCAAGAACTCTTTACATCTCAAGTCATTTTGTTAGTGAGGAAATTTTGTAAACCAGATTTTTCAGTATGTATATCTTAATTAAATAAGAAGAAAACATTATTGGCTTTTGTGTCCTGCATGTTTTCTGGTATCTCACTGAAAGGAACAATTAGCAGGAAATTTGCCTGTTTTGAAGCCGTACCTTTTTTTTTTTTTAACCCTGGTGTACTTTGGTACTGGCCCGTGCTTAGCCAGAAGGGAAGCTTTGCAATGGATGTCCTGTGATTACTGATCTGGTGAAATAACAAATCCAAGACTGACAATTAAATACAAATTTATTTTGAGTTACATAATCACCTCCTTGCCAACAGCTCAGAAAAGCTACCAGGACCTTTCAAACGTAGAGTAAAGCACCCCTCCAAAGCAGCCGACAAAGATGCTGAGCGTCTGCTGAAGACATCTTAAGCACAACTAAATAATGTAAATATTTTGCTTCATGAAATACGTACATGTGAGAAAATTAGTTTCAATTTAGTGATTGTCACCGACCGGTACTGCTAAATGTCCAGTCTCCCTTTCCATTAAAGATTAGTGCTCAAGTTGCTGACAGACTTTGCAGGGTGTGTACATGTAAGTAAAAATAAAAAGCATTGTTTTTGCAAGTAGAGCATCTGTATGAAGTTACAATCTACTCTGATCTTGAGCAATGATTACAAAGATTATATACCGCGTTGAAGATATAAAAATGAAGTAAAAGGAAAGAGGCTATGCATGACATACTGGGCGTAAGTGCTGGGGTGGACATTTTATTCTAGTACAAAACGTTTAATTTGAAAGAAAAACATGGCGGGGGTAATATACAAAAAAAATAAAATCGAAGGTTTAAAATCTGAATGCTCACCACCAGGAGCAAATCCTTAATTAAGCCGTTTCTGGATCATTTAAAGGCTTTTTAATAAATGAAAAATAAGGTGTTCCCTTAAAATGAAAGACATTTCCAGCACTGAATCAGGCCACAGGCCATAACAGACACTCCAAACAGAACCGCAACTTCTCATTTAGACTGAATTCATAGGAGTAGGGCTACAAATGCTCGTGGTGCCTGCGTGTATATCTGGATAGGAGCAGATTGGCAACATGTTTGGCTGAAGTGCACAGATAAAACTAAAACAGCGCGCCTGTTCTCCTGCTTCGCCACCATCTTCAAATCCATCGGCATCCTCGTCATGATCCGTTACGGGGCTCAGCCCTGCAGCAAAAACGAAAACAGAAGTTATTCACTTTCGTTCTTGTTTATAAAAAAAAAAATCTGAATACAGTAAGCCAAACTCGGACTGGACTGACTGTAGTGGCTGCAGCTGGCAGAGTGTTGAAGTCAAACAGGCCCTTGTAACGACCCTTCTCCTCCTGTTTCTTGGAGCGGAGTCTCTCCTCCAAGGCCTTCAGCTCCTTGTTCACCGACGCTTCCAGGGACGGGTCCAATGCCACGACTTTAGCAAAGTCTGCCCGAGCCTCTTTCTCATTCCACACTGCAGCGTGAGCTTTTCCCCGCTTGTAGTAGGCCTTCAAGTTATCTGGGAGGAGGGTTGTTCAAAATAAAAACGGATACCAGGTGAGCTGTGGAAGCCAACTGAACTATTCTGTGTCAAAACAAATGTTGCATTTCTCGGCATGAGGTGTTGAGAGTATTTCAAAAAGCAAATTCTTCAGCGTATTCTGTTACAGTTCACTGGTGATCTCTGATTATGTGGAAATACTCTTTAGCTGGTTTTAACAATTTGAAAACCCCTTGAGATTAAATCTGGTTAAAACTGGCTGGCAAAGAAACGGCACCAAAGTAAATCAGCACCTTTTGCAAATTCTCAAGGTTTAAATAAAAATAAATTCTAATTTGAATAAATTTGAAATCACAAACTTTACATTTTGTAGTCAGTCATTTTCTACCGCTTATTCCATAGTGGGTCGCGGGGGAGCTGGTGCCTATCTCCAGCAGTCTATGGGTGAGAGGCAGGGTACACCCTGGACAGGTCGCCAGTCCATCGCAGGGCAACACAAACAACCGCGCACACACTCATTCATACACCTAAGGGCAATTTAGAGTGACCAATTAACCTAACAGGAATGTCTTTGGACTGTGGGAGGAAGCCGGAGTACCTGGTGAGAACCCACACATGCACGGGGAGAACATGCAAACTCCATGCAGAAAGACCCCCGGCCGGGAATCGAACCCAGGACCTTCTTGCTTCAAGGCAACAGTGCTACCAACTGCCCCACCGTGCAGCCCTCTTTTAAAGTAAAAATGATAAAAAGATATTGAGAACGGTGATAACATTGGTAAATATTGCGCATCTGCTATATACTTATTTTCTTCTTTCCTCTATCTCATTTCTGCATCCTGCGCTGTGATCTTCAGCATTTTGGGCGACGTCCTTTGTGTCAACACAGTTATTGCACTGCAAACAGTCCTCTGTGATAATGCACACACTGATATTGCAATGGCTGCAGCCCTTTCATATATTTAATATAGCATATTGAGTATATGCTAGAGTATATTATTTATATATTCAGTAAATTAGAACATTATTGAAAAATACATTTATTTCAGTAACTCAATTCACTAACTTTAAATTAAATAGATTAATTACAGACAGAATTATGTTTTCAAACTTGTATCGATCCGGGAAGTCACAAGACTGAACACGGCTAGCAGTGAGATGACGGGTGAGAGAAGGACGGATACAGTTAATATTACGAAGGTGAAAATACTGTCTAGGGTCGGGTCTTTTTAGTCCATTTTTAAAAGATAAACAGGTGGGTGAATGGAGGGACAAACGAATGAATGACCGCATGATGGACAAATAAATGTTTGTATGGATGGATGGATAAAAGGATAGAACTTTCCAACAATAAGGTGGAGAACAAAATCTAAAAATATATTTTTTCAAATTTATTTTCCTTTTCCATACTTAAATTTCAGACTGTCCCATACTGTGTAGGAACCCTAAACATTAGCTGTTCATTATTCATTTCTTTATGCCACGTCTTCCGGGACAAAGATTTGGTAAATATGACATCAATATGTATCGCGCTACCAAACCAAAGGACATAAACTGAAGCTTGAGAGAAATAGTTAAAATTGGAATTTTAGTATCAGATTTATTTTACAGATTCAGCCTCTAATCAGCTTAAAGAGACAGTCCCAAGCAAAGCTGCCCTGAGCGGTTCTGCTCTTTACCGTAACTTTTTACATCAACATCCTCTGCTCTCACAATAAAGCAACATACATGGAGAAGCAAAAGAAACAACACTTAAAAAGCTTTACCTTCATATTTGAAGACCAAGGAGGAGCAGTGCTCGATCACTTCGTAGTAGTGGCCCTGCAGTAGCTGGCACTGACAGTAATTCAGAAGCAGCGGTGTGATCATTTGGTCCAAGCGTAACCAGCCTTCATCTCCAGGATGCTCCTGCAGAAATATTCAAAAGATGCACAGAGGAGTCATTTTAGTTTTTCCTAAAGCAGAACCAGCAGAGCTACATGCAAACCAAACTGTTTCCAAACCTTCATCTGCAGATTTTTGAGGCAGGAAATGGCGTTGTAGTACTTCTCCTTGGCCTCCTTAATTTTGCCCTCTTTAAACAACGCGTTGCCCTCTTCATGGATCTGAGGCACAGCGTCCAGCTTCTCCTTGTCAGTCATGGCCCACATGTCCAGCTGGAAGGAACCAGGAGGGAGGACCTGAGAAAGAGACACCGAGGCTCAGAGGCATCTGCAGGAGCACAGCTGGATTCTCTTGCAACCTCCTCTGTTCTACGTCACTTTAATTTTAGTAGTTTCTAGGAAAGTCTTTAGTTATCTTAAAATCTGCACCTCCTCTTCTGCTTGTCTTTTGGCCTAGAATTGATTTGGGTTTTTTTTTGCGTTTTCTCATATATATTTCATGTTTTCTTACAAATCATTTTCTTATTCCATTTTTTTATGATGAAAATATGTTTTACTTTTAATTTTAATGCTTTTCATTTTGCATTCAGCACTTCAAACTTCAAACAAATAAGCGCCTGCTCTGTACAAAAATGTAAATATTACATTACAAACACAATACACCCTACGCATCATTATCCTAAACACAATTATTTCATTATTCGTTTGTTTTAAGAAAAAAACATCAGGGGTTATGGGAACAGGCTAATCCAAGACAAGCAGGAGAAGAAACGCCCTTAAGTCAGAAAAAAAACATGGACCTATCTCAGTGAGCACTTCTCTACAGAAGGCCCTCAGTCAACCAGGTTACCGCAGATCAGTTCTACTTAAAATAAAACTACATACCCACACATATGCATATGATGTGCACCCCATACTAACTAATAGAAGGTACCAGGACTAAATGTTGTCCACTGATGGCTCACCTGCAGCATCTCGATGGCAAAGACAAGAGGCTGTGGGTTGGCCTGTAGGTGATCCAGATCTTTGTGCCCTGAGGAGTGGTGGGAATGGATCTGAGCAATGCCACAGCAGTGCCTCTGGCCTTCCAGAGGGTCTTTACCAACACTTATGTTTCTCAAGGACTGGGACACGAGTGGGTATAGCGCTGTGTGCTGTCAAAAGACAAAAATAAGCGATCAGCAAAATGAAAAACGTCAACATCTCGGCACATCTACAGCGATTTGGAAAACGTGTCCATCTCCATCAAATGTTTTTTCCGTCCATTTTGTCACAAATGCCAATGGATTTCGCTGGGATTTTATGTGACAGACCAACAACAGGTAGAAAATAACCGTGAATTGGAAGAAAAAGGATGCATGTAGCTGAAGAGGCTAGTGGCCCCTAGTTCAGGTTGGGGACAAAACCAGGTCAATTAATAAGGCGTAGAATGAAACAGCATCATACTGTCATTTGTAAGTACTGTTTTAATTTCTCTAATGTCTTCATTCTAAATGTGCTTAAGTATTTTGGTTTTAGTTATTTCCTTTCATTACTGAGGATGCTCAAGCCCCCACAATTGTCGATTCCCGACCCCATTTGATCTGACTGAGTTTAAGATGTTTTCCAAAGAAGAAGCTAAATTTGCATCTGTAGATGTGCAAAGCTGCTAGAGACCTACAACAAACGCACACCTAACTTTTCCAATTTTTATTTATAAAGAAATCGTGCGCCATTTTACATTGTGTCGGTCTATCACACAAAACCCAAAAATAAAACACATTAAAATTTGTGGTTGATACGTTCAAGGCTACGAATAGTGATGCAAGGAGTGAGGTACCACCATGACTAGCACTCTTACCTTGGTGTCGCAGGTAAATTCTGCAACCTCGCCTTGTTTCATGGTGATCAGTATTCTTTCCCACACAGCCAGTTTGAACTTCTTGCCCAGAATGAGCTCCATGGGTTTGCTGCGGCCCCCCATGGTTCTGGAGTCATCCAGCACTGTACCATCAGAGAGGCTGGTGCGGTAGTGGAAGACCACCTGATCCGACACACAAACAAACACAGTCAGGCCGGCTGGTTAAAACAGCTCCTTTGACATCAGGAAACATCAGAGCAGCTGACTGCACATTTTTACCGCAAACAACACAGAAATGTACTCTTCTCTGACAGGCCTAGACAGTGTCCTGACGTCATCGTATTTTGACCAATCACAACGAAGTAAAACTAACTGACATGGCGTGTTCGGCGAATCAGCGTCCAGAATTACTTCTGTCCTCCCACTAGCTTTCTATCATAGTAAAAAAAAACATAGGGGTGAAAATTAATCAGGATTTAAACAAAGATATATTTAATATAGGTATTTATTTTAAACACCATGTTGTCTGAAAAACTCTACAGATTCTGTATATATATGTCCGGCATGTTTTCTTTAACGTTCGTCGAAGCAAACACACGGAATATTTAGCAAAGATGTGATCGCTGGTAGCATTTTGGTTGCTAGCGTGCTTCGTCGCGGTCTGACACAAATGTTTGGAACCTGGATGAAACCCATTCCTGCTTCTACAGTGTACTTTTTACCTTGGTTCCATTAGGGAAGGTCGATAGCTCCCCTCTGCCAGGACTTATCAGTTTCTTTCTTATACCCTCTTCGAGAAGCTTGCGTCCCTCTTCCTCCATCCTTAACCATTCACGGAAAATGACGATGTTTGCCGAAGCTGCTTGTTACGTAACAGGTTACGTGCCGTCAAGGCTCTATCGTCACTAAACAGCAGTGTTTTTTTTACCATGATAAACATGCAGATATTTGATTGATATGTATGATGGAATGTCATCAATGAATAATATGTTCAATCAGATTTTTAGCTACATTTTTACAGGTCTGTGTACAAATTGACATATTTAAGAAGTAGGTTTGGCAAACTGTTATGATAGTACATTATAATATCATACAGACCTACACAAAGGTCTTTATATCCCTTGAATTATTTTACATTGTGTGACATTACGTCAGACTTCAACACAAGTGGAAGGGCATTTCTTTCAAAATAAAAATGTGGTGTGCATATGTATGTAGCCCTCTTTATCTGGATACCTCTAAATAAAAGTTTATCCCAACCTTCAAAATTAAACCAATGCATAGCTTTCAACTTAAATTGACAGGCTTGCCAACGAAAGGATTAATCAGAGAAGCAGCCAAGTGGACCATGGTAGCTCAGGAGGAGCTGCAGAGATCCACAGCTCAACTCAAAAAACAACTATTAGTTGTGCAGGTTGCTGTTTGCCATAATCCATGTGGGTGGCACAGCAAATATGTGGGAAAAATTGCTCTAATCAAATTAAGGGACAATTTTACTTCTTGGCCTTGTTCTCAGAGCACCAGCCGACAAGGATTTGCATCTCTGCTCCATACACTGATTCGCTGCTGTTGCTGATCAGCCCAATGATGGTGGTGTCTTCCACAAACTTCACTATGTTGGAACTGAAGGTGGGGATGCAGTCATGAGTGAAGAGGGAATAAAGGATAAGGCTAAGTACACACCCCTATGGTGTGCCAGTACCAATACTTTTTCATTTATGTACTCATTTCTTTTGTTCTTGTATGTACGCATTATGCGGGTCGTTATTGATAGCTAGTGTGAATTTGATGTCAATAAAAATAGATCAAAATCTTTGTTGACGAGTTCCATACTTATTGTAAATGCTATATATTCTAGTCTGTGTGTATAATTTTGACCCTGTATGGACTACAGAAAATACACAATAACTTAAAACTTGTGAATCTAATTTTTTTTATTAATTAAAATTATCTGTTGCATGATGGTTCCAGCATGAAAAAAAATATTTCAATAAATAATTAAAATTAATCTGGCATTTTGGCATACAATGAATGCATGTAAAGTATTATCAGAATTGTTGCTAATTTGTGCCAAGTTTGATATGGAAAGACGGCCATCTATGCGTCTTCCTCACGGTTCCATTTTGTGGCATTCTTCTGATTAGCTGTAGTATTTAATCACTACGATTGGCATTTTATTAAGTCTTATAAATATATACTTCCAATTAAGAGTCTCACTGAAAACTGAATTACTCTGAGACTAATTAAAATATACACATTTTTATTTTCAAGTCACAGACATAATTCACACAATACTCAAACCAGAGGCAAGACCAATCTCCTTTTTGTGTGTACATAGAGCAACATTAGTTCACTGAGTGGAAATGTAGTCGAGGCACCGAGTGGTTTAAGTAGCAGTGGTCATAACAATGATAAAAAAAACAATGTGACAGTATATTTTGTTACAGGTGATGAAATACAATTCATGTCAATACAACAACAACAGAAATGCAGTGAAATGTAATCTGTAATGAAGTTTTATTTTTCAAAGTAAGGTAAGTAGAAGAACTTGAAGCCTCTTCGACCCTGGACTGCACAGGTGATGTAGATCACATGATACGCTGAAGGAAATACAGGAAATGACAGTTATTGAAAAACAAAGTGTGGGTTAAACAGGAACTTTGGGGCAATTCGCCCCTTTGTTGATTTTTACCCCTATTTCATTGCCACACATTACCATTTTGTCCCTTTTATCCTCCAACTGGTACCTGTAAACAAGCGATTTTGGACTCCTGTACTTAAACCACTGGATCTCAGTCTTTTTTTTCCCTTTTAGGTGGACATTTTTATGAATTATAGAAATAAATAACCGTAAAATGTTTAAATGTCATGTATATTCTAATTTAAGTCTTTTTTATTACAGAGTTTCTGCAGGACTCAGTTGGTTAAATTTACTTTTTAAGAACATGATCACGTAAATGAGACAAACCTGAGATGGTAAGATACTCAGACTCAGTAACATACTTAGTAACTTAGGTTACTTTTTTAAAAATATCTTGGTGTGATTTATTTCAGGCATTTGAAGTAGTTTTTTGTTGTTTTTTAATTTAAGCTACCAAAATTTCAACACATTTCACACAGTAGCTTACACTTTAAGCAAAACAGACAACAGGTTTGAACCAACTGGTAAAATCAGTGTTTTTCATGCCAGATCTCGTTAAAATCTCGTATAAATTTAGGATGAAAAAAATCTGGATTTAACAAATTTTAAGACTTTTAATCACTTTGTAGCACATCCACATCAACTCCAGTACCAACGTTGTCTCGAACTAGAAATATTTTTGACAAAATTTCCCAATTTCACCGAATAAACTACAAAAACTTAGAAAAAATCGAACACCAACTAAGCTCTTCTTCCTGCTGTCTCGATGTTTTACCCACAGCTTTCCTTAGGAAAGATTTGCCTGTCATAAAGTCTGATTTAACTCAATTAATAAACACGTCCCTTTTGTCAGGTGTTTTCCCCCAGGCTCTAATAACAGCAGTTTTCAAACCTCTATTGAAAAAGAGCAACTTGGACAAGCTGCTACTACAGAACTACAGGCTTATATCAAACCTCCCCTTCATCAGTAAGATTATTGAAAAATCTGTGTTTCAACAGTTAAACAAATTCCTAACAATGACCAACCGCTTCGATGTCTTCCAGTCAGGCTTCCTGTTCACCACAGTACAGAGACTGCTCTTGTCAAGGTGTTCAATGACATCCGTATAAATGCAGACTGTGGAAGAACCACAGTGCTGGTATTATTGGACCTTAGTGCAGCATTCAACACTGTTGATCACTTAATTTTATTAGAGCGCCTGGAAAACTGGGTCGGCCTTTCTGGTACAGCACTCAATTGGTTTAAATCCTACTTAAAGGACAGGTACTTTTTTGTGTCAGTAGGTACCTTTACATCAGAGACCACAAAAATCACATGTGGCGTTCCCCAAGGGTTCATCTTAGGGCCCCTTCTATTCAATATCTACATGCTCCCCCTAACTCAGATTTTAATAAACAACAACGTAAGTTATCATAACTATGCAGACGACACACAGCTATACGTTACGATGTCACCAGGTGACTATGAACCCATTCAAGCGCTTGGTAAATGCTTAGAAGAAATCAATGCATGGATGGGCCAAAATTTTCTTCAGCTGAATCAAAACAAACCTGAAGTAATAATCTTTGGACCAAAGGAAGAGCGTTTAAAAGTTAGCACACAGCTTCAGTTAATAAAGTTAGAAACCACCACTCAGGCTCGAAACCTGGGTGTAGTGATGGACTCAGACCTGAACCTTCAGAGGCACATAAAGACAGTAACAAGGTCGGCCTTCTATCACCTAAAGAACATCTCCAGGATTAAAGGACTAATGTCTCAGCAGGACCTTGAAAAACTAATGCATGCGTTCATCTTTAGTAGAATTGATTACTGCAACGGTGTCTTCACAGGTCTGCCTAAAAAGTCGATCAGACAGCTGCAGTTGATCCAGAACGCTGCTGCCCGCGTCCTCACTAGAAATAAGAAAGTGGAGCACATCAGCCCGGTTCTAAAGTCCTTACACTGGCTCCCTGTAGCTCAGAGAATAGACTTTAAAATACTTCTGTTAGTCTATAAATCACTGAATGGCTTAGCACCAAAATACATTACAGACTTGTTGTCAGTGTATCAACCATCCAGACCTCTCAGGTCTTCTGGCTCAAATCTACTCTGCATACCCAGAACCAGAACCAAACTTGGAGAAGCAGCTTTTAGTTCTTATGCTCCACTAATCTGGAATAAGCTCCCAGAAAACTGTAAAAGCACCAAAAACCCTAAGTAGCTTTAAATTAAGATTGAAAACTTATTTGTTTAGAGTGGCCTTTGACTGTGTTATCTAAACATTATTAGTTAAGTTTTCAGTACAACTTTCCTTTCAATTTCTTATCAATCATTTTATCATTAATTTCTTATTTAATTCATTTTTATTATCATCTTTTTAATTATTAATTTTTATTTATTCATTTATTCTCTTTAATTATTTAATTACCTTTATGCCACTGCAATGTACTTTTCCTATTATGTCTCTTTAATTTTTTCATGTACAGCACTTTGAATTGTCTTGCTACTGAAATGTGCTACATAAATTAACCTGCCTTACCTTTTAAAGACCCTGCAGAAACCCTGTTTTATATTGCTTCTGATACCCAATGGGCCCAGTTGACTGCTATGGAATAAGACTAAGAATAAGGAAAATAATTCTGAGCGCCCCCTGCTGGTACATAAATCCATTTTATGTCTGGAAAAAGCTGGTTATGAAACGAGCAAAACTAACAAGTATACAAAAAGCATCTGTTTAAAGGCAAAGTTAAAATTTGACTAAGAACATTTGGTGAAAGGAAAGATCAACTTACCTCCAGGGATAAAAAGAAGAAATCCAGGTACAAAGAAAATAGCACTTGAAACACCTGTAGGAATACTTTGATTAGTGACAGACCTGCTGAAAAGGCAATAATCTGTACAACTAAACATTAAATTAATTTATTATTAATAGCAAAGGTTTATATGATAACATTAAATTATTTCACACAATGCGACTCAAGTGATACAAACATTATGACCCTGCATGAGGGTCATAATGTTTGTATCACTTGAGTCGCATTGCAGGCTGATGTTTTTGATTGAGTAGAACCAGAACCATTCGTGTTTTTGGTTCTTGAAAAAGTTGTCTATGAAGGTTGTCTCACCTCCATATACAATCAAAAATCCTATTTGTAATGTGACCAAACCATTATGACCACCAAATATGGATAGAAAGGGTAAAATAAAGCTGCCTGACAAAAAGTTGTTGAAAGTAACTCCTTTTCTGGTTGGTTTAATTAGTTGATTCTGATAAGAAGATTAAGCATTAAATAATGTGCTTCCATCTGTTATTATGACCAGATAATTCAGACTTGTTCTATGTTTAACATGATAAGTAAATGTTCTTCTTACCCCGAGCTGGAGGGCTCAGACACCTTCATATGTATGGCCAAGAGCACATTTTAAAAGGTGGATTAAGCTCCAGTTCATAAAACCGAAGTAAATCAGAGCCGCTCCCAAACATAGACACCCTTGTAAAAATGCGTAAAAAGTCTTAAAATAAATGTATGTTTTATGACAGTATTTTAGTACAGACCATGCAGAAAATCCCCCAAAACATTCCTGCCTTTAATTCAATTACATGTATACACTGTGGAAAAAGATCCCGTAATAAGATATAGAAAGAGATCTTTGACCATTCCTCAATGCACAATCTCTCCAGATCATCTTGGGGGGCCTCTCTTATGCTCCTTTCTGCTCCAACAGCTGTTTCGAGGCTGACAGCCCTGGGAGAGGGTTGACTTTGTGTCTGGTGAACATTTTCTGTGTTTATTTGGAAATATGTTTTGGATCATGATTCTACGGAAAGACTTAAAGATAACTCAGTTTCAGTTTTTGGGCTGATAACAGTTTTTTTTAAATCTGGTATTTCCTGTAGCCTTTGGGAGAGAAACAGGCCCACAGCATCACAGATCCTCCACCATACTTACAGTGAGTTAGGAACCTTTTTCCAGTTATTCACGCCAAGTGTAGCTGCAGTCTGACCAGTTAAAAGTCCCATTGGATTTTTATTAGACTCCACAGGATTACTTCTACAATGGTAGGCGTCACTCCCAAACACCTCCAAGGCTTGTAGATAGCGTCCAATGGTTGTTATGGAGACTTCTTACCCAAAGAGGACCTACTTCAGCCTCGTTTGTCACAGTTACAGTTGCGTTCAACTTTTAAGCTATTCCTCCGACTGTAGATAACGGCAGCTTTAGTCGAGCAGCTTTTTTCTGGCAGGCGATTTCAAACTTAGAAAAATCAATGAACATGTTTCTGACAAAACATGTTCACTTGTTTTTTCAAATACAGATCATAAAACATAGATCATGAAAAACTAAGTGTAAATTACTAAACTGATTCAACTGATTTTAAAAGGCATCGTTAGGGATGCCAATAATTGTACCACCAATGAACAATAAAGGCTTTCCTAATTTTTTCAGTGTGACATTATGTTGCTGCAATATAAAAAATGAATTTAATTTAAGGCTTCTTATGCAAACATGAAGAATGCTTCAGGTATTTTAATAAGGAGGTTAGCAAACCAAGATTGCCGCTAATGTACACTACCAGAACCACCGTGTGGAAAGTCTCTAAATCTCGAACAAATCCCACCAGCCAGCTCCTGACCTTTGTGGGTTTTTTCCAGCCCTGTGGCTTCAGTGCAGTTATAAAAGCAGAGCAGCAGGGGCTGATGGCCTTCATAAAGAGATTTAGAAACCTAGCTCTATAGCAACAATTGAACTTTGGCTTTGAACTGCTGAAGCCACTTCCCCACCAACCAAGCAGTGCGAGTTACGGCCTCATAAAGACAAGATAGTGCAGGCATCTGCTAGAGCTACAACCAATTTACTACTGCTGATCTCCGATAAAGCAATATTGTTAGTAAATTTCAATTTTTTTTATAATAAAACAGATTTAATGTATTTTTGTACCTTGTCTGTTGTAGTAAAACATTTATTTCTTTGTAATTTAGCCAGTTGGTCATAAAATGTATTTAATCAGTTTATCTTTCTGGGTTTTCCCACTAAATACACAATGACTAACACACTGATTGTGCAACTTCTGGAGACAAAAATGAGGAACAGCTGCAGCTCAGTAGTTTCTTACCTGCATTTGCACTCAGCTGTATGACGATCCCTGTGAAAATAAGAGCTGAAAAGAAGCAATGAAAAAAGCAACCATGAGGAGGGAAGAGAAACTGATACTTTGAAAAACCAAAGTTAAACAATTTACATTCGTAATTTCACTTAATGGCCTAGTCAGAAAAAAAAAAAGGTTGACATTTAATTGATCAGTGCGGACAAAGTTCACTGTGCAGAGATGTCACTGACACAATGCTGTGCAAACTGTGTGGTGGACCTGCTCCTGTGAAAATAACAACATGTTTAAAGCCTTTTATGAAAGATACTTTTTCTAGACAGGATCTTTCTTGTTCCTTTTTTTAGCAGTGGCATAAAATGTTGTGTTATGCAAACAAATAATGTTCTGACATTTCAGGTGAAACATGGTGGCAGCAGTATTGTGCTGTGGGGATTCTCTCCTTCAGGCAGGGGCAAGCAGACGGTCATGTCAATGAGAAGATGGATGGAGCTACAATGGATAAAGCATATTCTTGTATTGAAATGGCCCAGTCAAAGTCCATAGCAAAATTCCTATTGAAAATTTGTGATCAAACCTAAAAATTGATGTTCACAGATGCCCCCCCAAGCCAAGAGGGCCTTGGTAACTCTGAAAGAGCTACAGAGAGCCATCGTTCAGGTGGGAAAATCTGTCAACAGGAAAACTATTAGTCACACACTCCACAACTCTGTACTTTATTGAAGAGTGGAAACAAGAGAGCCGTAGTTTAAAGAAAGGCATGCGAAGTGGAGGTACACCTTTTAACAAGATGGCCCTGTACAGCCAGAGCAGGAGTAGCAGACCAGGAATGGTTTAGATCAAAGCATGTCAATGTATTAAGATTACCCAGGCAAAGCCCAGTGCTACCAAATGTGCCACAGTGCAGCCACCAACCTTTTCCAATTTGTTCAAAAAGGTTATTTCTGAAAGCATTTTACAGTCTGTAAATAATATCTAAATTCTTTTTTTTTTTTTTACAGTTTTTTGCAACTTTTTTCACTTTTTATTCATTGTTATTCATTTCTTATTTATTTATCCTTCTTTAACAGACCTTACTAGAGGTTCACCTTTAACCTTTCCTGCTGCTGAAACTATTTAATTTTCCCCTAGGGGGATGATAAAGTTTATCTCATCTCTATATGTATGATTGTTCCAGAAGTTCATGTGTTTATTTACTTGATTGTTTAGTGGGTGGATCTCAGCACGAACGAGCGGGTAGCGTTTTATTAATTCACTGTTTTTCATTGTACGAGAAAATATCCCCTTTCTCTCTGTCTTTCCACCATTTTCTCTGTTTAAGACACTCATCAAAAAGTCTTCCACACTTCACTTTAGGAGCTCTCTTAAGGCCTAAGGTTCTTTGTGAATTGTGAAACTTTTATCTTACCATGGGAAAATTCTAAGAAAAATTCGAAGAAATCCAAGAGAATTTTTTTAGCCTTAGGATTCTTTGTGAATACGGGCCCGGGACATTGAAATTTTAGATCCGTGACCATGTAACTCTGAAGATCTAATCCCACTGGGAACAGTTCACAAGAAGTGACCCAGAGTTTATATCCAGCATGCCAGAGTGGATTTATGAAGAAAATTATGAAGAAACATGGTTGAGACTGTAAATACTGATTATTCACATGCATTTAATATATTTGCTTAGAAACCAAAGAAAACAACAACAGAAGGTCACGAAATAATATCTGTGCCACTGCTAAAAGTTTTTTGGCAAATAGAAAACCCTTTTAAGTTGCACTTGTGTGAAAATATAGAAATAAGTTCACAAAGCCCTGCTGTACAAGATGAAAACAAAAGAATAATTGCATATTTTAAACATAATGAGTAAAACAAACACCATATGTGCTTAAAACTCACCAACTCCAGTGATGAGGAGGAGGAATGAAGCAAGAACGACTCTTCTGTTTTTCTTCACTAGCGGATGGGACACCCACCTGAGAAACAATGCTCTGTATTACCTGTGTTTGTTCGTGTGTCTCTGCGTGAAGGCGTGAGCAGGTGTCTTTCTGCTGTGGAGGACTGAGCTTACCCGCAGCAGCGTGCCGAGAGCTGCGTGACCGAACTCAAGGTGCTGAAGGACCACTGAGAGCTGCAGTACGACAGAGTTGCTGGGTCGCTTTGGAGAGACGCCACAAACGAGTTCATTATGCATTCAAATAATTAACAGTAGAAAAAAGTTATAAAGTCACCATGGTTTCTGCAATCTTTCACTTAGTTAAATGTATGCCTTTTTAGGATCTTTCAAACAGTTATGTAAATTTAAAACTTTTACAAATGACAGAAATTAACTTACTTACCTACTAACATATATTTAACCTGATTATTCCTGTAATGCCAAATGTATCACTTTTGATACAAGTATTTTGAGACTACTAACTCATTAACAAGGTTAGTCCTAAAAAAGCTGCTGTAGCGAGTGAATAGTTTGCTAAATATATTTTAAACATTCTCTAAAGGCGTGGAAAAAAGTTGTAATATAATGTTATATAGTTCTAAACATTTTTAAGTGTGATAAACGCTGTTTAAGTCTGCCATTTGTTTCTACAGTGCATAAGGATGCATATTTCTCGGTATGATAGTTAAATGACCACAAGGGTCATACAAAACTCATTTGAGAAAACCAGGCGTTAAAAGCGTCTGGAAAACAGTTCAATTCTTAAAAAACAGAATTGTTGGACAGGTATTTCTTGTATTGAACTTTGAACTGTATAGAACGTCTGTAAGTCATATCTGTCCACCTAAGGTGAGGATTTTTCTGGTCTGCCGTGTGATTCCTGTCTTTTTGCACCAACAGGTTACCGAACCTCAGCTCAATGAAGTACATAACACGGTAGCTTTCATAATGGTGATTGACAAAAGACGGAAGTGTACTAAAGTCTTATTTCATGATGAAGGAGATTTTATTTCTCTGAAGAAACAAAATTAGGCCCTACTGTGGATGGAGAATAATTTCAGGGTTTTGCTCAAAAGGTTCAATGCATGACTGTAAATCGGTTTTAACACAGCTGTCTGTTACCCTGCATTATGGACTTTGTATTATTTTCAAAGCATATAAACGTCTATTCCTCAGGCAGAACTACAACACAGCAACAAATAATTGTGCATTTCTGAACAAAACAAAAATCAGCTGATGGAAGAAGCAATGACTGAGATGCTCTGACCAGAATCAGGCGATTCTATTCTTGACTGGGCCCGACTGGTGAACATATGGTCGGAAATTAAAGAACCCCTTGTTTTTGTTACACATTAACCCCTACCAGATCAAGTTGACGACAATCTCCAGTAAAAAAGTCGCTAATGTGGGAAGAAAACTCGAAGTTGACCATTTTCAAGTGTTTAACAATAAAGCCTGAGAAAACACAAAAGGTGTAAGAAGCTTTTAAAAATGAAAAACATATCTTCTACAGAAGGATGCTGCCACCACAGACAGTTAAGACTTCAGCCGATAACAGGAAGCTGAAAGTATTTCCACAAAGTTTCTCCATTTTATCCTTTCAAAGAGTCCAATACTATCTGTTATGTGGCCTACTGGATTGGGAAATTTTGGCAGTTTTTTGCAAGTCTCACATTTAAAGTACGGGTTTATTTACTCTGCAGGGGATAGACACAAAGGAACTGTTTGTAATACTAACCACACAAATTGCTAATAAAAGATGCTATAGAAAGTTTGAAATGTCACCTCTGTAATCAGGTTGCGTTTGTTTTGTAATATTAGTGAAACCCAGTTTGACTGCAGAACTGTGTAAGACCCTCTACTCTCTCTCACAGTGTGACGCCACCTCTATTCCTAATATAAATAATTAATGATTGATCACGACAAAAAAAAACTCCCTATGGCTTCTTTATTATTACCATAAATTGCTAAAAAAAACAAAAAAACTTGTAACCTGGTGCACATTGCCTTTTCCAGTGTGCCAAACAAGAAAAAAGGTTATGGAGCTATAATCTATTTTGAAACAGAGTAAAAGTGATATGCTGTCATTGTTTTTAATAGGGTTTTATTTATGACATTACCTGTAAGTTTTAACTGTATTTGTTTTGCTATAAACATTTACCTGTTAAGACAATTCAATCGTCAATTTAACTCAGAGAGTACAAAAAAATAATTTAATGGCTATTTATAGTACTTAAAGAGAATTCACAATTCGCTAAAATCTGTTTTGGCAGGTCTGAGCTTCATGATTGCAGACAGTGTTCCTACAAATTTTTCATATCCAAATTTCATATTGTTTCAATCTCAAATTTCAAAAGTTTTTCAGACATCTGAGTACAATTATGTAAATGCTAAAATATGCCCAGAGGCTGGCTTCTGATCCAGCGGCAGTATAAACAGCACTGATTTATTATGATCCGTTTTTGCCAAGTTGATTCAGTTTTACTCTGTCTAATCTAGACTGAATGATTCCACAATAAAGAAAGATTCAATTAAGCAGATTTTATAAATGTTTGACTTCTTCACTCTGTAAACGTAAATAAAAAGTAAGAGTTTCAGTGCTTTGTTTGATTTCTACACCTCTTGCCCAATTAAAGCTGGAGATAGGCACAAAAATCATTCGTTTTTCAGTTTTTATTCTTTTAACCAATGTGTTTACATCATAATGCATAAAATAAAAATAAAAACCGTTTAGGGGCAAAAAGGTGCATCTTAAAGACTTTAATGGATTTCATTGGGCCCTCTAAAACCAAGCCGACCAATCAGTTTGACAAAAATTCAACTTCAGATGTGGCAATTGAGAGAAAATGGGTGTAAATTAAACAGAAATTACTTTATCTTTAGGAATTCAGATTTTTCATCTTTTTCATAACAGAATAAAATCTGAAAGCTGAAAAACATTTTTTTTGGTTTGAGCTTTTATTTTCTTTATTTCCAGACCTGGAAAATAATACAAGCAAATTTCATACTTTTTCAGACAGCGTAAGAACCCTGTGAAGGTATTTTATAATCATAGAAAGCCTGGTGACACAAAGAAAAACCCCTACCTGATTTTGAAGAAGTTATTGAAGGAAGAATTGCCATTGCTGCCCAGTGCGTCTTCATTTTCCAGATTCTATGGGAATCACCAGATATAAGGAAATAAGCAGGGCCACTCCAAGACGTGATGAAGATGGATGAGGGGTTTCCTGTACCTGATACTTTAGGTTGCTGTGATCAGGCGAGCCTGTGGCTGCAGCTGAAGGGTGAGTCTGGGGTTTGGAGAAAGTCAGGGGCCCAAATGTCATCTCTCCGTCTCTGTCCTTGTCTCTGCTCTTCCAGCCCTCCGAGTCTCCATCAGAGACCGCCTCCTCCTCATCTCCATCCAACACGAAGGCATCATCGATGGTGAACGGCGCTGCCATGCTCTCAGTCCCGGAGCTGCTAGGATCTGATGCTCACTGCAGAGTCAGGCACAAAACAAATCACTCTCATAGCACCAGCTTTCTAACACACAGATGCCTGAACCCGTTTTCCTTCGCGATAACCCTGTAAAGTTTCAACACAACAGTAATAAGTAGCTACATTACATAAACACGTCCACCTACGTCATGAAAAGCTAGGAAAAACGACACCAATCTAGTTTTGTCAGCATATTGTAGCGGATATGTCCGACGTTTTCCTCCCGCAAAGCTAACTCTGTGTGGTCTGTTTCTGCCATTGTTTTGTGCTCTTTCCGCTCGCCGATCAGATGACCAACAGCAAAACTTACTGTCTTTGGAAAACCTTCTCTCCTGCGAGAAAAAAAAGTAAAAAAAAAAACTACATCAAAGTAGTTTCACATACTGTTACAAATTAACGCGCACCCATCTGAAACTTTTAGTTGTATTTAAAAGGAATCGCTGCTCCGTTTCCCTGGATGAAAAAGAAGCTTCTTCAAAAGTTTTGGAGCTCGTTTTTTAACGCTCGGCCTTCGATTGGACACGACTGATTTCGCCCAAGCAGCTCTGCTTCCCCGGTCAGGCCGCTTAATCCTCTATCGATTTATCCACCGACCCACTTCCCTTCTCAAAAGTAATCCGAAAATATTCATAAGGAACTTTTCACTTAAATTTATTGTACGAGCTATCACGGTTTCCATTTGAAGTTACGAAAAAAAAACAAGGCTTGCACTGGTAATTCACCACTAACAGAAGAGCTAAAAAGGCTAAAAATATTTAGCTGTACTGACATCTAACAGGCAGGATACGTTTGGCATTTAGATAAAGGATATTAATAAAAAAAATATGAGATTGCAATATTGTTGAATCTTTTGTCTTTCTCTTTTCAGGCTTCACATCCATGTCACCAAGATCCACAGTGTTGTGAAAAAGTATTCCCCCCTTACAGATTTATCTCTTTTTTTTGTCACAACTAAATGCTTCAGATCATCAAACTTTTTAATATCAATCAAGGAACACTTGAATAAATGCAAGATGCTGCTTTCAAAAGATATATGAATTCCTCACAACAGCAAAATCCGTCCTAACAGTTTTATTCTGTTAGTGTAATCCAGGCCTGTTTACCTGCAAGACCTGAAAAATCGCTTAAAGTCGAACAAACTGAAAACGTGTCACACCATGCTGAGATCTAAAGGAAATCACAACAGATAAGAAACAATGACAATGCCATTTGTTGGTCTGGAAGGCGTTATAGAGTCATTTCTAAGACTTTGGGATTCTAGCAAGTAAAGAGACACTTTTTCTTTTTTTTTTCTTTTTTACAAATGGACAAAATAGGCTATGAAACAGCTAGGTGTTAAGCTTCCCAGGAGAGGCAGGCCTACCAACCTTACTCCAAGAGTGTATCCAGGAGGTCACAAAAATAAAATGGGAGAGTTTCAAGGTGAACACCACTGCAAATCAAAAAACAACTCAAAGGCCCGTCTCACATTTGCCAAAAAAAATATCCCGTATATCTCCTTTTGGGAAAATATTCTGTGACAAGAGCAAACTGGAACTTCTTAGAAGTTGTGTGCCCAGTAACTAATCCACCATTTCAGAAAAAAGTTAAATTACACCCACAGTCAAACATGGTGGTCGTAGTGTGATGGCCTTGGACTGCTTTCCAGCTTCAGAACCTGAACAGTTTGCTGTATGGATGGAACAATGAATTCTGCCTCCTAGCAAAAAATTTTGAAGGAGGATTTCTTGCCATCAATTTTTGACCTTACGCTCAAGCACGCTTGGATTATACAGCAGGACAATCATTCATAACAACCCAGCAAGTCCACCTCTCACTGGCTCAAAAAAGAATGTTTAGAAATGACCTGGTTAAATTCCAGACTTAAATCTAAATGAGATGCTGTGGAATAACCTTAGACAGGCAGTTCATGCATGACAACCCTCCAATGTGGCAACACTCAAATAACATCCTAGATCTGAATGAGTGAAATATTATCACTGAATACTTTGTTCTGTACAAAGTTGAATGTGCTGACAACAAAATCACACAAAATCATCAATGGAAATCAAATTTATTAACCAATGAAGGCCTGGATTTGGAGTCACACACAAAATTAAAGTGGAAAAACACATTACAGGCTGATCCAACTTTGATGTAATGTCCATAAAACAAGTCAAAATGAGGCTCAGTATTGTATGTGGCCTCCACGTGCCTGTATGACCTCTCTACAATGCCTGGACATGCTCCTGATGAGACGGCGGATGGTCTCCTGAGGGATCTCCTCCCAGACCTGGACTGAAGCATCCGCCAACTCCTGGACAGTCTGTGGTGCAACGTGACGTTGGTGGATGGAGCGAGACATGATGTCCTAGATGTGCTCAATCGGATCCAGGTCTGGGGAACGGGCGGGCCAGTCCATAGGTTCAATGTCTTCATCTAGCAGGAACTGCTGACACACTCCAGCCACATGAGGTCTAGCATTGTCCTGCATTAGGAGGAACCCAGGGCCAACCGCACCAGCATATGGTCTCATAAGGGGTCTGAGGATCTCATCTCGGTACCTAATAGCAGTCGGGCTACCTCTGGCGAGCACATGGAGGGCCATGCGGCCCTCCAAAGAAATGCTACCCCACACCATTACTGACCCACTGCTAAACCGGTCATGCTGACGGATGTTGCAGGCAGCAGATCACTCTCCATGGTGTCTCCAGACTCTGTCACGTCTGTCACATGTGCTCAGTGTGAACCTGCTTTCATCTGTGAAGAGCACAGGGCGCCAGTGGCGGATTTGCCAATCCTGGTGTTCTCTGGCAAATGCCAAGCGTCCTGCACAGTGTTGGGCTGTGAACACAACCCCCATTTGTGGACGTCGGGCCCTCATACCATCCTCATGGAGTCGGTTTCTAACCGTTTGTGCAGACACATGCACATCTGTGGCCTGCTGGAGGTCATTTTGCAGGGCTCTGGCAGTGCTCCTGTTCCTCCTTGCACAACGGTGGAGGTAGCAGTCCTGCTACCTGAGCCACTTGTGTGGGTTGTAGAGTCCGTCTCATGCTACCACGAGTGTAAAAGCACCACCAACAATCAAAAGTGACCAAAACATCAGCCAGAAAGCATAGGTACTGAGAAGTGGTCTGTGGTCCCCACCTGCAGAACCACTCCTTTATTGAGTGTGTCTTGCTAATCGCCAAAGATTTCCCCCTGTTGTCTATTCTATTTGCACAACAGCAGGTGAAATTGATTGTCAATCAGTGTTGCTTCCTAAATGGACAGTTTGATTTCACAGAAGTTTGATTTACTTGGAGTTATATTGTGTTGCTTAAGTGTTCCCTTTATTTTTTTGAGCAGTGTATATATATATCCTCTTGCCATCAGTATTCATTAAGAAAACCCACTGACATTCACATTATTATACAAAAGCATAAAAATGTAACCACGAAGACAAGTGTCAATACCAATGGCATTGAGGTATTCAGCTAGCTTTCTATCTTTCAGCGCTTATTTTTTCTGTTATGAAAGAATTTTATATTTATGGTTCTCAGTAATAGTTGAGTTTTTATAAAGAAACTGAGTGGAGAAAGTTTGTGAAATTGCAGAAAGAAACATTACAATGAAGCTTTAGGTCGATTAATGTATTTTAAGAACAATGAGACCAAATAGGAAAATGTTACCATCGATCATAAACCTGAACTCTTTGAAAATTTCAAGTGTTTGAAGACTGTAATTTCTGCAAATATAGATTTGTAAAAAACTCAAATAATGGTGTGTGCAACCCTGAACCTTTAGTCTATCTATTGGGGTTTATACTGTGAGGAAAATGATAGCTGCATGTTTCTTTTAGCTGGTAACTTGTCAAAGTGAACTATAAACTGTTAAAGTATGTTGCTTATAATGAGAGGTAGATAAGAAGACTTTCTGAAATTTCAGTTTTTTAAGTTAGGTGAAAAGGTGAAAATTTGATTTATGCATAACTTATTGCGATTTCTAATCATGACTGATACTGTCTAATTGAAGCTTGTCTGCTGAATTTATAATTACTTTGTCGCCCACTCTTCTGTAAAAATACCTGCATGAAACCTGCATGAAACAACACGAATTTTAGTCCATTAAGAGCCTTTCATCTCTCGCTGTGTACCGATGAATCTCACAGATAAAATAAAGTCAGTTTTATATATGGTTGTGAATACTTTTGCACAATGCCCTTTTGAGTTTTTTATTTGTTAAAAAAAAACAGAACCATATACAATTTTCTTTCCACTTCACAATTGTTTACCACGTTGTGTTGGTCTTTCACATAAAATTCCAATAAGATATATTTATGTTTGTGGTTGAAATGTGACGATAAGTGGAAAAGTTCAAGGGGTAGGAATACTTTTACAAGCCACTGTATATACACCCCTAGGGGTTTTCCAATTTCTTTGCATGCACAAAGTATGGTAGATGTTGTTGTTGCAGCAGCCTTTATCCACAGTCATTAGAAAGAAAGAGAAGGGGGAATGCAGTAAAGACCCCAAGATTAGGGGTCCCCGCAGTCAAGGACTTAAAGCTTCTGTATGTGGGGCACCAGCTGTCCCACCACACCATAAGCTGCCCCTGAAGATTTAATTAGGCTTTTATCTTACAGGCCAATAAAAATAAGTATGTAATTGTGAAGTGAAGTGAAAAAGGTACATTACAAATAGAAATCTGAAAACGTGGTGGGCATCTGTCACCTCTATACTAAATAAGATCCAGTACAATCAGTTGCCTCAGAAGTTCATCTGTTTGTAACTTAATCTCAGTAGAAATGCAACCATTCTGTGAAGGGCTCAGAGGTTTCAACAAACAGCACCAAGGAACTTCTTAGGAGTCCCTGTTCAGTCCAAAACCTGACAGGCCGTTTAAGGAGAACATAAATTGGAGTAGTTTTACTGCATCAATTTTACTTCTATCTTTTAATGTTATTAGTAATATAGTAGCAATAGTAATAATAATGTTATTTTTGACAACCACCTACAGTTTATTTTAAATGAGACTACTTGTATGAGCTTCTTTGTTCTAATGTTATTTTTTATCTGCTGAGCATGCTGTGCCATTTGGAGATTCAACAAACAGTATAAATTGCCACTGAAAGTACTTTGCACTGCTCTAACATTTATACAGTACATTATTTACTGTAAGTACTGGTTTCTAACGCTTTATTTGTGTTACTTCTGTCTAATGTTGTTGTTATATAATCATGATATTTGATTTTATTCTTTAAAATACCAGAACTGGTACATAATTTCATATTGTTTGTTTGATCACTCTTCGCAAATGAAATCTGTTACTATGATCAAAAAGTAACTCAAACTTGAGTAACCTTTTCCCCCAGCACCGTTTTAAGCTTACTTGAGCACATCTTTGGATCACTACTTCTACTTGAGAGAAAATAAGTACTGCTACTGACTATGAATTTTGGCTAGAAAATGTGATTCTACAAAATATTCACTTTTTTTAGTATAATAATCTGTTTTTTTCCTTCCATTTCACCATTATGCACTTCTTTGTGTTGATCCTAAATCTCTTTCAAATACACTGAAGATGGTTGTTGCAGTGTGTCATTGCAAAATGTAAAAAAGGTCATGGGGTATGGAAACTTTTTTTAATGTGGATCATCTAGGCAGCTGAATAAAATAGAATACAACAGCTGGTAATTATATCTTATAGAGGCACATCCTCTTTATACATGAATAAAGTACCTTACAAAAAGAAGAGAGAAGAGCCTTAATCATGATTTTGATCTACACCAAAGGCTTTTTAATTTTTTGTTGCCCATTATGTTAAAATGCAGCCAGTTTTGGGCCATCACTTTCTGGTGTCTGTATTTCAAATATTTGGCAATATCCACTTATAAAAAAAATGCTCCAGGCAAAACCATTTTTGCACTGCAAATTGAAATGAGTTCAGGTGAATCTGCACGTCTATCCTGAATTTACCATAGTTATGTTAAGCTTTTTATGACTGGGTGGCCATATAGAAAATTGCACTAGATGTTGACAACCCAAGTAATGCACACATAATAAGAAATGAAAGCAAATTCCTCCACAGTTATGTATAAAATATTGAAGTGACAGGGGGAATAAGTATCGAAAACACTGTAATGATTGAAAGACTTTGTGGAAAAGCGTTTTTTGGTAATGACAGCTTAAGGATGTCATCTGTATGGAGACACTAGTCATATGCATTGCTGAGGTGTGATTTTGACACAAACTGTCTTCAGATCCTAAAGGTTCTGGGGGTCCTTTCCATGAATTCTGATCTTTCAATAGATTGTAAACATTGTTCTTTTAAGAATGCAAATGATATAATTGACTGGGCCAGTCTCTCTTTCCTTGGCTGTAGGTGTGGGACAATTGCCCTGCCTGGAAAATCCACACATTTATTTTATCTTTGGTTTCATATCGAGAATATCTGGGTACATTTCTCCATTCAGTCAATGTGCATAGAGGCCACTGCTGTTGAGTGGATTACTTATTTTTTTCATGGGCAAAATTGTAACAACTATTTCCAGGTCCGTCTGAAGCTCTCTGTGAGTGCTCTTTGGCTCAGAGACATGCAAAAGTTTACATTTACAGATTTTTTGGTGAAGGTCTCTTTGCTTTTAGCAGTACAACTCTATGCAATACTGTGCTAACGAAAAAGATTTGTATAGGCTACCACTTAATATTAAACCAGCCGATATTCATTTGCACACAGGAGCTTTGATGTTTTCTAAATACAGTCTTCAGCTGGATTCTTGGCTTTCTATGCCTTATTGCACATCCTTCTCTTAGTATACTCAATACTTACTCTCTGTACCAGTCAAATTCATTACACAGAAATTCATAGACCAATTTGTTGTTTTTATGTCTTTGCATAAAAAGTTGAGTTGTTCCCAACATCTGGCATGATTTCCATGTCAATGGAGATATCAGATATTTACAGAGAAAAGCAACAAAATATTCAACACTCATTTTACCTGCTGGATTTCTGAAAGGCTAAACTAACTACAATACAACTAAAATACAGCCAGCAAGGTAAATCAATCTGCTTAATATTTGTTGCCAGCAAGTGAAATCATGTGATTTCCAGCAAGTCAGATGGCCTGTGGTATGCAAACAAACATCTCTAAACAAAGACAAACCACTGTCAGCTGCAGCTCAGAGGAGCAGATAAGTCAGATGTGGTAAAGGAAATGAGAAGCAGGCTGACAGAAAGGCAGAGCTGATAAGAATTTATGCTATTTCTGAATCTGGGCACCTGGAAACACAGAAGCTGTGAGTTTT
This sequence comes from Crenichthys baileyi, assembly GCA_036173005.1. Lineage (NCBI taxonomy): Eukaryota > Metazoa > Chordata > Actinopteri > Cyprinodontiformes > Goodeidae > Crenichthys > Crenichthys baileyi. The sequence goes on along the minus strand of JAHHUM010002143.1, from coordinate 40,803 downwards.
CTCATCTTATTTTTGCCTTTTTCTCTGATACAAAGTATGCAGTTTATACCACACATCATTGTAGATGTTGTGGAAAATATCTGCATTTCTACCTAGACATTTTTTTGTTGAATGAACATCAGTTTTGATTGGGCTGTCTTCTAATTATAAAACACATTTTTGGGAAAGACAATGTTTAAAAAATGTTTTATTTGTGAAGGATCTCACTGCTTTGCTGGTTGCAACACATATTGATCGTTTTCCAGGCATGTTGCCATAGAAATTTTGAAATCACTGACTTTTATTTCCCTTTGCAGATGAAACAACAGGTCATAGTTTGCCTCCTGCTGCAGCTCACTTTTGAGGTAAAACTATACAGATTTCCTGTGTTACTGAGGTAATGACATCAACTGGTTATTATTCATACCCCTAGCTATTTTACATTTAGTCATGTTAGTCAAACCTTCCAGGACTGGTTTGTATTTACCACCCTCCATTGTCCTATCAACTCTAGCTAGCTTCTCAGTCCCTCAAGCAAATCCCACAGCATGATGTTGCCACCACCATGTTTCACCATGTTGATGGTGAGTTCAGGGTGATGTGCAGTGTCGTTGCCACCACACATAGGGTTTTGCATGTAGGCAAAAAAAAATTATTTTGGTCTGACCTGACCAGAGCGTCTCCTTCCACATTTGCTGTTTCCCCAAAGTAGCTTATGGCAAACTTCAGAAGGGACTCCTTATGGCTGTACTGCATTTTATTTAGGGGTATTAGATTTTTGAGGTTTAGTTATTTTTGGCCCAAATACAAAAGTATTTTTTTTTATTTGTGAATGTTATTATACCATGCATCCTTTTGTTTCCAATTCAACATTATTCTACTAATTTGTGTTGAGCTATCACATGAAAACCCCAACTGTAACATCAAAGTTTGTGTTTTTAATGTGACAAAATGCCAAGATGTTCAAGGGGTATCTGGCAACCGGTAATGTAATAAATGTCACCATTCTAAATTTGATTTGATTAGATTTATTGATTTGTAAGGGAACAGTGCAGTTTATTAAAACACATGACAAACCAACTAAAAAGCCAGAATTCATCAAAAGGCTATTTTTCATTTGTAGTCCCAATAAAAAAAACAACAGTACAGGAACCTTCCAGTGATGTAACAACATTTTATCAATAGGCTATGTAGTTGGTATCGGTCCTTGACCTCTTTTATGAGTTTTCTTTTCTTTTTTGAGACAGTTTTTATATTTTGTTCCATGGCTTCAGCTCGCCTCATGCATGCGTATCCGGAGTTCCCAAGGTTCCACCGTGGAGCTGCCCTGTTACTCATCCGAAACTGACATCCCTGGCGCAAACATCACCTGGAAATTTAATGGTGTTATTATCATTTCTGTTTTACAGAATCGTTGAAAATTATTGTCAGTACTTAATACTCATACACCACTCTCTGCTGTATGTTTTACCTGCGTGTGTGTTCAATTACAGGACAAAACATAGGTGCTATTCCTCAGTCACCTGGCTCAGCAAAAGCTGTAAAGGATGACTTTTACGTCTTTATATCTCCTGTAACTGCTGCCAGCGAGGGCGAGTATGTGTGTCTGGCAGTGTGGGAACAAGGGGAGGCGACGACAACTTACAGCCTCACAGTTGGTGAGACTCCTTCTACCAAGCGTACAGAGGCAGGCATATTTGTTGGCAGCCCTGGTGAAGATGTGCAAATAGCCTTTTAATTTATCTTTTAATGAAGCCACATAGTCTCATATTGAACCTTTCAAAACAATCCAACTGGAGTACATTTATTTGGTGGGAGAAAATAACGTGTTTTTGACAGTTTCTAGGAACTGGTTGATAATTCATTGTTTTTATTTTTTTATATGAGCCAGTCAGAGTTGGAGTTGCTAGTGTGCTTTGGATCAGTGTTCTACTGCAAAAGCAAAGAGCACTTGAGTGTAAAAAACAATTTGATCACAGTTAATTTGAGATTTAACAACGAGAACAATTGCTTTTTCAGATAGGGCCAGGTTGTTTGGCTTGATTTTATATGAAATTATTATTCAGAAGGTGCTTTTTGTATTTATTTAGGGTTTCTTTGTCTTATTTTAAAATGTGTTTCATGATCTGAGACTTTAAAGTGTAATAACAAAGGACAAAACAAGACATGTGTAGGGGCAAATAAATTTTTACAGCACTATAGATGATAAACTATCTGAATCCTAAAAAAGCTGATGAGTTTGTGTCCTTCTGTCTTTGGTCTTCAGAGTCCTTTCACACGACTGTTAAGGTGCTTAAGGACTCTGTTGCGCTGCTCCCATGCTACTTACCATCTTCCAGCGGAGCCATTCCTAATGCACTGTGGTTCAAAGAAACCAGTGTTGGTAAAAGAACAAGACTAAACACAGAAGAGGACATTACAACAGATGGAAAAATTGAACTGCTTTCACCAAATGCACAGGATCAGACCATCAAGATCAATAAGGTTGACATGGGGGATGCTGGAGTTTATATCTGTGAATCTGCTGAGGGGGAAAGGCTCATCTCTTTACAGCTCGAAGTTGAAGGTATTTTTAATAAATATCTCTGATAAATTCTCAGAGATGTTTTTGTTCTGATCATAGATCAGAACAAAATACATGTTCTATTTAATACCAGATAAAGTGATATTTCAGAATCAACAGTGCACATTTTAAATAGCATAACTTTGTTTCAGCTCCTCCCACGTCTGCTACGCCCTTATGCAAAGACCCAGTCGAAGAGCTGGAGCCCTGCCTGGAGGAGAACAGCCGCATAGCCCAACCCATACTAAGAGAATCCATGATAGAGTTTTCAATGAAGCTGTATTCCTACCTCAAAGAAGAGAATCCTTCAAGCAACTTACTCTTCTCACCAGTCAGCATCAGCGCCATGCTCTCCCACCTGCTGTTAGGTAGGAAAAGCACATCAAGGACCTTTTTTGTAAATAATGTGTATGTATAAATGGAAAGTAAATTCTAGCCATTTGTTATTCAGATTGTTTATTTAGTTCAGTCAGTAAAATTCAGTGTCCTTCATTCAATGTTGTAAGTTTGCTAAATGAGCCCCTGAGGGAAAAGTAAACACTTTTACTTACTGAATGGAAGTAGGTCAATAAATACCCTTCTCATTTTGTTATTAGTTTGTGCATTTCTAAAATGTCCTGTTTAAAGTGTAAAAATGGTAATGTACCTAAGTAGTGAGCAAAATGTGCATAAATTTGCAAAACTGATCACTGTTTTACTTAACAAGAGTTTGACATATTTTATGTGACTGAGCCCTTTGATGGAGTGGTGACCTGACCAGGGTGTACCCCGCACCTGGAGAAGAAGTACCCTGGTTTGAATCCCACAGCCTGCCACTCTGGGTCCTTGAGCAAGACCCATAACCACCGAATGCTCGCCAAAGGCCACACAAAGGCAGCCCACTGCTCCCTAAGCGATGGGTTAAAGGCAGAGGACAATTTCTCCATTTTGATATTAATAAAGTCTATATTATTATTATTCATCCATCTGTGGTTTTACAGGTTCCATCTTTAAAGCATGGCCACTAGAAATATCTGCCATAAATTCAATGTGAATTTAGTATATATTGGCTAAAAAAGATTGATAACTGGAGATTTTGACACAAAGAATATACAGGAATCCTGTCTGAGGAGAACAGAAATTGTGTAACAAACTGCTTTCTTATATATGTTCCTTTCTGAAAGGAATCAGAAGTAAAAAAAACAAAAAACATTTCTGACTCTCAGCAGTCACAGTACCTTCAACTTTTTAAATTTAAATACTAGACATTTCATGTAACCCTCTACACAACTTTTACAAAGTTGTTTTTGTTTGTATCCTCAGGTGCCAGCGTTAGCACCCGCGATGCTCTTGAGAGAGCGATCTGTTTGCCTCACAACTTCCACTGTGTTCACTCCCAGATGAAGAAGCAGAAACAGAACGTGGGGCAGTCCTTTCAGATGGCTTCCCAGATCTACTATAACCCACGTACCAGTACCACAGTGTTTTATGCAAAACATAACTTATTGGTTTGTTTCTAGTTCATTGTGGGGTTTTTTTTATTCCTTTTTCTCAGAAATGAATCTCAGTGAGTCCTTCAGCAGCCTATCTGCTGAGTATTATGGAGCAGAACCTACAAAGCTGCTGGAGTCCAGCGAGGAAAACACACGGATGATTAACAGCTGGGTGGCAAACAAGACCAACAACAAGATTACAAATCTAGTCAATGAAGTATCACCAAGTGCTCAACTGATGCTCCTCAACGCTGTGTCATTCAGTGGTCAGTAAGATATTTGTTTCTGTGCACAAAAAGCTTTGTGCACATTTGAACATATTTGCTTATAATCTTTGTTCATGTGTCACAGGTGTGTGGATGTTTAAGTTTAATGACAAATCAAAAAAAGGATTTTTCACAAAACTCAATGGGGATATGGTAACGGTGCCTCTCCTCCACAATTCGAAATACACGGCGACTATGATGTATGTTCTCGAGCTAAGGGCACAGGTAAGAACCAGCCAACTTCAACCACTTTATTTCTGTATTTGTTTAATCCAGTTCTTGGTTGCGGGGCCAGGGGCCTGTCCCAGCAGCTGAGGTTTGAGATGTGGAGTACCAAGTACCAAGATTCGAACCTGGGTTTCTTGCTATGAGGTGACGGTGCTAACCACGGACACACCACTGTGCAGCTCTGCATAATAGTTCTGTTACATCTTTCAGTGTAAGGCATAATTTTCTGCTACATTGCTAGACAAGATGACCGGATCAGAGCATCTCCACAACTGAGTCTGACACTAAATTTGGCTGAATTTGTTTGTAACTAGGGTTAATTAGAATATATGTAGTTGATTTGGAATCTGTATGATTCGATTGAATTGACTTTTGTTTTGGTAAAGTACCTTGAGACAGCATGTTTTGTGAATTGGCGCTATATAAATTAACAGTTTGCCACAAATGGGGCTGCACTGCCACAGACCAGACAGGGCTCCAATGACCCCTGGCTACCACTGAAATAACCAACAGAGGGCATGTGAGTATCAGAACTAGACCACTGTGCCACAGAAGATGGTGGTCTGATCTTATGGATCAAGTTTTCTTTTACATCTCATGGATGGCCCAGATGACTATAGGAAGAAGGCAAGGTGCCGTCTTCACCAAAAATCCAATGCTTTTTTTAAACTTTCCTGTCTAAACAAGAGGTCTGTGCTCGATTAATACATCAGTGTGTTAAACACAGTTTACTGTAGCTGTCACTTTTTTATCTGGCAGCTATTTGTGTGATCATAGATGGAATCTATTTACAGTAATTGTATCTAGTCTTAGCTTAGTTTCTATTGAAATGCGCACAATTTGAGCTGCAATTTGGCGGTCTGTATGATCTTTACCCATTCTGCTTAAAAGCATTGAAGAGGGTAATCTTTATTTGCCCAAAACAGTCATTTTGGGGAAGCTTGAAGTGGAGTCATTACTCCTCGTCATCGAACAGAGGTTGTTCGGGTGTCAGATCAGGATGCCATAGCGCCTTCTCTTGCTGTTTTTCTGATCACGTCCCACTGGGAGAAGTTGCTGGGAAGACGCAGAACAAACTGGAATGAATATATATCCTTTCGGGATTACCTTTGGATCCCAAGAATGAGCTGGGAAGTGTCACTGGGGAAAAGAATGTCATCCAGGACCTGTTACCCCCGCAATCTAATGTTGGACAAGGGAAGGACAATAGATGTACAGTATGTGAAGACTGGCTTTAAAAATGGTCTTGTCCTACAATCAATTTACGAAAAAACAGGGAATAAAATGCTGCAGAGACACTGTTGTGTGGTAGACTTTGTTTTTTGAGGTTTTATGTCTTGACATTAATGCCATCTGGTGGCCACCTTACTATTACAGTTGTGTACCTGATGACTGCTGATCATGATTTAGGCCCCCCACAGCAGAGCTATTTTCTCAGTTCCTAATGGTGTTTGGCTTTTCGTCCTTAACTATGTCTCATTTTGCTCTGAGACAGATAAAGGACTACATTACAGTGTATATTTTACATCCTTAGGCTTTTTCTATAGTCCTGATCATCCTCCTATTTTGCTTTCTCAATGTCACATCTTTACCACTACTCGTTTTATCTCTTGATCCCAGTGAAATTGACAACAGCAAATTATTTGCTCCCTTACAGATATTTTTTTGGTTTTGCTTCTTCGTCACAAAAGACATTTTTTTATGTTAACTAAGCAAAAATTAGTGTCATCGAAAAGTATTTGTGCCCCCATAGATTTTCTTTGTTTTTGCTTTTTTGTCATAATTAATTGTTTGAGATTAATATATATATATATATATATATTGGAAAATTTAAAATGCAGTTTGCAAACAATAATTGTATTTAATATGAGAAAAAAGTTATCCAAACCAACCTGACCAAATGTGAAAAAACTAATGTTCCCCTTGTTAAATCATAAATTATCCCAGACCTGTAGAATCAAGAAATCACTTAAAAAGATCCTGTCGGACAACATGAAGTAGGCTAAAAGATTTTAAAAAGCAATTCAGTCATTGATATCTGTCGTTGTAGAAATGGTAACAAGGGCATTTCTACAGCTTTGAGACTCCATAAACAACATTAACAGCAATTATCCACAAACGAAGAAAACGTACCAGTGGAGAACCTTTGCCGGCCTAAATTACTCCAAAAGCACATAAATAACTCATCCAGGAGGTCACAAATGAACACAGAACAACATCTAAAGCACTGCAAGCCTAACTTGCCTCAGTTAAGATCAGTTTTCATGACTCAACAGTAAGAAAGACATGGGCAAACATGGCATTCATGGGAGAGTTCCAAGACCAGAACCACTGCTGATCAAAAAGAAAACAAAGGTCCATCTCACATTTATTAAAAAAACATTTTGATGATCCACAGGACTTTTGGGGAAATATTCTGTAGATTGACAAGACAGGAGTGGAACCTTTTGGAAGGTATGTGTCCTGTTATATCTGACACAGCACCTCCATTAAAAAGTACATCATAGCTACAGCCAAACATGGTGGTGGTAGTGTGAGGGTCTGGGTTTGCCTAGGTGCTTTGAGACCTGGACAACTTGCACAACTCAGTGGAACCATGCATTCTGCTATTGACAAGAAAATCCTGAAAAGGGATTACTGGTCATAAGTTTGAGATCTTAACCTCAAGTACACTTGGAATATGCTGCAGAATAATTATTCAAAAGAGCACCAGTAAGACCAAATCTCAGTGGGTCAAAAACAAATACATTTCAGAAGATTTTGGAGTGCCCAAGTCAAAGTCCAATTTAAATCATCCAACATGGTTGAATAAAAACAATTGCAAACAGCTTTTGCTGCCAAGGGGGACACAAGTAGTATGTCACCCCTGGCAATAACCTTTTCACATTGGGTTAGGTTGTTTTGACATAGCTTGCTCCTTTAATACATTAAATGATCATTTGAACACAGTATTTTGTTTTTACTCAGGTCATCTTTGTCTGATGTTAAAATTGAATTAAGGATGTGAAACATCTTAGGTGTGACAAAAATGAGAAAGAAAAACAGAAGAGAAATTAAAGGGGGACAAACACTTTCTCAATGTCACATTCTGGCATGCCTAAAGTCCTCCTGAATACATTTTTATTGAACAGACATAAAAAAATATGCTGTCTTGGAACAATGTGAAATATGGTTAAAAGGAAAAGAGACATCCACATAGAGACATCTAATGATCTATAAACATGTTTTAAAGGTGTTTGAATGGGCTAACCAAGTCTGACTTTAAATGTGAATCTGAAAACAACACACTGGTCATCCATTGACATATCAACTGTTTATGTCAGGTGGCTGATGATGGTGACCTCCAACTGTTGTTTGTGGTGTTCATCTGAACCTTTTTTATGTCTTTCCTGACTTTGCTCTTAAAATGCCAGAGGACTTAACAGATTTTTATTTTGTCCACAGGTGGCGAGGTTTGCTCTCACAGGTGAAAACAGTCTCTACATCCTGCTGCCAAGTACCAACAAACTGTCTGACCTGCAGCAGATAGAGGAGAGGATGACGGATGGGAATGTACATCGAATGATAGAGCAACTAAAGGCAGCCTCTCCCCAGAGAATGGAGGTCACTCTGCCCAAAATCAAGCTGGATGCAGAGCCAAACATGAACATGCTCATCAAGAAATTAGGTTTGCTCATCTGTGAATTCAAATGTTGCTCTGCCACTTCCATTTTTAGCCTACCTTAATACTCACCACAATGACACTATTTGTGGAATATGTCCCTTCATCTGTTATTCGATGTATTCTTCTCTCCCTCTAACCAGGCTTGTCATCACTTTTTGAGGGGGCCAGCCTGTGTGGCATCTCCACAGACGGTGATCTGGTTCTGGACGAGGCCAAGCACAAAGCCTTCCTCGCCCTGACCGAACGAGGAGTTGAGGCCGGTGCTGTTACCAGCTTGTCGTTCTCTCGCTCCTTCCCTACCTTCAGTGCCCTGCGGCCTTTCATCATGCTGCTGTGGAGCGATCAGGCTGACGTGCCGCTCTTTATTGGCAAAGTGATGGAGCCATAAGATGCGGAAAAGGAGAGGCAAATGAGCAGAAAACAAATGATTAATGGAGTCTGCCTGTCAAAGAGTTGAATATAAATCAAGCAAGATAGCATCATTTCTTTTTCTGAAACTTGATGCAGTTTGCAATACCTTTTTAAAAAGTGCATTTAATTTTTTATGAGGTGCACTCATAACAAATAAATGAAAAAATATACAATTACTGCCTGACTTATGTTTTTAGACAGATAGTTCACACTAGGATATAAATCTAACCTTCAGCAGTGTTAATTTTGTTGACGAACAAATCCCATTATGGTTCTCATCAACAGCCTTAGGAAAACTATACAGGATGATTTCTATTTGTGTCAATGAATAAAAAGACAAAAATTTTAGATGGAGATTGAATCCACTCAGATGTAATTTTAGTGGTGTTGAAAGGCGGGAGGAATTGGAAAAGCAGCGAATGAGACTTTATCTACTTGAGCAGTAGGAAGTGAATGATGGATTGAAGTGGGGGGGGACATGTTTCCAGAGAAGATTTTGATATTTTGCTACATTTTCTTTCAATGGCAAAATGAACACATCTTGCAAAAAGATATTAGGAAGTACTTTGTCCTGGAATCATTGTAAAGGTAAGCATGCTGAAATTAACATTACATCCTTACCTATTGGGATATCTCACAAGTTGATTCAGAATTTTAAAAAACTTTCATCTTTTTGGTGATTTTTACTTTTTAAACTTCGTTAAAAAACAATTTGGAAAAAATGGATTCAAACTAAAAAACCGAAACGTATGTATGATTTCATATTTTTGTCGAACAAACTTAGAAAAATGTTGTCAGCTACAATATAGTAAATCTTAGTCTACTAAAACTAATACTCATATAGTTCAATTTGCAGTCCATAACTCCATTTGCAGTCATAACTCGAATCTCAAAAACATTATGTTAATATGCTCCGTTATGAACCTTTAAGTGCAGTCACGTCTGCATTTGGTGGTTGATGATTATTTACAGCAGAAATTGTGGCAGGAGGTGATGAACCTCCAGTGATCTTCTGATATTGCAGCATTTCCAGTTTCCAGAGTTGCGGCCTTACATAAATTTAATCAATAAAATTACTCTTCGCCCAATACATTATAACATTTTTGCTTTTTACAGCTTTTTACCTTTAAATCAGACCGTAAACACTTTGCATGTTTCACTCTCTCTGTATGTGGGCTGCACAGGTCATGAGATCTTTTAATGGCACACTGCCTCCTGTTTCCATCTCCCGTGTAAATAATCGGACTCTGTGTATGACCATCCAATAGAACGTAACAATGGTACCTAAGAATCCTGACATACGTATTTTGTTTTTTAGCTCTCTTGCACTAGCGTCAGCCTCAACTAATCTGGATTCATACTAAATTAAGACAGAAAGAAAGTTATCTACTGCAGGTAAGATAACTGATTTAAACCTTTTAGCAAAAACCCACTTAGAAATGTTGAACTGACACTATAGAGTTAAAAGATAAGGCTCAAGTGACACTCAAACAAGGACAGAGGACCACTGAAACAGTTTGTTTATTTTGTGAAGTAGTTACACAAACCCGACACAGGATGGCAGCCAAACTGTGGGATTGACAATGACATTAAATACACAGGGACTCCACATCTCATTCCTTATCAGCCCTCCTGCATAATCACCACTGATTTCAACTCAAGGAAGACAAGTGTTAAGTCTGTGACTGTAAAGGATTTTTTTTTTAAAGCAAACGCTTGCTTTGTTGAGCACAGCAACTGAGCAGAAATTACCCTGAATAATCTTATTCACAAACAGAAACACACCGCATGAATGGCACAGACTGTAAATACATCAGCCAGAAATGCACTCTATTATGCAAGCCGATGGTAATTGCTAAGCATGCAGCTGTATTGCAGATAAATGATTACATAAGCAAAGCGGGGGTCAATAGACAAGAGCCTGAAAAATACTGCAACTGTAAACAACACAGCCAGAGATCCACAGAAATAAGCAACCATCCGGCCAGAAACGTGATCTCCTTTTGATCTTCTGTTACCCAGTCTCAGAGTAAACAAAGTGCGGAGTATTCCCAGAAATAACATGATCTTGCTGTTTGGGTTGATTATCTCACTGCTGACATGCTGGGACATTAAATGTGCATAGAGAAAATACAAGACAAACCCGCTGGATTTGCCTAATCCAAGATCCAAAGATGTAATTGAATATTTGGTTCAGCCTCGTAAGTTTTCATAATACCCAAGCCCTTTTTTTTTAGGTTGAACACAACTGAACACTGAGGGTTCCCAAGGTTGTTGAAGGACACTACAGGAAATGGACAACTGGATCGATTATCAGTTAGAAACCTCCCCGAAGTCACTGACTGACTGTTGTTTGAATGACCAAAGATATTATGACAGAATCGGGGCGGGGCATTTGATATCCTGGTAGGTATTAAGACAATCAAGGGAGAATTTTTATACAAAACCAAAAGGCTCATTTTTTTGGAGAGCCAGATACATACATGTAGAGACGTACATGTGAATAGCTTGGTAGCTTTTCAGAAATTTGGATCTAAGGCTTCAGCAACACTACTCTGGGCATTTCATAAATTTAATAAAAAAATGTAGTGAGATGGCATTTCAATTAAAAAGTGGTGTAATACATATACACTTCAGCAAGTGGCAATAATGCAGACATTATTGAAATCAAAATTCAAAAAAAGATCCTGAGCATGGCTAAAGCAGTTTAAGGCTAAATATTCTCCAAAAACAATTTTAGCTTCTGTTTTTTACACTGTTCACCTTTTTTCCCTCAATAATTAATATATTGAGGGTAAAGTTTGATGAAAATAGAGTAAAGACAAAACATGACATATGTTGAAAAGAAAAAAAAATAGAAAACTATCAAAATGGCAGTTGGCATGAAAGTAGACCTATACGTTATCGTTTTTAATAAACTCCCTGGATGTTTGGTCCACACATAAAAGCCAGAAATATAGTTTTCTGCACTTTCAAAGCATTTTAAAAATACGTTTTTCACCAAACTATTGTTCTTATGTAAACATGAAGTAAAAATGCAGCAGAAATTATAGGGGTTAGTGTGACAGGGTGTGAAAGTTTTTTGACAGTAATTTCTAACGAGTACATGATTTCACTGTATCAAGTTATGAATGTAGAGATTTAAAACAAAATTGTATGGTTTGAAAACAAAATTTTTAAAACCACTAGCCAACCAGCTAATAGCTTAAAGACTTTGCTTTCAACAATGCTACCTTAACAGCATGCCTTGACAGTTTGTGTCTCCAGAAATCTTTCCGAACAGACGAAGTGGTCTTTTTGTACTAGCAGCCTTCTTTCAGCCAGCTGACGGACAGTGTGGAGCAACAGGTAAGGGAGGGGGTAGCGCTGACCTGCTTTGTGCTCCATACAGCCAAAGACTCTGCATTTTATTAAAACGACTTTAAACCATGGGATCTGTATCACAGAAAAACATTACAGTTTAGAGCGTTTTTAAAACGTTAGTATACCTTGATGTCAACAACATACCCATGTGACCCATTCTAGTTAAACCACGAGAGGGGACTCTGTTCTGTAAGTCTGCACTGCAACAAACTGCGCAGATAATCTCAGCAGTAAATGACGTGCTTAACAGAGAAGGATATCAGTATATCTCTTACCCAGATGATCAATGCATCAAAGATTCAGGCAAATGTCTATAGCAGGAAAGCATGCAGCGGTGGGTTAAAATCTGTTTTTGGGGTATGGGTGGCTTTGTTAAAAGAAATCAAACAGCCAGACCCAATCCGATAACTGTTTTTATGAATAAAAAATGTTAACATTGCCTTGCTTTAAGAAAATGTTGCATCAGCAGTATATTTTATTAGAGCAGGAGCGGAGTCACTGAAATACAGTATATTCTCTTTAATCTGACTGAAATTTGCTTCAGTAGTTCTATAACAACGCAAAATGTTCAAGCAATCCATCTGAAAGTAAAATAAGATGTCTGCTTTTCATTTAAAAAAAAAAGTGAAAAAGAACATTAAGACGTGTTCTGGTTTGTTTCTCAGCCTTAAAAATTGTCAAGCTCACATGACTGACAATTTTATGTCATTATCCTGCAGCCAGGGGTTCTCACAACAACGAGGCCTGAGGTGGTTAAAGAGGATTTCTTCGTTGAATAAACTGCTCTTGCCTTTCGTCAATATTTCTTCACACCTCGGTGCTCCTGAAGTCGAATAGAAACATTCTGAATGGGCCGTGAGGAGAATACAGACACATATTGCACATACAGAAAATGTAGGCACTCGTATCAAAACTCCCACACAAACAAACGCACATACACAAATAAAATGCTGACACATTACTGCCTGACACTTAGGTGATAAAACACCACCGCCACAGACAATTAACAAAAAGACATAACACTGAAAAGGTAAAGGTACGAATCCACCGAATGGATCATCTTGTGCTTTACAGTATAATAACATGGTGTCTTGTTTTGCATCAGATCGACAGCAACTACTTTAAGTTATAGACTTTTTCAACAACATCCTGTAACTATGTACCACAGTAGAAGTCACAAGGGTGTACGTAAAACTGGGTACTTTAACCGAATGAGCCTCGGATCTGTTCGTTAGCTGTAAATTTGGAGGAACATGTTTAACTTCCACAATACGGTGAGGTCTAATTTTCAGTTTAATGTTTTGGTACGGCAACACTTCAACAAGAACATCATCACAATTTTTTTTACCTAGAAAAATAAATAGATTCAGATTATACCTTGTTACCATCACTGAGATTAGTATGAATATAAACTAATATGTTGTGCCTCAATTAGTGGCAACACATGACAATTTAGATTTGTAACGTTATTATTATTGCATCTTTTATTCTTTGTTCAGGTCACTGCTGCTGTTGTTGGGCTGTTGTTTTCAACCACCGTTCAAGTGAGACAAACGCATCTGTGTTTGTGCGTGTGCCTTCGTCTGCGGGAATGTCTTGGGTAATCTAGTCCGGCTTGTCGCTGCTCGGGGCTCCTTGCTGAGTAAGCGTGTGCCAGTATTCCACCTTCTTCCCTTTGTTTTTGAGACACTCGAACCAGTGTCTGAGTCTCTGTCCGGTTGCATTGATGCCCAGCTCTACACCGCCTGCAAACAAAGAAGGAGAAAAACAAGGGCGTAGGGTTAATCGTTGGTTTTAATGACGGGTACACAGTACTGACAGAACCCACCTATTTTTAAATAAAAATATGGCCAAATGGCTCAGCTCATACACATCTAAGGTGACCAGATGTCCCGGTTTGTGTGGGACTGTGCCGCATTTTTTCACTCCTGTCCCGGTGTCCCTTCAAACAGAAACAATGTCCACCATTTGACTGGGTCAAATTTTGATAAGTCAAAAAATTATTCGACTGGAGCTTTTCTGAAATGTAAAGAAAGCAGAGCTGCAGTAATCATCGCAGAGCTGCATCAGCTGTCATTCAAAATGTCCCACATCATGAGCAGCCTGCGTGCCACGCTGCTAGTAAAATAAAACAGAACAAGAAAAGATTTTCTTAGCTTACATCAGTAGGCTAATGGAAAGTATGTCATGGAAAAGAAAATCCGGCTACAACAAAGACTGAGAAATGGCTTATAACTGGGTGAGGCCAGTGAAAAGTGATCTCTGAGGGATTTTTATGAACTTTGCCAAAGTTATTTTTCAGTTTCACATGGAGGGGACCACGATGTCAAGCGACACTGTAAAAGTGAGTTGCATAAGAAATGCACAGCTGAAAAAGCTGTGCTGATCTATGGATCTAAGGCAAAATAAAAAAGATCTAAAACAGGGTTAGAGGATCAGGAAGTGTGCAGTTGTGTAGTTTATCTAGTAAAGACGATTTTTTATTGAAAGGCGCTAAGTTCAAGCCTAGCTCATTCCACTCTTTTTTTTAATATCTGTCAGTCGCAGCTAAAATAGTTCTATATTTAGACTTATAATAAAACTAATAATGCCTAAAACCAACTTAGATGTTGAAACAAAACTTTATTTTTTATGCAGTCTTTGCCTATGGAACATTGAGACATTGTTTACATAATTTACAATAGAAAATAAACAGTCTGTCTTTTGTGAATTGTTGGTTTAATCTCTGAGCTCCCACTGAGCAACATAGACCTTTGCACATCAGTCAATGCTAAGTAAGTTGTTTCAACAGAATACAGCTAAATAACAAATAAATGAGCATGTATAGATGAAAATACATTTAAACAATTTATAAGAGGTCCAAAGACATCTAAAATTGCTACATATAAGGTCTAAATGTGAATGTTTTTTTAATATAAAAATCCAGATTTTAGATTTAATCGTGGACCTGTTTTAGCTGCGACTGACTAGGGTATAAAAGAGAGTGAAATTCAACACGGCACTGTTTCCTGCAGTTCTCTAACAGGGGGCTTGGAGAGTCTCTTTTACTTCCTTTACCATCCTCCTCACTCTGTACGATAGTGAGATCATTACAGGTCCTCATCCAGCCAGGTTTGTCACAATATTTGTTACAATAAAAGGTTTTATGAGCTTCTGTACTAATACTTTGATTGTAACTATGGACTTTTCTACGTGAGCAGCTATTTTCCTGTAGACATTTCTTGACTTAGAAAGACCCATACACATCTACATAACTTAATTGGCAAGATTGCTTGTCTTTCCCATTTTTAACAAAGGCTTACAAATTTGGCTTCTGTGTCCTGATAGCTACACACCAGGGACGTAGGAAGTTTCAAGATACTACAGCTGAAAGCAATGTGAAACGTGTATGAATGTTATGAAATGTTCAGTATGAGATTATGTTACTTCAAGAAAATATGAATTTATATGAAGACTTTATGTATAAATACAGAGGGTGCTGAACTTCAGTTAAACAATCACCTCTCGGGTGGTATCGTAAAATAGGTAAGGCAACAAGCTAACGCATTGAGTTTCTTTGTGAAAATCTAACATCTTTAAACTCACACATCATCTTATGTACAATCACAGACTGTAGAAATGATGGTTGAAGCCATTCGCTGTCAGATCTGAAACCAATATGGACCATGAAGTGTAATATGATTAATGATTTTAAGGTCTCTTTCTCTGGCTGCAGCAGATCATTCAAAAACACCAGCTTCCTAAATGAAATCCTAAGTGTACTCTTTTTTTTCCATCAACATACTGTCGATATCTAAATTCTGATTAGTGTACTGCTGAGGTTGTTGCTTAATTTAAACACAATAGATATGAAGTTTTAAAGACAGCCACTTTTGTCTAATGAGCATTGAAAGATTACACTCTACAAATATGGTCACATTTGGCTCCAGGAATGTTGAAGAGCTAAGCTGAACTGGAGGTGAGAAAACGGCACTTCAAAATCCAACGGGTGAAGTTATTAACGCTCCATTCATAATTTATACAATATATGTGTACTGTTTATCAGCAGTCATCGTAATGAACTGACAGCAAGACACACTTATTGAAGCAGAAATAGATGTAGGCCAAGATTCAAGATGAAAAGCAGAACGGCAGAGAGAAACTGAAGGGTAGTTGGAGAATTAGATGAAAGTGAACCCGAGATAAAACACGATCCTGATGAGTATAAGACAGGGAGATGCAGGCAGTTGTTACACAGAGGTTTTTACAAAGCTCGTCCTATGGCTGTGACTGCACAGTTAATGGGGCATGGAGGTAAACAAAGCCTTTTTGTGACATTGACTTCTAACAGCACTTTGGAAAATGACAACCCCGAGCAAGCAAGGTTTGATTGCTGCTCTGCAACTTATCTTATTGGTGCCTGAGATGCTGCTGTGGGCAGGACAGGAGCAGCCTTTAAGCATCATAAGTCACAGTCCACATCCAGTTTCCTTGGAATAACAACACTTGCTGCCTCCACATAACTCCCCCTCTAACTCCAGAAAATCGATTAGGTGTTCTCCCAGCCGGCAAGGTGCTACAGGCAAATAAATGGTTAGCCATTCTGATTCTGCTTGCAGGACAAGGAAGAGAGAGAAGATGATACAGGTACAACTGAGAATAATGCTCAACCTTTAAAAGCCCCTTAAATCCTGATCTCCACACATATTATGCACAAAATTATGTTTTGCTGCACATATTTTCAGTTCAGGTTTCATCACACCTATCCATCGATTGAAGCATCAAAGGCATAGATCTAAAGAAATCTGGATCTTAGACAATGTTTGTGCAAACTCCTGTAAAATATAATTGTCTTCCTTGCTACAATGTTATTTCTGAGAGGATGCAAAGGTTCTTCAAGTTTGGATTGGTGAAAACATATACAGAAAAGAAACAGTTCCTCTAAACTCATCAGTCCTTCATATACCTGGTTTCCATGCTGCACAGTTGAGCAGCAGTATGACAGTAGAACTGAATGATTGGTCCAAAAGACAGAAACCCTATAAAGTTGGCCAATGCTACTCGATTCTACTGAAAAGCAGTAGCTTCCAGACTTTGTTTCCTCGAATGTTTGACTCTCAGAGCATTCAAGGTTTTACATAACAGATCAATTAAACATACAGACCCACTGCAGATCACACCCCTGTTAAATAACAGTTTTTGTGATCTCAAAAACCAGACCATGTTAAATTCTTTTAAAACTTTTCCCCCCTTTAATGTGACATTTGTTCTTTGTGATTCAACTAAAAAACAAACAAATGTGTCAGGGAGGAAGTATATCTTACAAAAGCTGCAAGGTTGCATTGGTGTGCGCACCCTTAAACTAAAACTACTTTTTTGCACCAATGTTTGGTTCAGTTTCAGCTTTCACTTTTCTTTAGCAGGAATCTGTCAACATCTCACATATTGACTGCCCTTAGCCATTGCAAAACTTTCATTTTGTTCAGGTGAAGCTATACGTATTGATTTGGATGTTTACTTGGCCTCACTGTGATACTGAAATAAATAAATCACTCTTCAGCTACAGCTTTCTAGCCGACACCTGAAAGTTGAGGGTCAAATCCTACTAATACTTGGAACTGTTCATAATTTCATCCACACTTCACAAAGGCAGGAAACTCTCAGTGTCATGTGGTGGGTATTATGTGTATTTGGAAATGTTCTATGTTGTCTGTGCCAAACATACCTTTCGAAATTGCGGCCTAGAAGTTTAGGTACGGTTTAATCAGCATATAAAACGTTCCCCCACAAGGTTCTGGAGGATTTTACCCAGGCCTTGAAGTTTTTTTTGGACAAAAATGTGTCTGTCTTTCAACCATACTTCTTAGTCCAAACATATACGGGAGATTTTTGCCACATGTAGAATAGATCCGCTAACTAGAATTGCCTGTAGCTACTTTGGGGTTTCACATAGAAAGCGGTGGGTGCTGCGGTCTGCATTATTGTGTTTATGCGTGCAAGGTACCTTGCTACAATGAAATCGTTTTGATCCTTTGTGACCTCTCTGCAAACTAGGATGCTAATAAGAAAATGTCAGGAAAATCCAAGTGGGACATCCAAACATTATTTCAAGGTTCATTGGGTTCTCAATAATTAATGAAGAACTAAAAAGACCGAACGCTGGAATTCAATCAAAAGGTGGTTTGACAAAGTATTAGTTTAAGGGTGTGCATAATAATGCAATTGAGGTTATTGTAGCTTTAGTATAACAAAATCCAAGATTTGTTTTTCAGGTGAATTGTACATATTGAAAGTCACATTAAATAGAGAAAAAGTTCTTAAATGATTTATCTTGGTTTGATTTTCATATGTCACAGAATCCCTGGATTTTAACAGAGTTTAGACTTATTGCACCACCTGAGATTTAAATATGACTCATGTAGTAGATCAAATCTCCATTTGTGTGCTAATCACCCTTTGATTAGTGTCCACATTAATGCATTGTTTCCCTCCCATCTATCTATGAAATCTCACCTCTTACATTATTTTCTGACCTTGCTGTCAGGATAACTATCCCCGCTGCTCTAGGATTAATGCTGTTCTTTTTAACAACCGTGTTTTTTCTCTACCCTCCTTTGTCTTGGTGTTATTTTTCTCTTGGCTCTAATTAACCGAACTAGCAGGCCACTGTAGCTGAACCTATAATGATGATGGTTATGGGAATGGATGTATATTGTATTGATGGCCTCTCTGCCCCTCAGGGTTGTAACACCAGCCTCATCCGAACAACAAGCATTTCCCTCCCACCCACACACCTGAACACCACTCACTGAAATGTCTCACACACATTGGTTAACGTAAAATGTTCTGATCTGATGGCCTTTGAGCTAAATATGGTGATAATCCATTGTCACTACATTCTCCAGCTCTTCATACAGCTTCAATAGTGCCTTATTGCCATCATAGGCGAAGCTTTTTAGCAGTCTGATTGAGCTGCTACTATCTGATGGGCTAAATTCATTGCGAATAAGGATCCAGAGACACGCATCAAGCTTTTTGATTTCTCCTCTTCATTTCCCATTCCACTCGGGATCCACTTTCCCCATTCAGCCGCTCCCTCAAGCCTCATAATTACCCCTCACATCGCCTCCATTTTTTAATCCCTCTCTATACCCACTCTTGGCCTGGTTTTTAAGGTTTTTTTTTGCAGTTGCTGCACTTTCATCTAAACATAGTAATATTCTTTGCTGCCGCTGCTGATTTTCTCTTTGAACAGTCTCAAACCTCACCTATGAAGTCGTTGCTCATTCCCAAGTCATAGTCCCACACGGAGATCTCTAGGGTTTTCTTTGCCAGCTGGTCCAAGGTTACTTCATATGAAAACTCCTGTGCAGGTGGCATACATGAAAGAAGATTCACATTGGTTATTAGGAAACGTGGCAATGAAAGCAGCTCAAATTACAAAACTTTAATTGAAAACATGTCAGATTGATGCTGAGAGCACATGCCAGAGGTAAAAAAAAGAATCGGAAAGTGTTTTTTTTTAAAGTGATGCTCTTGCTGCAGATCATTCAGAGCTCAGAAGGGAAATCAAGCGAGTTGACAGGTGTGCATTTTAGATCAAGAGGGAAACATTACCTCATTAAATTCAGGATTGAGAGTCTTTTTCTTCACTGAGGTCTTGTACTTAGACTTTTTCCCCATATCTGGCTGTAAGATGCTGAGAAAAAGAGACAGAACACACCAAGACATCAGGATATGAGGCTGGCAGAGGATGTAAACTCAGTCACACTGAGATAAAAAGGCAGATTTGTAGATCTAAATATGTGAAAGTTTATTTTTCATTTAATCTTACATGAATTTATTCTCAGAAACGCATTTTTAATTAAACAAATAGCTATTTTATATATCTTATATGTTACGGACATTGGATCACTGTGTTCCCCTGCCTCCTTCTTATATTAGTAGTTAAAAGAAATTCAGCCTGTGCCACTTTTTGCAGAGCAGTATTTATACATGAAAAAGATCAGGCGACCAGTATACTTCTTAGATCTCCCTACCATGCCAACCTGGGAGAGCACTGACAGCCCTGCATCTGACCTCAAATTCAACATTCATTTTAAGGAGATCCAGAATTGCTATGTGAAACTTAAAAGCTGTACAGAAAGACAACGCTACCATAACAGTGCACATCAGCAACATCAAGTCTTTATTGAACAAAGACACCATAAGACACCTAAACTTCTCTCAATGAGAATTCTTTAAGGACCTTTAACTCCAGTGCAGTGTTAACTTCTAAGTATGGAAGGTGACTCTCAGTTGCTAGAGGTCACTAAATGACACCATTGTCATTTGCATATTTGGTCATGTGCTATTGTAATGGACTCTGGACGAGTGACAAAAAAATAACATAAATGTGTAAAGGTATAAAAAAATATGTCTCAAACCATAAAACTAAAAATGTTCATTTCAACCTCTATTTGAAACTAGAGATGGGCTGTTTACTGATTTACTGATATAAATTAAAAAAGTGTGTTTAAAAAGACAACACACATTTTAAAATATATGATTTCTACGGTTCCTTTATTGTGATGACAGAGTAAGCACCGAAGTGGATCATGGATGCAAGGTGGCACAGTTGGGACCTGGGATCTTTTTGCATGGAGTTTGCATGTTCACCCGTGCATGCCTCCATTCTGTCTGGGTACTCCAACATCCTCCCATAGTCCTTACATAGGCATGTCAGGTTAACTAGTCAGTCTAAATTGCCCTTAGTTAGGAGTGTGTTTGCATCCAAGGTTGTTTGCCTTGTGTGTCTCTGTGTTGCCCTGAGTGGGACAGGTGTACCCCACCTATCGCCTATTGATCACTGGAGATAGGCACAAGCCTCCTGCAACCCTGCAACGAGAAGCAGGTATAGACAGCGGAAGGATGGATGAATGGAGCATTGAGTAATGCAACACTGCCCACACCCTCCATCTACTGCTGTAGACTTCTGGTCAGCTGCCTGATAGAAGGCATCAACATCAAAACAATTAGTAAATCTCAGTGGTTTCCTGATTTGTCTCTAAAAATATCAGCTATGATGTAATTCCCAGGACCAAACTGAACTGCGTTCAAACTGAACGCAGCACTAGTGTTTTAATCATTACGCCTTTCAACTCATCACTTGAGAAAATGCTAAAAGTTAATAAGGGAATTACAATCAGGCTCAAAAACAGCAAAAACACTGTGAAACCAAGGATGAGCTCTACAGAGAAATGGTGATAAATTGGCTGAGTCATGTTGTTTGCTGTTTCACGCAGTCACTTTAACATCTGAGTCATCTGAGCATTGTTTTTTTTTACTATCACTATTGTTGAGAACGCTTGTGTGTTTGGCACCAGTCAAGACAAATGAGAAATATTTGTTACAGGTTTGCAAAAAAAGCTTAACCTCCCGTAGCCTTTCATGTTGAAGTAATGTTTCATTATTTCTGAGATCAATGCATGTCCTTTACTTTAGCATCCCTGCTGAAGATCAGAACCTGAATGAGTCAGGACGTTTGCAAAATGCTTTCATGAGATAATTGTGACCCAAAAGTCCTTTTAACAAAGGCAGGGACAGTGAGGGAGGGAAAGAGAGAGACTGTGGACCACAGTGAGATCATAATCATGCAGAGGAGGCAGGAGTGAACGTGGCAGAAGGGTTTGCCAAAGGGCCAGAGGAATCTTCATCAGCATAAATTCAGAGTCAAGATGTTCAGGTATCTCACTCTTCCAGCCTCAGCTACCCCACCTCCCCCACAAACGATGAATCCCAGTTGAAACATGAGATGGACTCGGAGGCTGTCACAATCAGAGAGAGTAATGGCTGGAGGGATTAAGGTGGGACAGAAAAAGGAGGAGGACAAGGAACTTAACAGAGAGAAACATTGCCAAATAAAGTTTGAGGCAATATGCTGTACAATGACAAAGTTACTTTGTGAAAAATGTTTTTACACATAAACATATCTACTTGAAGGGCTCTTTCCATCTTTCCCTCAGTTCCCTGCAGTCCCTCTTCCACCAGCTGCTTCTCATTCCCTTCCGATTAGCTCCCTTGGTTCATTGGTTCACTCTCCACTCTTCCTTAGCATTTATACTCTCTGCTTGTCATTACTCTTCACTGGTTCCTCCTGGTTACTACCCTGTTTGCTGCCTGACTCTGTGTCCTTTTAGCCCATGCTCCTGTTATCCTCCTGCCCATGTCTCACACCTGTCTGTGTTCATGTACCTGGTCAACTTGTAAGTCTGTTTATTATTAAACCCTTTTTTTCATCTACTCCACAACACTCGTTTGGGCATACCTAAATGGCCGTAGTTTTGCGTTTGGGTCCTACCTCATCACACAGTTTGACTCTTTTTGGTATCATTGTATGTTTCCACCTGTCCCAAACTATCAACCTCAGATGAAAGGAAACAGTTTAGGATGTTCAGAAACTACTAAGGTTGTAGCAGGTGGCATTTTCTGCAACCCCAGGGTCTCTCTGTGTAATAGACCTGATTTTCAACATTGAAGGAACACATAGACCTCATTTGGCCACGAGACAATGTATTTACACTTACATTATGTCAATGTTTGGATCCAGCAATACGGCTTGGTCTAAAATTCTCCTAAGCTTAGACTTACTTCAAAAGAATCTGTAAATCATACCAAAATGCCAGAAAGCTGTTTGATATGAATGTGTGGAAAAAGACTGAGAGAACACTTTTAAGCATGATGACATATGGATATAACTGTACTCTACTGGTGGATGGAAAAACATGCACTATAACCTTAAATGTCATTACGCATTTGAGCTGACCAGGCTGCGAACTGACAAGATGCTTTCTGGATGTCACCAGAGACAAAGTTCAGTTTGTTTCAGTAATAGAAAACTGTCAGTTGTTTTGCAAAAATCTCAATTTTTAACCAAAACCCCTGAACTCTCATATAGCAGCAGCAACTCTGTGACACAGTTTAATTTGTATTTGTAAAAGAGTCAGAAATTTTATAGCAATGTAATAAAACTGTGACTGAAGGGTGTGATTGTTTAGCTGATCTGGTAAAGATGAATTGTTAATAATACAGAGATTCTAGGTTTGAGTCCAAGTCATTCTCATCGTTTCCTTTTGGTCGAATAAAACAGGTCTGCATTCCTAGAAATGTCTAAAAACACAGTTCAGTTTTAGACTAATTGTAGCCTAGATGTCTGTGCCCCATAAAGACATTGCTTAGATATATTTCAACAAAAATGCACACTAGGAACAATCCACAGTAAAGGAAATATGGCATAAACCTGGACTAAGATAGTACCAACCAAGAAAAAGGCACTGCTCACAAATCGATACCTTCAAGCTAAACTGAAATTTGCAGCTGCCCAAATGGACTAACAAAGTATCACCTTGTTTCATGGTGAGACTAAACAAAGTTGAGCTTTTTGGCCGTATTGACAAAAAGCATGCTTGGGGGAATTAATGTGATGTTTTCAAACCCTAGCATACTGTACTAACTGTAAATCATGGTTGTAGTACTGATAAGTATTGGAATGATGAAGATGGATAATGTTGAGGTAAAATAATTCTATCACTGATATCCTTGCGATATCCTTGCCTCAACCTCACCCCAGTCCGGATGTCATGAGAAAGAACAGATGAAGAGCAGGAAATTAAGATTAACACAAGTTTAATTTGGAAAATAATAAGTCCAATGATTTACAATGCAAAGTTGAATACAAAAGAATGATACAAAGAAAGAAAGGTTTACCAAAGGGCCCTTTGGGAGAGACTCGGTCAGCAAAGCGAGGCCGTATTCACCGAGTGGTCTGTCTTAGCATAAGTGTTAAAGCATTTTATGCCCTTACTTCAAAGCTGACGGTTTGAAACTTCCTTGTAAGGAATTAGTTACGAAGCCACAGGTCCCTAATGGAGTCTTCTACATTCCTGTGTCCCCACTATAAATTAGTTAACCCCTATGGAAGTACTTTATTGCCCATATCATGGCGAACAGCCTACATTTACTGCTTACAGCTGGTGGCAAACATGCTGACCTGAGATCGACCCTTCCTCCAGCCTGAAACCTGCTGTGACCTCTGTCTCCCTGCGGTCCCACATGTTATATCTCACACATGCAAACTTAACACATAGTATGAAACTAAATGATTTTAATTCTCAACAATTACTTCCTTCAAACATTTCAAAGAATAATTTAAATGGTCTTGGGTCAAAGTACATTTCTGAGTTGATGGTCAAGTATGATGCATGTAGAACCCTCATGTCTTCAAAGATTTGCTTACTCAGTTTTCCCAGAGCCAGAAGTAAACAAGGTGAGGCAGCATTTAGTTTCTAGGCTCTGGAACAAACTCCTTGAAAACCTGAGATGTGCAGATATGGCTGGTGCCTTTAAATCAGGAAACATTTTTGTTTACAGCAGCTTTTGAACAAACAAATCTGACTAATGAACTGTTTGAAACATTTGTTTCTTTTATATCGTGTATTTATGTTTTTTTCCTCAATCATTTTATGCTTTGTTATTCTTTCATGTCTTTCTTATGTCCCCTAAAGCACTTTGGATTGTTATGTGCGCTGTGAATGAATGTCGCTATATCGATAAACTTCCCTTGCTTTAATGCATCTTTAAAAGCCCAAAATAAATGACTTTTATGCCAATGATGACCGTATGTAAACGTCCGATCTGAGGTGAAAATTTTGCAACATCCAGCAGGATAAATCTCAAATTTTGGTATGAAAGAAGGATTTACACCCCTCCTTGAACCGCCACCTTAACGTGGTGGAGAGGTTTGAGTGTTCAAATGATCCTAGAGGCTATGTTGTCTGGGGCTTAAATGCCCCTGGTAGGGTCTCCCATGGCAAACAGGCTCTAGGTGATGGGTCAGACAAAGAGCGGTTCAAGAATCCTTCATGAGGGAAAGTATATCGAGGCACGTGACGTCACCCGGTACGGCGGAGCCGGGGTCCCACCCTGGAGCCAGGCCTGGGGTCGGGACTTGTCGGAGAGCGCCTGGTGGCCGGGTTGCTCCCCGCGGGACCCGGCCCGGGCCAAGCCAGAACGAGAGACGCGAGGCCATCCCCCAGTGGGCCCACCACCTGCAAGGGGAACTGTGAGGGACCGGTGTAAAGAGGATTGGATGGCGGACGAAGGTGGAGACCTCAGCGGCCCGATCCCCGGATGCTTAGGCTGGCTCTAGGGACGTGGAATGTTACCTCGCTGGGGGGGGAGGAGCCTGAGCTTGTGCGGGAGGTCGAGAGATATCGACTAGAAATAGTCGGGCTCGCCTCCACGCACAGCGTGGGCTCTGGAACCCATCTCCTTGAGAGGGGCTGGACTCTCTTCTACTCTGGAGTGGCCCACGGGGAGAGGTGGCGGGCTGGGGTGGGTTTGCTTGTTGCCCCCCAGCTCAGCAGTCTTGTGTTGGGGTTTACCCCGGTGGATGAGAGGGTCGCATCCCTGCGCCTTCGGGTCGGGGATAGGTCTCTGTCGTTTCGGCCTACGGGCCGAGTGGTAGTGCGGAGTACCCGGCCTTCTTGGTGTTCCTGTCGGGGGTGCTGGATAGTGCCCCTCCCGGGGACTCCATTATTCTGCTGGGGGACTTCAACGCCCACGTGGGAAATGACAGTGACACCTGGAGAGGCGTGATCGGGAGGAATGGCCTCCCCGATCTGAATCCGAGTGGTGTTTTGTTATTGGACTTCTGTGCTAGTCACGGATTGTCCATAATGAACACCATGTTCAAGCATAAGGGTGTTTGTCAGTGCACTTGGCACCAGGACACCCTAGGTAGGAGGTCAATAATAGACTTTGTTGTCGTATCATCAGACCTTCGGCCGCATGTTTTCGACACTCGGGTGAAGAGAGGGGCTGAGCTGTCCCATGATCACCACCTGGTGGTGAGTTGGATCCGCTGGAGGAGGAGAAAGCCGGACAGACTTGGCAGGCCCAAGCGCATAGTGAGGGTCTGCTGGGAACGCCTGGCGGAGCCCCGCCAGGGATGTATTCAACTCCCCCTCCGGAGAGCTTTGACCGGATTCCGGGGATGTTGGAGAACATAGAGTCCGAGTGGACCATGTTCTCCGCATCTATTGTCGATGCTGCTGCCCCTAGCTGCGGCCGTAAGGTCTGCAGTGCTTGTTGCGGCGGCAATCCAGAAAACCCCGGTGGTGGACACCGGCAGTAAGGGATGCTGTCCCAAGCTGAAGAAGGAGTCCTATCGGCTGTGGTTGGCTTGTGGGACTCCTGAGGCGGCTGACGGGTACCGTGAAGCCAAGCGTGCTGCGGCCCGAGCTGTGGGAGAGGCAAAAATCGGGCCTGGGGGGAGTTCGGTGAGGCCATGGAGAAGGACTACCAGTCGGCCTCGAAGCGATTCTGGCAAACCGTCCGGCGCCTCAGGAGGGGAAACAGTGCTTCACCAACACTGTTTATAGTGGGGGTGGGAGGCTGCTGACCTCGACTGGGGACATTATCGGGGGGAAGGAGTACTTCGAGGATCTCTTCAATCCTGCCCCTCACGCATTCCCTGGTGGAAAAAAGAGGGGTGGGGAACTCGGGGTTGGACTCTTTCATCACCCAGGCTGAAGTCACCGAGGTGGTTAAAAAGCTCCGCGGTGGCAAGGCTTCGGGGTGGATGAGATCCACCCTGAGTACCTCAAATCTCTGGATGTTGTGGGCCTGTCATGGTTGACACGCCTCTTCAAAATTGCATGGCGGTCGGGGACAGTGCCTCTGGACTGGCAGACCGGGGGTGGGGTCCCCCTTCATAAGAAGGGTGACCGGAGGGTGTGTTTTCCAACTACAGGGGGATCACACTCCTCAGCCTCCCTGGTAAGGCCTACGCCAGGGTATTGGAGAGGAGAGTTTCCCGGCCCGATAGTCGAACCCCGGGGTTCAGGAGGAGCAGTGTGGTTTTCGTCCCGGCCGTGGAACACGGCCCAGCTCTATACCCTCTACAGGGTACTCGAGGGCTCATGGGAGTTTGCCAACCGTTCACATGTGTTTTTGGACCTGGAGAAGGCATTCGACTGTGTCCTCGTGAGGTTTTGGGGGGGCGCTCCAGGAGTATGGAGTGGGGGCCCCTTTATTAGGGCCATTCGGTCCTGTACGAGCGGAGCAGGAGTTTGGCCGCATTGCCGGCACTAAGTCGGACCTGTTCCCGGTGCATGTTGGACTCCGGCAGGGCTGCCCTTTGTCACCGGTCCTTTTCATTTTTTTTATGGACGGTTTTCTAGACGCAGCCAAGGGGCCCGGAGGGGGTCTGGTTTTGGGGCCAGGGTTTTCATCTCTTCTTTTGCAGATGACGTGGTCCTGCTGGCCCCCTCTCCCAAGACCACAGCATGCGCTTGGGGGGGTTCGCAGCCGAGTGTGAAGCGGCTGGGATGAAGATCAGCTCCTCCAAAATCAGAGGCCATGGTACTCCCCCGAAAAAGGGTGGCTTGTCCTCTTCAGGTTGGAGGGGAGTTCCTCCCCCAAGTGGAGGAGTTCAAGTATACTCGGGGGCTTGTTCATGAGTGGGGAAGAAAGGGCAGGAGATCGACAGACGGATCGGTGCGGGTGCCGCAGTAATGCGGGCATTTTGCCGGGGCCGTTGTGGTGAAGAGAGAGCTGAGCCAAAAACAAGCTCTCAATTTACGGTCGGGCTACGTTCCTACCCCACCTATGGCCATGAAAATTTGGGTCATGACCCAAAGAAAGAGATCCGGATACAAGCTGAAATGAGCTTCCCCCCTAGGGTGGCCAGGCACTCCCCGA
Organism: Crenichthys baileyi; assembly: GCA_036173005.1. Lineage (NCBI taxonomy): Eukaryota > Metazoa > Chordata > Actinopteri > Cyprinodontiformes > Goodeidae > Crenichthys > Crenichthys baileyi. The sequence goes on along the minus strand of JAHHUM010002143.1, from coordinate 13,137 downwards.
GATAGGGTGAGGAGCTCGGCCATTCGGGAGGGGGTCGGAGTAGGGGCCGCTGCTCCTCCACATCGAGAGGAGCCAGTTGAGGTGGCTCGGGCATCTATACCGGATGCCTCCTGGACGCCTTCCTCGGGAGGTGTTCCAGGCACGTCCCACCGGGAGGAGGCCCAGGGGACGGCCCAGGATACGCTGGAGGGACTATGTCTCTTGGCTGGCCTGGGAACGCCTTGGGCTCCCCCCGGAGGAGCTGGAGGAGGTGTCTGGGGGGAGGGACGTCTGGGTGTCTCTGCTGAGTCTGTTGCCCCCGCGACACGGTTCCAAATAAGCGGAAGACGACGAGTACGAGAAGGATTTACAATCTTGAATGCTTGGCATACCTAAATGGCCTGAGTTTACTCTTTGACAACAAAAAAAATGATAATTAAGAGAGTCAAAAAAACAAAGCGTCTATTTGGCCAACATAAGGAAAAAGGTGAGGTGAAATCCCAGGGGACAACTATGAACTTTAGTAAATAACTGTACAAACCGCAGACACCCAATTTCCATTTCCAGGGGAACGAAATATTTTCTCACAGCAGCATTCATTATTATGACTGCATAAATAAAAATGGAGACTGAATAGCATCAACCAAAGTCTGTCCAAATAACCACAAAAGATTTATAGAGTAATTTATTACAGAAAAAGGCTGGCCCATAGAGATAAGCAAGGATTATCCCACTGATTTTTTTCCTCATGGTTCTCCTAAAACAGGAGATGTTCACTGCAAAACCAATGGCACACTAGCCAGAAAAATATTAATGTACTGTGAACCTTTAACAATGGTTAAAGAGAAGAACTGTTTTTCTCATGAGCAAGTGAGGCGAACTCTGTTCTACAAGCATAATAATGAAATCTAATGGAAATAAATCACTTCAGCCTAATCTATAAACATGTGGCAGCTACAAATATAGTAGACTCATAATGAATATATGATAGGGGACCATCCAGTGTATTTATGAGGGTCTATTTTCTACATGTAAAGATGTTTTGTATTCAGATTTTTACATATAATCTCATATCGTAAAATTGTTGAAAAATCCAGCCTTTGATTAGAGTACATTTATTCAGTCGTAAAACAAAACAGCCTATGTTAAGAAGTAATTGTTTTAAGAAAATACTGGGTGGCACAACTATTGGAATCTCTGACAAATCCTTTAAATACATTAAACTAAATTGTTGTTTTAATTCTTATCGTACCTTCTTCAGGTGATTAGAGTTTCTAGGAACTTCTAAGTAATAATCCATGACTTTCTGTTTCCCAGGTTTTAAATATGACATGACACAGAGGCCCATTTCTCAGCCACTGACAAGTAGGCTGTACAAAGATCTATATTTATCCAGCCACCACACACAGTGAGGAGAATGGTAAGGAAGTTAAAAAGATCTTCAAAAATAAGCGTTTGAGAACTGCAGCCATGAGTGGCATTTTAGGTCACCAAGTCTTCATAACAATGGTCACACGATGCCAAGCGGTTGTCTGGGAGTGATGTCAGATAGGTATTTCCAGTCTAACAATCACAGATGAAAATATACAGCTTGCTAAACTCTACAGATAATCTAACTGGAGCTGCTTTGGTCAGTTGAGACTTAAGCCACTTTCAGGTCATCCTTTAGTTCCATGATCTACATGTGCTTATGTTACACCCCTGAACATAGGGGGGAAAGAATCAGGCGAGTGATTACTTGTTACTTCTCTCTTGCAGTAGTTTAATGCAATGGAGGAGAGAGCGCGAAAGCCCCCTAGTGGAGAATGGAGCCACTACCAATCGATCCCAGAAAAGGCTTACTAGCCGATTACTGATGCACACATCGCCATTTCCTTGAATGAAATTAGATTAATTTAACATGAAACATAACTTTTTAACACTTTGTTTTACTGTATTTACATTGTTGTTTAGGCTTATGTGTATTAATTTGAATTAATATTTATGTAACCCTTTTTACTGTCAACTCTTATAGTATGAAATCAACGTATGAGCACAGCTGTAAAAAATCTGTTAGTACCACATTGGGGGTACAATAGTAGTCTATAAACAACCTATCACACTTATTATGCCTCGCAATCCCCTGAAAGGTCCTGATATGGTAGTCGGAATCCTGTAACCATTAAGAACTATAGGACGTAATACAGGATTGTGGAACCAGTGTGACATAGTACAAAGGAAAGATAGATGCAACCACAGCACGAGTCTGCAGGTGTGCAAAGAGCGGAAACATTGTATCATCCTACAGCCTCTGTCTAATCTGAAAAATATCTTGGTCTTGCTGAGGATGCCACACAACAAACATCAAATGCATATGGACATTTGCATGAGCATTGCAACACAGAGCTCAGTGGTGTGGGGGTTTCTTCCAGGAGAAATCCCACACAATTTTTGTTTGTACTGCAGTTGTAGGCAATACCCTTTTGGTTCTGTAACCGCAGCTGCATCATCTGACAGCACACAAGCCTCATAATATTGTCTTCTCTGATGAGAAAGGACAAAGTGGGCTGTTTGTGGCTGTGTGTTTATTGCAAAACCATTATCTGAAAGGGGCTTAAAATTAAGCTTTTCAATAACAAAAACTCCAGGTGGATCCAAGTGAAATACAGAATACAAAGTTGGAGAGCCTCTCATTGTCTCTTAAGTATGGTAGAGAACCTGTGATGATGTGGGCCTGTTTCTCTTCCAAGATAATGGGAACATTGATAGAGTACATGGCATTATGAACATTTTGAAATACTAAGTATAATGATGATGAATAATGATCTAAATCATATTGACAAATCAAAACAGAAATGTTTTCGTTAATTCCAAAATTAACTTTCTTCCATGGCCATCTCAGTCCCCAGACCTAAATCCTATAGAAGGTGAGTCAAAGAGAAGGAGCCTAAGAGAAGAGCCATGACTTGGTCGGTCGGTCAGTCTGTCCGTCCAACCGTCCATCGCCTATACCCAGAATTTTAAAGAATTTTAACTGCTTCCACAATAAACAATTAATTTATTTTAAAGCTTTTTACATCCCCACCGGGTTACCAAAACATGAGCAGCACTGTAAGGACAACATCTTCTTTTTTGACCTAACTGAAAAACAGCAATAATAGAAAAAGCCAAGTTTAGTGTTCTGAGATGCCCTCTGTTCACTGAACACTGTCGCTCCACTCCCTCACTTTACTTCAGCCTTTGTAGGGCATGTTTTTTTGAGTAGTGGACCTCTGAAAATAGACATTCAAACAGTGGCTGGAGACAAAGATGGGGAGACTGAATAATTGAAAGCTTAGCTGGGTTTCTCAGACCAATCCACAGACCAATCCACAGTCTAGACAAGTTCAAAATAACAAAAAGAGTTGTACTGTATCAAAATTGTTAACAGCATGTGACTTAATGCATTTACGTAAAAGGTGTTGTACATGAATGTGTTAACACCAGTTATTCGTTAGTTATATCTATAGCAACTTTATACTGAAATAGGCCACTTGTAACTAATGACCGTGGACTTAATTTAGCTTGCACTGGTAATACTGAACCACATTGATTCTGAGAAAAATTGGAGGAATTTTTTTCACGGAATAATACCTTAGCTTACTCAAACTAGTTTTTCTCAATGGCAGGATCAGGGTGTCTGTTGTGTGTGCACTATGAGGTCAGATGTCTGCCTATCAACATTTCTTTTAAACCTAATTATAAAAGCTTTGGTTTGTGGGTTACTTTTTAAAATTCAAATTTTATGCTCAATTATGTTTTACATTCACCATTTGGAACAGTGCACCAGGTACAGAAAACATGCAGATTTCAGCATTCAGGCAAGGCATGGAGAAAGCCTGTTCTGTTAAATGTTTTAATTATGTGATGCAAAGAAAGGTAGTTTATATCTATAATTTATTTTGGCAAAACTATAGAAACAGGCCTATGTTCTGTGCTGTTTCCAATATGATCGATTGATCCTCTTCACCAAATTGCACCCACATTTCCTCTCTTTCTACCTCAATTTCCCACCCATTAATAAGCGGGTCAACAAACAATAGAACAGTTTTAAAGTCAGTTGCAAGCTGAGTAGTGATGTTTTTACAAACATTTGGGAAGTCAATGACAAAGAATATGAAATTAGTCCAAGTACGGAGCCTCGCGGCACTTCAACTTGACAGTCTAGATAAGAAGATTTGATACCACTGACAGACACACAATGAGTTATTTTTGCCAAGTATGATTTCATCTAAAAGAAGGCCTTGTTAAAGCTGCAGTAGGTCACTTTTTTAAAAATACACTTTTTACACATTTGTCATAACTGCCACTATGTGCAGACAGTAGAATGTGAAACAGAAGATCTGTGAAAAAATCATGCTCTTCTGGCTCTACTAAGTGGTTCTGCTGCCATTTACAGAAATACATCGCTCCCCGTCAGAAACAACCAATCAGAGCCAGGAGGAATGTCTTTCCAGTGTCAATCATACTTGTGTTTGCTCCTCATTCCTGGTGTGCTGCAGCTGTGGTAGAAAAATGGGAATTATCAGATTTAACCAAAATTATTTTAAAATGTCATGTCTCATGATCTGTGACTAGATATCGTGTCTCATCCCATTTTGTGAGCTGGGTGTATCATGACACCCTTTGTATTTATTTTTAAATGAAATATAACTAAACATTTAAATTCTAATTAAGCTAATTTTCTGAAATAGACAAAGCACAATATTGGCAGTTGCCATGTACGTATATGCCAGCATTTACTCAAAAGCAAAATTTAACAAAGAAAACTAGTATTTTAACCTTCTTTAACTGCCTCTCGTGTTCATTTTTTGATGTTTTAATGGAATCAAATTAAGTGTGAAGGACACCATGAAAGAGTCACAACAGCAAAAAATATCCCTTGAAAAGCATATTTTTCTCTGTGGTTTGCCTTTTCGCCATATGAGCCACATGTCAAAGTCACAACTCTGCAGCGTGACTATTGGAGTCATGAGAATTTTGAAGCTAAAATTGTCCTGACAGCATGTTTAGACAGTGGGAAAGACACAAAACAGAGAAACAAAAGCAACCAAGAAGAACACTGAGAAGTGACAGGAAGGGGCAGGCGAGAAGGAGCTGGTGTTAAAGTCAAATAATTTAAAACACACATACTCAACAACAGCAAACAGAAAGTGATGAAGAGAGTGAACAACATTAGAAGACAGGAGCTAAATATATTTCTGCTGCAGGGAGGAGACTGGGATTTCTACCCCTCACGCAATTCCAGAGAAAGGAAGCTGCAAAGTATGGCAGTATGCTTGGTCAGCAGAAGGTATCTGACATGTTTTCCAATTTTGATGCCTTTTTTATGTTGTTTTCTGAAAGAATAATTTATCTTTTACATATGTTAGATGTGCACTTGCAGAGAAAAAGTCTGCAGGCACTTTTGTCCAATTCAATGAAAGGCAAATCAGCTCCTAGATAATTCTGACCTTTGTTTCTCTGGAAAAGTGCCTATAGGCTGAATGTCAGTCAGAAAGAAGAGAAAACTTTCATGGCTTACGCAATGACTACTGGGTAGTTTTTTTTCATGCTCCCTCCCTTTTGGGTTTACTGTAGTGTAGGTTCGACATCGGCTGAGCTGAATCGACAAAACTTTAAACTCCACTATGAAATATTGTTTGCTACATTTATATTGAACTTTTTATGCTAACCTAAGCTTTTTCCGCCTGGTTCTGTGCTTGTTTACTGAATATTCGAATTTGCATATCTTTTGATCCATCTTCCTACAAACTGTTACTTTTTAGTTTGACTCTGATATTACTTATCAAGGTAAAATTTGTGAGTTCATTAACCTTTTAAAAGATGATTTGATCAGAAAGTCACAGTGTAAACAGCTCCTGAGCAAACTGAGTTGGGGATGTATTTTCATAGTGAGCTGACTAAAAGATAGCCATCTTTGTAACACAGTAAATCCAACATGTAATGCTCAAAAAGCCACACAAACTAATTAATCTTGCATGAAAGTACAGCTATCATGTGCATCTTATTTTGGTCTCAGTATTTAATGTTGACAAGGCTTCCTGTTGAAGCAGTGACAATGATATACCTGCTTCTCTTTATCAGTCCTGCAATATATCTCTCTGCTCTGCCTTAAAGTCATCTCCTGAACGTTGTGTCAGCATAGGTTAATAAGTGAGGGGGCTTTTTCATTTGGTGCTCTAGGACATTTGGCAATTCCTAATTTTTCTTAGGTAAAATGCAATCCTGCCTCCAAGCTTGAAGCGAGATTTGTTCTGCCTGCCCGCTCTCTGCCCAGCTCATTTAGTCTTCTCAAGCCAATTCCTTTCGGAAAATGAAATGTCTTTATCTTCATCCCAGGATCCTGAAGCCATGGAAGAAGTGTCAGGACATTTCTAAAGGCACACACTAAGATACCTGCGTTGAAGGAGTAAGTTTAGACTTTTCCTTACAGACTTTTCCGGTTCAGAATGCAGATTCTCATTTTATTGGTGTCACCATAGTAACATACACTACCGGTCCAAAGTTTTAGATGACTATTAAAATTGTATTTAAATTGTAGATTCTCACTAAAGGCAACACAGCTATGAATGAACACACATAGAATTATGTAGTAAACAAAAAGTGTAAAATAACTGGAACATTTTCACATTTTTGATTCTTCCAAATACCCACCCTTTGCTTTGATGACTGCTTTGGTCTCTTGGCTTTCTCTCCATGAGCATCATGAGGTGGTCACCTGAAATTATTTTTTAAAGAGTCTTGAAGGAACTTCCCAGAGCTTCATTGAGCGATGACCAGAGGTTAACATTTCAGTCATCACAGGAAAGGTCGGCTACTTTAAGGAATCTAAAATATGAAACATGTTTAAAGCTATTTTATTTTGTCTTTGCTACATCATTGCGTATGAGTTCATTCCTTGTTTTGATGCCTTCAGTGAGAATCTAGGTACAATGTAAACAGTAAACATAAAGAAAACCATTAAAAGAGAAAGTGATTCTAAAATTTTTGACCGGTAGTGCATATTGGAAGCTTATACTGCTGCAAGAACTGAATTAGATTTGCTGAAACTTACCCACTGTTTGAAGGACTGGCAACTACTGACCTTGATGACCTACTCGTGCATATCAGGATTTTTTAAGTAGAGAATCAAATTTTGACATGTGAGTAGTACTCTCACATTTCTGTCACATTCAACTTGTTAAAACCACAAACCTCAATGTATTTCATTGGGATTTTATTTGATGCACCAACAGAAAACAGCACATATTGTTAAGTGGAAGCAATATACATGGTTTTCAAAGTCTCTCCCACGTAATACTGTCTAGAACCAACATCTGCTGCAACTACAGCTGCAAGTCTTTTAGGATTTGTTTCTACCACCTATGTACATCTAGAGACTGAAAGTTTTAACCATTCTTCTTTGACAAATATACCGGACTGAATCCGACTGAATAGACTGTATGTGAAAGGCAATTTTCAGATCTTGCTACAAATTCTCAATTGGATTTAAGTCTGGACTTTGACTAGGCTATTCTACCACATGCATATACTTTGATCTAAATCATTTCATTGTAGCATTGTACTATTTCATGGCTGTATGTTTAGGGTTGTTATCTTGTTGGAAGGTGAATCTCTGCCCTAGTCTCAAGTCTTTTGAAGCTTCTAACAGGTTTTCTGCCAGCGTTGCTATTCTCTCCTTGCCCGCTCTAACAGTCTGATATCATTTTGGAAGCTTTGCAGTTGTGCCATACTCTTTCTAAGTACAGATGATGAATTGCACCAGGCTCATCAAAGTGAAGGGGGGCAAAAAAAAATGCAGATCACACTTTTGCTTAATTGTGCACTCCGCTAAAGACTATGGTTGTAACACGAAAAAAATTTACATCAATCAATCAGTCAAAATTAATTTATATAGCACCTTTCAACAGTCCAGACTGTGCTGGAGCGTCCCTCGGGAGGTGTTTCAGGGTGTCTGGTAAGAGGGAAGTCTGGGCATCCCTACTGAGACTGCTGCCTGGTCTCGGATAAGCAGAAGATGATGAGTTCAAGAATCAGTGCAAAAAAAGGCACTTTAATAACAAGATTAGGTTTAGTAAAATTAACCTGTGGGGTCATCAGCGGTAAAAATAATTTAAAAAGACTTTGAAAAGTTTGCGAAATATTTTATGCCTGCACAGCGTGCAATTAAAATATCTTCAAATGCAGCAATCGTACAGTCTTTGTCACACTTAGATGTTTCAGATCATCAAGCAAATGTTAATATTAGAAAATGATAACCTGTGTAAATGGAAATTTAGTTTACAAATAAAATACAAACCAGCCTGGCCCCATGATTTAATGTTTTTTTCCACGCCTTGTGTAAAGATAGCATGCCAAAGTGGCTGAAGAAGCGCAGAAGCCAGAGGTTGTCCAATATAGAAGGTGGCTTATTTACCTAAAAATTGAGACCAAAAAAAATTGTTTCAGAAATCCAAAAAATTGTTGACTCAAAATTTAGCATTGCGCAGTTGAACAGAACTAAACTTAAGTAAACCAAAATTAATGTCAAGTGCCAGGGTTCTCCACAGGGCAAAAATGTCACCGCTACGCTGAAATTTAGGCCGAAACGTCATTTAACGTCAGTCGATGTCAGTTAAAGGTATCGGCCCTTTGACTGACATCTGGGCTCCCTCTGTGTGGTTTTTATGTTGGCTATAGTGCATGCGCTGAGTCTGTTCCTACTTCCTTTTACCCTATGTGACTACTAAAGGTAAAGCTTTCTAAAATCATGTCAGCTTCACAGGGTTCCCGTTTGTGGAACCTCTCTGTAGGCGATTAACAGGAATGGAAGCCATTGATCCCAGTCTGACCCTCTATCATTCACAAACTTCCTTAGCATTGATTTCAAGGTCTTGTTAAATCTCTCCACAAGGTCATATGTCTGTGGATGATAGGGACTGATCTTGAAACCTTGGATTCCTTGCAAACTGTGCATTTCTTTGAGCAGTTTTGAAGTAAAGTTGGTGCCCTGATATGTAATGATTTCTTTTGGAATTCTAACCTTTAAGAACAACTGAATAAGGCAGTTGACAATCTGGCGAGCTTATATTTTCTTCAGGATATCTCTTGGCATAGTCACAAACCACAAGTATATACTTATGACCTGTATTAACAATGGGCACACTAATAAGCAGAGCCCTATCTGCTTTTCTGCCTGGAGCTATTATTTGACACTGCGGGCAAGCTTTGCAATATTTTACTGTGTCACTGAACTGTCGAGGCCAGTAAAACCTAGGAATCATTCTAGGGAATGTTTTAGATTGCCCCAAATTGTCACGGTGAGGTTTTGGGGTGGACCGAAGCACAGACAAGAGCTAGGCAGCAGCATTTTGAGCAGTCCTTAGTTTATTCAAAAAACTCAAAAGGGAAACAAAACACTGCGGCAGTTCACCAGAGTCAGAATTCCAAACTTACAAGCGTTCTGCAGGAACATGCAGGACACAAGGCTTGGACGAGGGAAACGAATGAAGGTGAGAGACGAGAGGAACCAGCGGGGAACAAAGAGCACAGACCAACTGATATACAGAGAGAATACAAAGGGCAGGTAATCAAAGGAACAGGGAACAGGTGTGACAAGAGGCAGGGAGGCAGAAGGAACAGGTGAGCCTAATAAAACTAAAACATGAGGAAAGGACTAAATAACAAGACAGTGAGCAGACCTAAATAAGACTATAGACCAAGATAAATTAAAGAATAAGAATCAAGAATAAACATGAACTGAAGAAAACTGAGAAACTGGAGGGAACACAACAATGTAAGACTTTAGCAAAATAGAAACCATAAAGAAACCCCGACTACAAAAGTAAACAAACCTAAACCAACACTGATAGAACAAACTGAGAATGAAGAAGAGGAAAACGACTAGAATAAAAGTAAACAATAACTAAAGCTAACCAATAAAAGGAGAGGCTGGAGAACAAAAATGAACTAGCTAAGCAAATGGACAAAGGTAAGAAGAACTGGAAAATAAGGGGAACTTAACCCGAGTAATAACTAAAGGGGAAAACAAATGACGAGAGGAGTAACAGAAAAGAAAATAAATAAGAGAGTGCAAGGTGACCAGGGAAGTATGATAAATAATAATAATAATTATAATAATGAAACCATTCTAAGAAAATAAACAGGAAAACAACACCAAGAGAACTAGGAGCGAGGAGAGCACACTGGGGGGCAGAAGATAACCGAAACAGAAACCACAACTAAGAAGAATACAAAACAAACAAATAAGAAACATCTAGCTAACGGTAAACAAAAACACAAAACCACAAACAAAATCCAAAAATTCCAAACTTTTGCACAAATATCCTGCCCAGGGAAAAGAAAGACTCAGTTTCTCAGGAACACATTTAGAAAACAGTGGTGTAAGAATTGGATGTTGTTTCTGTAGCAAAGCAACATTGCTAGCAAAATGAAAAGCTTCCATTGTTAAAGACTCTAGCATTTGCTCAGCTACCTTTGTTCCCCTCACCTTTTCATGCTTTTTTCTCTCTCTTGCTCTTCTTTGTTTTATTATGAGTACTAAACTCATTCAAAGGCGTTTTCGCATTTTAAAATGGTAACTCAGCCCAGCCCAAAGTATTAGCCTGTTGGTCCTTTGCTCTTGACCTTGTGACAGCTAGCAAACTTTCACCAACTTTGGCCTGACAGGAATGCTTGGCTATTAGTTCTGCAAATGATGGGAGATCTTGGACCAACACCGCCTGATAAGGCAGTGTTAGCAGTACTCCTACTGAAAGAGTATAAGACTGGCCTTCAACTTCAGTTACAACTTCAGCAATGGGATGAGGAACCTTGTCACCATGAATACAGCAAATCTGTTGCTCCAGAAAATCATACATTCCTAGGAAGACTGTTTTATCTTACCAGAGTGCAATTACTTTTTAAATCTAACAGAGCTACACAGGATTTCTCTTTAATAAGCACCACTGTTGAAGGTTCGTGTTGCTGGCATTAAAGTGCATTGTTAAATATTAAAATAACCGTGATTAACCACAAAGTCTAAGTTTAATTTCACTTGCCACACCCAGACCTGAGTATTGTCAGATCTATAGAAACAAGAAATCAATCAAATAGTAACAGCCTGGTAACATGAAGTTGGCATAAACATCTCAAATAAACTAACAAAAAATGCAAAAACAAGAAGTCTGCCACACAATTAACATCCAACTGAACACCTTCTCTCACTCTGCTGGGGTCTCATTAATAAAACATTGCGTAGGATCTATACTAAAAGTGTATGTATGCCCAAAAGCCATTTCGGCTTAGACTTTCAAAGCCATGCGCACGCACACCAGCAAGCAAACTCCCCTTTATAAATCACAGCTGCACCTCAATGTTTGCGTACAAGCCTCATGTTCTGCCCCCTACACGCCCACATTCAACCCTAAATGGTCAATGCAAAGCACCCCATGAATGCCAATGTGTATTTAAATGATCCAACTGATCAATGTTATTTCATGGCTAACAATGGCAACGGAGAAATGGGCAAAGAAACGTAATTTCACCAAGGCAGAAATTGATGTGTTGGCGAGTGAGGAAGAGAGCCAAAAAAATATCATGTTTGGTAGCAACAGTAGTAAAGCAATAAATAAAAGGTGTGTCACCGGGTTATTTAATTTGTTTACAGCACTGGTATTGCCTCACACCGTGTTATAGTTTATGTGTGAATCTTTGGTACACATCACCCTGGTGATCTTCGAGGAGAGGGATGTGATGGTGAGACTTTGATGAAATGTTTGTGCGGATTTTGATTTAAGATATAAGTTGGCTTATAGGCCTTTTTTTTTTATTTGTGAAGGCCCCGGTTATAGCCCCCAGCCCAGCATAAATAACACTGGGGTTTTTTGAATGTTTATGATAAGTAAACAATGTTTATTAGGGGTGAAATATGGAGTTTTTTTTAGGGAGTGAATTTTGAAACTCTGAAAAGAATCTGGCAGTGTGTTTAAATTTCCCCCCACCCACCATCTCATCGCCTTTTTCCCCGTCCCCAAAAGAGATCTTTGCGGTCAGAGTTTGGGTGATGGACCGCAGGTTCTCCCATCAAGTTTGTTGTTTATAGATCACAACCTTTGTGTGGAAAGTGACATACACCAGTTTCAGACCCCGTTATGTGCATAGGCCACATTTATAAATGAGACACCCTGATCTTTAGTCAAAGCTCCAGCTCTGCAAAGACAGACATGCATATTCTTCCACAGATCTATGCAGAGAGGGGTGCCATGGGTGCAGCAGGTCACAGAATAGACTCAACTCAGAAATTCTGTCTCATACAATCTGACTGGTTCTTTCAAACTCTTATCAAGCCTCTGGATCAGCTGGATCACATCAGGAACATGTTTGCATTTAAAGATAAAAGTGTAGAGAATAAAAGAAAACCAGACTCGTAAATGTCTTTAAAAGACAACATTTCAGTTTACCAGCAAAAGCCTTTCCCTTTTAAACCCCTTTTAACAAAATTCTGGGCTAAAAATAAACCATATCTAGGTTAAACATAAAAGCAGGACAAAATCAAGTTCTTTCTAAGCGAAACTAGAGGACTCTTTAGGTCCTTTTTAAAATAAAACATTATTTTATTAAACAAGAAGACAAGATCCTCTTAAACCCCCCAAAATTTTCTGTACTAGCTTTGGGAAACTGCTGTTTTTCACAGCCCTAAAGCCCACTTTTTGAAAAGTGCTGGGTTACAGAAAAAAGTTGTCCTGAGTGGGAGCTCTTCTATTCTGCACTGTTGGTTTTCAAGTACAGGGAGCACATCAGAGATTGAGATGTGTGGGTTTTTATCTGTCCCTCCCGCCTGCAGTCAAAGGGGGCTCAGGTTGCAAGTAAAAACATTTCCCCTCCTTTTTTGTGTCCTAGTTTTTTTAGGAACCCATCATTCAGGTAACGAATTTTTTGCTTAGCAGTCCAGTATAATCCGCTCAACAATTGCTCTTCAGCAAAGAATTTAACAAATTAACCCATTTCTCTTCACAGGCAAAGTAAAGTTTTTCACCTTTTGCAGCCTAAAACCTCAATGTGGTTTATTGGGATGTTATGTAACAGACACAAAGTAGTAAAAACTGTGTGATGGAGGGAAAACAATTTTTGGTTTAAACTATTTCATATGGGGTTTTT
>JAHHUM010002142.1:0-243513 GCA_036173005.1 Crenichthys baileyi | reverse complement strand
AGTGCAACTGGAAAAATTTTAATAAATTTGAGACCTTGACTTGGCAGAAACAAGGCTGATGCACAAGTCAGTGGTGGCACCAGGGGTAGTCTAAAGGTCAGGCTTGGACAGCTTGATTGAACTTGCAAATAAACAGTAGAAAATTTGTTCAGCAACTGTTGGACTTTTTTTGAGTTTTAACCAAAGATGAATCTTCTTTAAACCAAATTGCAAGCTGTTAATATCAGCATATAGATAATGAATTATTATTATTATTTGAATGATCATTTGAAAACAATTATCCATCCATCCATTTTCTATTCCCGCTTCTTCCTTACTCGTAGGGGAGCTGGTGCGTTTCTCCAGCAGTCTACGGGTGAGAGGTGGGGTACACCCTGGACAGGTCGCCAGGGCATCGCAGTGGAAAACATTATCTTAGCATAATATTTTCCCTTTTGACAAGCCTCCATAAACGCTGACCAGAGGTACTGGATTAAGATATGTTAATGTGCAAGGATCAATGAGGGTATGCAAGGTGATATCAAGTCCACACTGCTTGGAGCCTTGGATGGATTGACATTAGCAGGTCTTTAGAGGAGCCAGAGTGTGGTGATACAAGTGGTTGAGGGCAAGTCCAGAGGGGCTGGATGGGAGAAATCATTGAGCAATGAGTGACACCTTTAAGGGGTATCTAAAATTAAGAATGATTAAAAAGCAAGACAGACCAGCGGCAATTCTTTGGGAAAAAAATTTATAAATTCCAGGTTTTTAAGACTTTGAGACTTTAAGAATTTGAGACCATGCTAAATCCTCTTCAAACTTTTTCCACCTTTAGTGTAACATATATCTCTTTCAAATATGAAAACTAAAATAGCCATAAATACGGCTTTAATCCTGCATTAAATATAAATAAAATATAGTGACATATATAGAAACTAAACTCTTAATCAGGACAGAAATCATCCTTGAATTATTGTTTACTTTAAAAAGGTTATCAATATGGTGAATAATATTGGGCTTATTTACCAGACTTTATTTCTGAAAAATGTATAGGTGAATATTATTCAGGAAGTATCATTGTAAATGTAATAACCTTGTTGCACCTCAAACTAATACTTTGTTAAAACACCATTTAATTTTATTTCAACATTCAGTCTTCTTGAGTTCAGACATGGCTTCAATTATTTTGAATCTAATGAAGGGTATACAATTCTGTTATGATTCTGGCCCATCTGCCTGCTCTGCTCTCACTCATGCAATTAACTCATCTGCTTCACCTGTCTGCTGCTGCGCAATCACCGTCATGCCACACACCTGTGGAGCTGCAGTTATACACAGCCCTCTGACAGGCAGACGGTGCCAGATATTCGAAAACATTTGTGAGTAGTTATCCAGCGTACCTTCCTGACTGATCTCATTCCATGACCTTGCCTTGCCTTACGGATTATTCCCTCTTGTTTGCTCCTTGTCTGACGGATTGGATTTTGGATTTCGACTCTGTTTTCTGCCTCTGGTTTATGTCTCTGCCTGCCCCTTGTCTGACGCCTCTAGCCCTGGAATTCGACCCTGTTTCTGTCCCTGGATTTACGTCTCAGCCTAGCCACTGGTTTATTCAGCCTAAGTTCGCCTGGCTCTCTAGTCTGCCTGGATTTATTATCAAGAGGACAATCCCAGCTCTCTATGTTCCTGTCACAGCGTCAGCTGGTTCCCCGGAGGATTTGGATCAGTCGGCAATCCGACTTCAGTCTGTTGGACGCTTCCTCATTAACTGTCTGGATCTCTTCCTCCTCTGGATTCTGTGCCTCATCACCAGACTGAGAAGTGGTTCCTGGAAGCTGACTGCTGTTCTTCTGCTCTCTGATCCGGGTTTCTAAAAAACCCTTTTTTATTTTATAAACTTTTTTTTTGGGCTAAATTTGGGTTCTTTTCTCTGGTCGTGATATAAAATCTGGCCAAAAAGTTTACCCATCGCCAGCACAGCAGTGGCGCACAAAGTAAATTACTCAAAAATTGCCCGTTTTAAATTTTCCGGGCTTGGGGGAAGTGTTTTTCAAATGCTGCGATCCATGAGCCCTGCTTCCACCCAGCTTCCCCCCGGGCCGGTTTCCCCCAGATTCCTGATCTTTTGCTTTTGGTAAAGAAACCTAGATCAAGCCTCCTGACTGTTTAGGGAGATCCTGACCAGTGCTGTGTTTTTCCCTTATTTCCATGTGGATTCTTTTTGGCTTCACCCTTTTCTGCTTCCCTTCTGACGCTCAAAAGGGGCTTTTGTTTTTTCCCCCTGCTCTCTGGAAAGGCTAAGAAAATGGGGCCTGCTGAGTGGCAAAAGGGGTTCGTTTCCCATGTGCTTTTTTTCTGCTTTTTAAAAGAGTAATGGGGTTTTTTTAAATCCATTCCCTAGTCGTAAAAGCTCCCAAAAGGTTTTATTTCTCCTTTTAAACCCGGGAGGGGAAGGGGTTACATCTTATTCATTGACTTTCATTTACTGGCACCCAGACAGCCCTTTTGGAAAATGACCCGGGCCAAAAATTTGGAGGCTTTCATGCAAGGTCTGAATGAGAACATTAAGGATGAACTGGCTCCCCCGGGGACTCCCCTGCCTCCCTTTCACCAATTTGAGGACCTGGAAAACCCGCATCGTTTTGGGCTCACGGGAAAGGAAAGGAGGGAGAGGCTTCATAAGGGGTTTAAATTCCCCTTCAGCTCAAGCCCTGTTCCCCCCCTAGCCCCCAAAGGGTCTTCCACCCCCTTCTTTAACGGGTTGTGCCCCGGCCCCCAAATGCAGTTGGGTCTTTCCAAAATTTATGGGGGGAACAAAGATGTGACGAAGGAAAAATAACTTTTTTTTTTATTGTGGTGGACAGGGCCCATGTTGCATTCAAGTGTCCTTTAAAAAGGCCCGGCCCCAGTAGAGGTGAGGAAAAACTCTACTGAGAAAAAGTCCCCTGTCTGTCCCCCTTTCATGCTCATTTCCTCCCAACTATTCAAGTGTTTTCCCCCTTCTCATCAGGTGTCAATTCATTGACTCAGGGGCGGAACGGAGTTTATGGATGGTCTTTTCCCCAAAGGGAAATGACAAAACCCCTTCCCCCCGTCGGGAAAACCCGTAATGCCCTGGCTTTGGGAAATGGTCATAGTTTTCAACATTTTCATACTACAAGAGGGAGGTAAAAAAAACTCACCTGGGGGGGCAATTATCGGGGGACGAGGGTAAATTTCGGTTTATCAACTCCCCCTTTAAAAACCCTTTTGTTTTAGGGGCCCCCGGGTTCAAAAGAAACCAATCCCCTTTTTAAAAATTGACTGGAAAGGGCCAAAGAGTTTTTTGGGGGGGGCAAAGGGTCCTCCCTGGGCCACTTGCCGTCTTCTGCCTCTACAAAATTTTTTCCCCGGAGAATAAAACTTTGAGGGGACATACCTATCTGTCTAAGGAAACCACCCGAATATCATGCCATTTAAAGGGGGGTTTTCAAAAATTTCCAGGCTAGGCATTTTTCCCAACCCTCATAGCCCCTATAAACGGGGGCATTGGGGTTCCTACCAGGCACTTCTCCCCCTAGGGGTCGATTGTATCATTGTCAGGACCAGAAAACCAACCCATGAGGAAGAAAGGGTTTGTAGTCACTAAAAGCTGGTGTTATCGGGACCTTCTTCTTCTCCAGCAGGGGCCCGGGCTTCTTTCTTTGGGGGAAAGGGGAAGGATTTTTTCCCCTTGAGAACCATGATCGACACAGGGTTTAAACGAAAATCACCGTCAAAAACCCAAATACCCTCTCCAAAATTATGAACACTGCTTTCGGACCAAGATTCGGGCGCCAAGATCTTTAAGTTGGTTTTGAAAAACCCTTTACCACCTTTTTTCGTATAAAAGGGAGGGGATGAAGGAAGACAGAAATTTAAACACCCCCAAAGGGTCACTACGGGGGGTTACTGGAAATTGCCTTTTTGGGTTTAAAAAAAAACCCAATGCCCCTGCGGGTTTTTCAGGAAATTGGTGAATGATGTCTGGGGGAAATTTGGGGGAAAGTTTTTTTTTTGTATACCTTGATGACTTCTGATTTTTTCCCCCGGACCCGGGAAACCCCCACAGACATAAATGCCCCGGGCTGCCCCCCTCCGCCCTTTTTCAAAAAATAAAATCTTTTTGTAAAAGCTGAAAAGTGTGAGTTTCATACCACTACCACCTCATTCCTTGGATTCATCATTTCTCCGACCAAAGTCATGGTGGACCCCTCCAAATTTAAAGGCAGTTTGGGAATGGCCTTCCCCCTACCGCAGCCAAACCCTTAAAAAGGTTTTGGGGGGGTTTGCTAATTTTTTCAGGGGGGTTTTTCCGGGAATTATAGCCTCGTAGCAGCCCCTCTTAATGCATCATCACTCATCCTAAAAAAGGTTTTTTTGGGAAGAGACAGCGGGAAAAAGGGTTTGTCAAGCCAAAGGAAATTTTTTAGTCTGCTTTCCGTTCTACGGTCCCCTAACCCCCAAAAAAAGTTTTATTTTTGGAGGTTTGACCCTCAAAAATTGGGGGTTTGGAGCTGTTTTATGCCCAAAAAAATTCTGGGTGGCGTATTTACCCATGTGCCTTTTTTTCTAGGGCCCTTTTTCCCAAGGGAGAGCGCAATTATGATGTGGGGGGGCCCAGAAAATGTTTGGCAGTCAAATTTTGGGTCTCGAGGAGTTTGGGGGCTTGGGAGAGGGGGCTTTAAGGGGAAACCCTTTTTTGTTTTGGGCAGATCAAAGAAACCCGGGTACCCGAGAAACAGCGGGGGCGCCTTAATCCCGGCAGGGGAAGGTGGGGTTTATTTTTTGGAAGATTCAACTTCCTTTTTCTTTCAGACCTTGGGGTCAAAAAAAGGCCCAAAACCCGAAAAGCCCCGTCCCCAAAAAACAGGAACCCTCCGGTCACAGGGCCTCTGGGGGGGGGATGAGGTTTTTTTCTTCCGAACAGTGAGACCCCTGTCACCATGTTGGGTTGGGGCGGGGAGGTTGAGATGCCACCAAAACCTTTCCCCATTCCTACTTCATGCCCCCCTGCCCGGGGTTTTGTTCCGGAGCGGCCCCGTACCCAAGGTACTTAATTCATGCCATAATTCACTCTGTTTTTGTCCCTCCTGGTATCAGCCCGGACGTTGCCCGATGGGGCCAAAAATTTAGTTTTTGGGTGGCCATCTCTTGTCAAAAGAAATTTTACAATTACGTCACAGCCTGTAATCAATGTTCCCAAGCCAAATCTTCTCATCCCCCCTCCCCGCTGGACCCCTTACATCCCCCGCCCCTTCCTCCTCGGCCCCGGTCACACATAGCCATGGACTTCGTCACAGGGTTTGCCAGTTTTTTAAAGGCTTCACAGTTCTTTAACTATCATCGACAGATTTTCTAAGAGGGGTTTACCTAAACCCCCTCAAGAAAGGGTTTCCCTCAGCCAAGGAAAAAGGGGGACAGGGGTTTGGGACGTGAGGTTTTTCGCCTTCACGGCATACCCAAAACATTTTTCAGCCAGGGGCCCCCCGTTTGTGTCCCCGTTTTGGGAAAGAGTTTTGTTTCCCTTTCTGGGGAAATTTCTGTTGTTTGTTTCCCCGGATTTCCCCCCAAGTCGGAGGGGGCAGAAATGAAGGGCCAACCAGGGGGTGGAGACCAAACCCTTCGCGCCCCTATGTGAAATCAGACGCAACCAAATGGTCTCAAAATTTACCCTGGGTTGAATATTTCTGTCAACACCAAACCCGGCTAGTGCCACGGGGTTTTCCCCCTTTCCAAGGTTTTGTTTGGTTTTCAGCCCCCCCTTGTTTTCCCGCCCGGGGAAAAAGGCTGAGGTTTCCCTTCTGCTCAGGCCGCGGGGCCCTAAGATGTCAGACCCCATCTGGAAAGGGGGCAAGAAAGGGTCTAAAATCAGAATGTGGAAAGGTGCAGGCATGCACAGCAAATCGTCGGAGAAAACCCCGCTCCCAAGCTACCAGGTGGGGACAAAAAAGGTTTGGGCTATCCACCAAGGACCTCCTGCTTTTGGTTTTTCTCCGTAAAACTGGGCACTCGTTTTGTGGGAAAACCCCTTTCCCCCTATACCAAGATCATCAACCTGCTTTTTTTTTTTTTTTTTCCCCCCCCTTTTTTTTTTTTTTTTTTTTTTTTTTTCGTTTACGTCTACCTCGTGCCCGGGGAGTTTACCCCCACCTTTCCCCGTGTCTCGGATCAAGCCCTATTTGGGGTTTCCCGGGCTCGGGCCCCCCTCCGGGCCCCCTCCACCCGCCCCCGGCTTCTTGCTGATGGCCCAGTTCTAAAAAAGTCTGGGCGCCCCCGCATCATCCGGTCCCGGGCCCGGGGACGTGGCATATGTTACCCGGTGGAACTGGGAGGGCTATGGTCCCCTGGGAAAAGGTCCTGGATTTCCCTGCACGATTCATAGTGGAAAAAAACCCTCATCCGGGGGTTCCATCGCCTCCATCCTGATCAGCCTCGGGGGGCCGTCCGGAACCGGACCTTAGGGGGGGGGTTACTGTTTTTGATTTTGGCCCGTCTGCCTGCTCTGCTCTCACTCATGCAATTAACTCATCTGCTTCACCTGTTTGCTGCTGTGCAATCACCGTCATGCCCACACCTTTGGGGGGCTGGGAAATTATATACAGCCCCCTGACAGGCAGACCCCGGTGCCAGATTTTCGAAAACATTTGTGAGTAGTTATCGAGCGTTCCTTCCTGACTGATCTCGTTCCATGACCTTGCCTTTGCCTTACGGATTATTCCCTCTTGCTTGCTCCTTGTCTGACGGATTGGATTTTGGATTTTGACTCTGTTTTCTGCCTCTGGTTTATGTCTCTGCCTGCCCCTTGTCTGACGCCTCTAGCCCTGGAATTCGACCCTGTTTCTGTCCCTGGATTTACGTCTCAGCCTAGCCACTGGTTTATTCAGACTGAATTCGCCTGGCTTTCTAGTCTGCCTGGATTTATTATCAAGAGGACAATCACAGCTCTCTGTGTTCCTGTCACAACGTCAGCTGGTTACCCGGAGGATTTGGATCAGTCGGCAATCCGACTTCAGTCTGTTGGACGCTTCCTCATTAACTGTCTGGATCTCTTCCTCCTCTGGATTCTGTGCCTCATCACCAGACTGAGAAGTGGTTCCTGGAAGCTGACTGCTGTTCTTCTGCTCTCTGATCCTGAGTTTCTGAATAAACCTATTTACTTATCACTTTGTGTTTGGCTGAATTTGGGTTCTCTGTCTCTGGTCGTGATAAATTCAGCTATACTACTAGGAGTTTCCTGACATTTTGCCCATTGCCAATCTTCAGCTAAATGCCATAGCTTACAGAGAGGCTAAGCACAAAATTATTCATACCCCTGAAAGATGTATATTAAAAGCAATCTTTTAATTTTACCACCATGTTTCCTCTGACTGGAAGTAATATTAATGTTTTGGATTGGCTCATCCAGAACTCTGGATGGGCCACTATCAGAGAGTTCTTATCTGATAGATAATCTGTTGAGAAAACTGTTACTGTGAAAGCTAGGAGACAGTGGAAATGTGTAAAAAGCTGCTCAGTAATTGTAAGAAGTTTAATTGCTGTAAATCCATTAATGAGTTTATTTAAATGTTTTAATAAAGTGTAAATAAAAAAACTATTTTTACATTGCTTTGCAATCTTTTTAGAGATGCCTGTGTCATTTTCTGTTTACAGTTTATATAGATAATGACAAATCAAAGTTTTAGAACCATAACCATATTGCCAATCTTGCTTGTACATATTTTTCAACCATGCCTTTTTCCTTCCACTGAACTTTCCAGTAATATTTTTGAATACAGCACTCTGTGAACAGCCAGCTTCCTTAGCAATGGCCTTTGTTGGTTTATTCCACTGGTGGAGGATGTCTGCTGTTCTCAAAATTTTAGAATTAGTAGTAGTAGTAAAAAGTAGTAGTAAAAATCGCAAATAAGCTATAGACAAAAGTCTGTTTCTAATTAATCTAATGCGTATATAAGTTTCACATTTTACTCTAAATAAATGAGATCAGTTACCTATTCCATGTTATGTTAATTTATATAAATGCACCTGTGAACTAACCTTCAGCCTTCTACCGTAGAATAACCAGCCAAAACCTTTAACTGACATCTACAGCATGTGTGGCTAATTTTAAAAATATCTGTATCCTTGTCATTACTGTTCAATTGCTATTTCTAATTTGAAGCAGGTGGTTTCCCGGCTAAGAGGCAAACAAGAGTCGTGGAGGTGCTGGTGCGTCCATTGGGGACTGGCATTTATTTCGGCTCGGACAACTGATGTAATTAACTTTCAGACCTTCCTTTTCGTGGCTGCTTCTCTGGGCAACGTTGCCAAGCAAAACATGCTTAAATTACCCACCTTTCCTTCCAAACACATCTGCATTAATTTGCGCACACATTCCATCTCAAATGTTATACCTTACCCTCCTAAATCTTTTCTTGTCTATACCTTCCAACTCCTTCTTTCATGTCCTCATTCTTCCCTCCTCTGTCTGGCTCAGCTCCGAGGTCTCTTCAAGCTTCAGAAAGCATTTTCTTGCTTTGTAACAATTTTGTACTCTGGGGAGACTTTCTCTGTATAGGCCTACAAGTTAACTTCAACCATAGTGACACTCCATAGTTGCTTAACGCAGCACTTTTTCTCATCAGCCTGGCAGTTTTGCATTGGTATCTCTGACAACATACAGCATTCAGCTATGTTTGTACCTTGTCGGTGTCAAGAAAACTACAGGAGTTTCCTCTAAGTTAGAGCTTTCACTGGTTTCACTCGTCACTGACTTTCAGCTGGATTTCTGGTTGAAGTTGAATAAATTAATAAAAATGAACAAATTCCTTATGAGGTAATGATATTCAGTGCTTTGCAAATTTATTTATACCCTTTGAACGTTTTTTCATATTTGTCATGATACAGTCTTAAACTTCTATTTTTAGGATTTTTTTGTGATAACCAACACAAAGTAGCTTAAAATTGTGAAGTGGGAGAAAAAGGATTATTTTCAAATGTTTTACAAATACAAAATGTAAAAAATGTGGTTTACGTTTCTATTCACAACCCTTTGCTGTTGTAACCCTAAGTAAAATCCAACCAATTGCTTTTAGAAGCCATCTGATTTGTAAGTACTGCATGGCCCAACTGCAGATCCACAAAGGCACTGTTGTCCAAAATTTAAACCAAATTTCTTTTGTTTTCTTTAAACACACTATTATGCTGTCGGGGGCTACAATTAAATAATTTAGATTAAAGCATATTCATATAGTAGAATGGCCTAGTCAAAGTCAAGACTGGTAATCTGATGTGGCGGTTGCTGTTTTACAAAGAAGAATGTGATCGAATGTCAGTGCATAGATGTGCACTCAAGAGTGTTTTTTAGACTTGTATTGTGATTTTTATTTTGTAAGGCACTTTAAATGGCATAAACATCACTTAACCTTCTTGTCAAGTGTAGCACACATAGCGCACCACACCTGTGAGAGGTGCAAGACATTTTCCAAGACTACTTTGACTGGGTCAGTCTAGTATTTCAACTGTACTTGGTCAGCCATATCTTAGACAATAATGAATAATGATGCTTGAGATCTGTTTTTATTTATTTGTCAGACTGGACCTGGCTTGTCTCACCATTATGAAGCAGATAGGAGGCTATAATGGTTGGCGGATGAGCCACGGTGCAGACGAGGTGTTTGTTTGCACAAGCTGATTTCTCAGACTAAACTGGTATCGCTCCCAACCAGCTGGTCTGGATCAAAACCGGCAGCTAGAGGGGCCAGCTGGCAAAACAAAATGGAACCCCGACATGACAAGCCAGTGTTACATCTCCACTAACTAATGAGCTGTTTACTGAGATGATGCATCTGAAAAGTCTGCACCCTAACCTTTTGTCTTAACTGTAAATTTAGGCCGAGTGGAAGCTGAGATCACAGAGTCAGAGATGAGAAAAAACAGTGGAGGGCCTGCTTTGTCTTTAGATTATGGTCACACTGAAATATAGGCTCAAACAGAGGCTACAAAGCCAGATGGTATATTTAGTCGTGAGAGAAAATCTCTTCACCTCTTCTTTTTTGTGCTTTGTCTGTCTCTGCCGATACAAACTCCAGGTGTTTGTGATGACAGCAGCCTGGCCTCACAAATCTACCTTTCTTTGCTCAGTAACAACAGATGTATAAAGAAGGTATTTCATAGGCATTTGGCCCGTGATAAACCAAACTTTCTTTCACTGTGCATGTGAATGCACTATTGTTTTTGCTGTCATGAACTGTTGATCACAGTCACATGCCAACAGTTCACTGTGTCTATGGGGCTAAAAGACCTAATAAATCACTTATAGTTATTCAGGTAAACATCTAAAAAATGGTACCCAGGAGAAGCGTTGAGGTTCACTGCACAGCTCGCTTAAACTGGCAAAAACGAGAAGAAACACAGCAAAGACGAACTTTTAATAGCAGGTCGTTTGTATGTTTTAATGACGGGCTTGCCTGAAGCAGAGGTGTGTTGAAGCAAAGTTTGAGGCAAAGAGGTTAAAGTAGCATGAATTGAAGTGCAGAAGGAAGAGTTTGGAGAGGTTGTTTTTGGGGGGTCTGGCAGCTTTACAAAACTCTCTTGGCCAGCAGGCTGGTGATGTAGAAATGTCCTAATTTTCTGCTTTTAGAACCACACATATTCTTTACTGAAAGCTTATTTAGTTTTCAAGCAAAAACTACAAAACATCGTATTGATACATTTTAAGTTAGTTTATGCCAGTTTTTGGGCTATACATTATGCTGCGATATCAATCACAGCCAGATGATGGACTTCGTAAATGCATAATGTTTTTTTTTCTCTCTTTTATGAGTATGAAGAGTAAATTAATTTATTAAGTAAACGTGCACATTTTTGATGCATAACATAGATTTAAGGTCATGTGGTTTTGCAGATTTTGCTTATTTTTTAATTTGTTGGTGTAAAATTAAAACTTTTTTTAGTGTTAAAACAGTAAATATGGGCCAGTTACCAATATCAAGGAATTCTAAGGTGACAAAAATGTCCAATGATACCATTTCTGCAGTTTAAAGTCTTATTAGTGAAATGTCATAGAACATGCCAGAGTTTTTTTAACAGCTACAGTATAGGGCATAGACTAGAGCAGTGCTGCCCCTCCCCCATGTATTGCTGCCGGTCAGCAAGCTGAAAGAAGGCTGCTACTTTTCCTCACAAGAGGAAAATATCTGCCTGTTAGAAAATATATGTGGTTACAAAAACAACATCACAAACAACTCAAACAAAAACAAGAAACTCACCACTCTTATAAAGGTAACTTTTGAAACTACAGCTGGTAAGAACAAGTGGCATGTCTGGCAAGCAGGAGACTGCAGGCTACCTACCCAAGTCGATAGCTTAGCTAATTAACCGGTTAATATCAGCTTGTTAATATTTTTACTCTTAAAGTGCATTTAATGCTGTTGCACATCTGACAGCAGAGCTAGCAGAGCTAGAAAGGACTGATGAGTTCAACTGGCAGTCTCGAATTAATGTTAACTTCGCATAGGAGCATGTAGGACTGTTTGATGTCTGCTAACAGTGTTATATCCTGCAGAAATTAACATGTTCAGTTTTTGTTGTTTTAAATTGCCAAAGTCAACTGAAGCAGTTGGTGTACATCTGGTGTAGATCATAGCTTGTTAGCATCCACCACTCCAATGATTTGTTCCCAGTGAGCTCACAAAACAACATATTTCTACTGTAGATTAAGGGAATTATTACTAATACTTACTTCACAGAACCTCACTTCAAAATTACTACCTTTAGGGTAATGATGTTTTGACACAACAGTTGGAAAGCTACCAGCTACATGTCTGGTCAATGTTATGCCAGGTCAATTAGCACCACATTTTCTGCTTTAGGCTGACTTTTTTTTGCTCCCATAATCTCTCGAGCTAAAATATTCACATCATCTCATTCTGCACAGATTGAGCATGCATCGACAACCTATATCTATGTTTTAAAAGCCATACAGAAAGGATGACCGAACTATCGTTTTCCTTATCAGCTGCCTGTTACCACTGCTGCCACTACATAAATAAAGCCATTACAGTGGAGGACTGTGAATTCACACAGCCAGGCACACATAAACAGGCTGACATGCAGGTACTCAGACTGCCATCGCAGGGGAGCTTTAACCCTGAAACCCAGTCCAGCTTAGCTCAGAGATGTGAGGGTTTTATGGCACATTGGGGAGCAGCTCACACAGACTAAATAGAATATCCAGTGATATCTGTCCCAAGCTCAGATGAAGCTGCCAAATCTCTACAGGGTTCATTTTGACACACTCTGAGGACACAGATGAACACAAAGAGGACAACAAAAACAGAAAAAATATGGAAGATCTTACAGAGAGCAGTGGGTCCCAGTGCAGGTAAGAGTTTGATGTCTGACACTAAAAGAACGTGTTCATCTTGGAGTGAAGGACCTCATTCTCCCTGTCTGTTACCTGCTTTACTGACTGACTGCATGAAGTGGAGTGTAGTGGGCATCTGACAGGGTTTTAATGTGATCCACTGTAGCTCCCGGAGGAGGCAGAGCCAAAGCCTTTTTTTTCGTTTTCAAGCGCAATGGCAAAACACCCCAGTTGAGGAGCGCCAGCTCGCAGGGTAGCCTCGAGTTTTAGGCAGCCCCGTTTCTCAACTGAGGCAAAAGAAGATGGTGTTATAACTCTGATTACTGGGTGTTGCAAAGCTTAAGTTAACTGTATGCTGTGTCTCTGTAGGGAAGAAAAAATAACAGTAGGCAAATGATTTAAAGCCAGGTAAAAGTTAGGAATTGTTCAAAGTGTATTGCTTCAACTCAAAAGAAAACAGGAAACACACTTTCACAGGACACCAAGTGGTTTCAGGGCACCATACATTAAATCCTTGTTCTATACTGCCTCGTTCTGGACCTGGTGGATGTAAATAATGTACAAGGCTGTGCATGGGAGTTTGTGAGATGATGTTGTTGTTTGAAAAATATAGTACCTTGCCAAACTATTAATACACCTCTACACACTTTGTCATGTTGTAACCAATTGTCCGAGTCATATTTTGGCAAATATGACCTAGGCAATTATGCACCGAAGCTAACGTTATATTTTAGTGGGATTTTATTTTACAGACCAACACAAAGTGGCACATAATTGAAAGGAACACCAAAAAGTAACAAAATTTCTTTGCAAAAATGTATTTGCAAAGTATAGCGTGCATTTGTGTTAATCTCCTCTTTGTCCATACTTTGCAGAACCATCTAATTTTTACTCATACTCCTTCTGCATGACAGCTCAAGCTCAGCAGGCCTGGTCGGATAGTGTCTGAACTGCAATTTTCAGGTCTTGCAACAGATTTGCAGTGGGTTTTAGCTCTGGACTTGACCGGGCTTTTCCAGCATATTAATATGCGTAATAAGCCTGTTGCATCTTCTTTCAGATTTTCTTCTGAGATCGCCCTGTTTTTAGATCCATCCTTCTTCCCATCATATCCAAGCAGCTTTCCCACAACAACGATAAAGAGCATTTTTTACAAAGAAGTTCAAATTTTGTCTCATCCTGCCAAAGCACCTTCTTCCACATTTTGCTGTCTCTCCTACGTGGCTTGTAGAAAACTTTAAACTAAACGTCTAAGGGTTTTTTGCTTTCTACTTTTCCATAAACTGTAGCTTTGTGGAGTGCATGAATAGTAGGTGTCCTGTCAAAAAAATCTCCCACCTGAGTTGTGTATTTTTGCAGGTCCTCTAGAGGCAAAGTGGGCTTCTTGACTGCTTCTCTTATTAATGTTCTTGTTGGCTGGCCTTTCAGTTTAGGTGGATAGCCATGTCTTTCTCAGTTTGAAGTTAGATGATGGATTAAAGAGTGGTCAGTGAGATGTTCAAAGAGTATTGTTTTGTAACCCAACCTTACTTTAAACTTCTCCACAACTTTAAACCTGACCTGTCTGACTAGTGTGTTCCTTGGTCTTAAGACTGAAAAGAAAGAGTACAGAATTAGGAAGGAATTTTTGTTCCTTCCCAGGAACAAACAAAAAAGTAGAAAAGATGTAATTTTCTTGGAAAATCTGAATATTTACCTTTCTGCGTCCTTGTTAGCTCAAACTGTTCTGGAAGTACTTTAACCAGTCATTGATAATATTTATTACCTCTATATATGGATTCCTTAGGTTTTTCTAGGTTTCAAGCTGTGCATGCATGATTGAATTCTTGCCTGCTCATAAATGTTTTTTTGATCTGCTGGGCTTGATATTTGTGGACCAGGGTCCGACACTCGCACGATTGACACTGTACACATGCACGCACGTGTCAAATTACACGACACCAGCCAGGCTTAAAGTGTAACATTATTTACTAGGTTCTCTAACAAGAAAAGACGGATTCCCCTGCAGGCTTGTGTATAATGAAAACTAAAAAAAAAAAAAACAAACCTTGAAGCATGGCAGCGAAGCAATATCCATCATAATTGATGTGTCGCAAAGCAGATTACACACATTAGCGCACACTGTTCTAGCTGTGACAGCTCCAACTGAACATGACAAATTCCATAATATGGGGAAAAAAGGAATTTTACTCTCACTGGGTATAAAAAAGCAGAGCAACTAACAAAGAAGAATTTGCATTAGTAAATATGAAAGCAAGTGTACCCTCATTTCTGCTTAATTGGATTGTATTTGTTCCAATTTGGGGGCCGAGGGGGTCCTGCAAACTGTTTATATCTCTGCAAAGCTTTAACCTGCTCCTTGCCAAGTTTTCATTCAATGAGAGCTAATCCCGGCACGCCTCAGCCAGGGTGATATTTACCGTACACAGCACAACAGATAAGCCCATTGAAGTCGAACATGCCTCTTTATTGTGAATGGAGCATTAGAAGAGAGTTCAGCCATTTAATCAGCAAGCTCGACTCCGGCAGACAACTGAATAGGCTTTGGGAAAGGGAGTCAGCTCGACTTGCTCTGTTCTTGACTCTCCCAGTCTCTCCGTCACTCTCCTCGTAGTGCTTTAATCAACTCAGTAGCATTACAGGAAAATCTGCAGCTGGGAATCTTGCTTGCCTACTCTGTTTCTGTGCAAATACTTGAATTAAAGTAAAGGTTCTGTCATGGATTGGCAAACAGTGATATTTTACAAACTACAATTATAATGCATCAAAGTGTGTTTTACCATGTTTACATTATTGTTCTTTATATTTCTTGCTTATAAAAAAACTCCAGATGATTCATGGGAAGGGTTTGGCATTCAAAAGCTGATACCACTCACCCTTTTGAATATTTTGTTTACATTCTTTGTCATATTTAATGTATACTATCACCAATATTAATAGATATTATTTTTGTTTGTCTATAAATAATTGAATAAATAATTGTGTGCATATATAGATTAGATGTTTCCTCTGGAGAGTTTTTTTGTGTTTTAGTTTATTTTCTAATACAAAAAGTGTTTATAAAAATGTGGACAAAAATGTGTTTTACCCTGCTAATACAAAACTACAATTCTCAACACATAAGTAAAATTAAATCACAATAAATGTCAATTGTTCAATGGCCTGAAAGGAACACAGCTCTTAAACATTATTTCCTTCAGTGTAACTATTTCCTTTTCTTTTAAATTAAAGGTAGCTTCTGTCAACATGTTATTAGAATTATTTTACTGTGCTAATTGTGGAACCTATTTTAATTGCGGAAGAAGAAGGCCCGAGCGGAGCCACGTGTTTATGTGTGACCGAGCTGTTCTGAGTTGTGTCGTTATAGCCACACACATGCACGCCCACACCCACTCCTGACGACCCACTAATTAACACCCCATCTTAATCACTCTCAACCCAGCCAATAACAGGTGACATGCCATCATCCAGATCACTTGATCGTAACACAGCAAAGCGGCACTCCCCTTTTTCCTCCTGCTGCCATATTGTGCAGACATCTAGATTGGTATTTTGACTAAGTTTTCCTTTAGGAGTAAGTTGTTATTTAGCAGAAAAATACTGGTTCAAATGATACTGAAGCAGTATTAATGCTCAAAAAAAATAAGTCACCACAGCCCCTCCTGTTATATTGAAGAGCCTATGGCTTTAAATTTTAAATGTAAAGCCTAACTGCATAGTTATTTTTGCAATGCATTAGATATAATCCATTATCCTGATCCTCCTTTGCATAGACTGCTTTAAATGCATGTTGGCTAAATATCATCTGGGTCATAGAAATAACGATTTTGATATAGTTCAAGCTGATTTGCCTAAGCTGCCGAGTAATTAACCAAACTTAATTATTTCATTTCAATTCATTACTATTACCTCACTTATTTTTGCAACTCTCTCGACCCTCTTTCTTTTGTGCAGTCTGCATCGAGCCCATCGTTGTTTGTGAAATCTGTGACAATACTGACCTCTGGTGTCAGTTTCACCGAGCTCTGAGATTGGGAAAAACATGACATTTCACCAGTCTCATTGGTAGTCCTATTTAAGGTAATGAATCCGCTTTGGACAAACTGCCTAGTTTGAAGCTTTAGCCTCCAAACACCTGCAGCGAGGATTGCCGGGGATAGGGCAGAGGTAGATTAGGGGTCGGTGTAATGAGAGGCAAAGTGTCTCTTTAGCTTGCCCCTTTGTCTTTGCCTCCTTCCACCGAGCCTTGGAGGACAAGGAGATAACTTCTCTGGCCAGTAGCAGCCACACAAACTTTGAATTTTTATTTTTGTAATCATCGTCTCCTCTTGCTGCCAACTTCCTTCTTTCTTGTCTCCATCAATTTATTTTCCTTATCTTTGCTACATTCTCACCCTTGCTGACACTTACTCATGCCAGAGTGGCCTCACGTCCTCGACAGGGGATTGTCAGATCTCCTGTAATATGCAAAAAGACAGACACTTGCCAGGCACACTGGCGCACCCCACATGGGTAATAGGCCTAATAGGGTCAGGCCTGCATTTAATAAACAATTACCCATCTATAATAAATGAGTGCAGCTCCTAAGGTCCTATTGAAATGAAGAGGGGGGCCAGGAAAGAGAGAGTAGGTGAAAGAGATGGAAGGGTGAATGAATAATGCAGACGAGATGCCCATCAGAGCACCCAAAACCACGACGCCAATTATCTTCCTCTGCTAATGATGATCGTCTTGATGCTCTCCCCCAACACCAAATTCTGACATTTACCCAGCTGCTCCTGTGCTGGACTTCGAATCCGCACAACACGAGGAAACAAGAAAGAAAATATGAAAGCTATGCCGCCACACGTTATACTCTGATTGAGGTTGTTGTAGCAGAAGGGTTTCCCATAGAAAAACACCGAGATTTGCAAAAATGTCTTCCACATTTTGTCATGCTACAACCACAAACCTTACTATTGTTTTATTTGGGTGTTATGTGAAGGACCAACACCAAGTAGTGTTAAATTACGAGGTGGAAGAAGCTGCAACATGAAGTTCAAAGCGTGATGTGTATTTAAATTCTCCTTTACTGTGATACCCCTAAATAAAATAAAGTACAATCCAGTGCAACTATTTGCCACCAACAGTTACAGTTAATTGGTAAATAGGGTCCACCTGAAAGTTAGGACTGCACATCACTGTAAACACACAATTCCCATACTGAAACATGGTGGTGGCAGCATCATGTTGTGGGGATCTGTTTCTTTTGTGAAATTACTAAACTAGGAAATTACCAAACTGACAGGTTGGGCAAGGAGAGGACTAAGCAGACAGGCAATCAAGAGGCCCAGTGTAACTGTGCAGGGGCTGCAGAGATCCAGAGCTCATGTGGGGCAACCTGGAAAACAATTTGTCATGCACTTCTCAAGAATTGCAGGAAGAAAGCCATGAAGAATGCTGTTTGCATTTTGCCACAAGCCACGTAGTGGACACAACAAACATATGCAAGAAGGTGATCAAGTCAGATGAGACCAAAATATAACACTTTTGTTGTACTACTGCAAGAAGAAGACTAACACTGCACACTTTGATGAATACACCATCATCACTGTTAAACATAGTCAGGTCTGCATCATGCTGTAGGGATGCTTTTGCAGGAATGTTGTTCTTCAGCAGGAACAGAGGCACTGCTCAGAGTTGATGGGACTGTAGATGGAGAAACTGTATTTACAGGACCGTCCTGGTTGGAGGCTGCATAAGGCTTAAGACTGAGGCGAAGGTTCACCTTCCAGCAGGAAAAAGGCCCTAAACGTCCATCCAGAGCTGCAGTGGAATGGTTTACATCAAAGCATATTCATGTGCTGAAATGTCCCAGTCCAAGTCCAGGCCTAACACTCCATCCTGACTGAGCCTGACTTGTAAAAAATCTTTCTCTAGGTGTAGAAAGCTGGTGGAGACATGCTCGAAAAGACCTGCAGAAATAATTGCAACAAAGTGCCAATTTAGTGGAGCTTAAATAAAATGCATGTCATAATTTTCAGATTCTTATTTGTAAAAAAAAAATTTCCATTTGTAAAAAACAAATTTCCATTTCACTTGACAATTATTGAATACTTTGTGTTGGTCCGACACAAAAAACCTCAAAAAAATTAATCAAAGTTTATACCTGTAACATGACAAAAGGGGGGAAATACTTCTGCAAGACACTATTTAAGATTACAAAGCAACTGAGCACCTTTTCTTTCGGCAGCATCCTCTTCAGTCCAAGGTTACCCAAATTACACAAGGTTAAAATGGTGCTAAAGAGGTGGCGCCGGCAGTGGTGGGGGTAAGGTGTGGGGACATTTGGGTCGGTGGTTCATTTAGCATACAACCCTAACATATCAAGGGAGTTATTTGCAGCACAGAGGTAAGATAGCCAAGCAAAGCGACCGCCGCTCTCTGCTGCATTTGAATAGGCTGAGTGAGATTGAGGAAGAAAAAAGAGAGAGGGAGCAAGGAGACCTTGTTTCCTTGGCCCCAGCAGATCAGAGGGGGTGGACCTGTGGTGCTCAAGCAGGCTGTTAGTGAAGCGGATAGGGGCCCGGCAGCTTCCACTATAGGCTCTGGGAAATAAATACACACCCGCTTCACCTCCCCGAGGGCCCAAGTCTGTGGTAATAATGGGATCAGAGCCATGACCCTCCCAGGACACTGTACCACTATTAGATATTCTTTTAGTTTGCTCTGTACTGAAAAGAAGTCCGTGCTCATCTACTTGGAATCACATTTGTTTTACTTTTATGTAGCTTTAACAGCATCTAATTAAAGAATTTGATGTTTCCAAAAGGAGACTTTGTTAGAGCGTTGAGCATCAAGGAGATCCTCAGATCACATCTAATGTTCTTTCTTCTTGCAAGGATACTATGGACCATTAACATATATTAACAAAAAGCAAGATCCATAATTGTTCCATTTTTCCCCCTATTAATCCCAACTCTGGGAGATAGAGCAGAGATCGCATTAGCATTCACATCCTTGATATGACTCCAGCTCTCAAGCCCGGCATCTCATCCGCCTTTACATGACATCAAGCTGTATTAAAGCTACATATGGCTTTCACTGTCTGTGCAGGGTGAATTTACATTTTCCTAATGAAGTGCTTTAAGACATTTTTTTATTCTTTTTCCCTCCACCGTCCCCTTGTCCTTCCCTTCACCTTCAGCCCACAGCCCACTCTGATTTAAAACACATACAATCGCACCGCTGTTTTACTGCTAAATAACACAAAGCGTGGACTGAGACACCTTTCGGTCGCCTCCAGCTTCCCATCTGTTGCACATCTGGAAGTGGTGTGCTGCACCAAGTAATTGGAAGTCAATTTGTTTGAAGTTATGTCTTTGGCATCTGGCTCGATTCATAAAAACCCTGGAAATGGCATTAATTTTATAGCGTCTCTCTTTGTTTCTCCTGCATTCCGACGTCAATGCATGCAGGGCCTCGGTCGGCTGAGTGACGTGGGAGTATTTTTCAGAGCCGGTCAGGGTGTGGTCCCTAATAAAAGCAGCAATGGGGCCCCCTGAAAAACCATGGCACGGATTACCGCACTGGGAGAGAAAATATTGATAAGTTCCCCAACCATTAAATGGAATCCTCTGACTTTGGCTAAGTTTTATAACTTCACCTTTAACTTTGACCACTGCTTCAGATCGTTTATTATTTTTCCTGAAGGGAAAGCTCATCCCGGGCCTAGTTTGCCACATTTCCAGCAGACGAGCTGACTGATTGAGAAGCAGCATGGTGTTGTTTGTCACACAGCTCTGAGTCACAGCTGAAAATAGATATGACACTTGATGTTTGGTGCCT
Source organism: Crenichthys baileyi (assembly GCA_036173005.1). Lineage (NCBI taxonomy): Eukaryota > Metazoa > Chordata > Actinopteri > Cyprinodontiformes > Goodeidae > Crenichthys > Crenichthys baileyi. The sequence continues at coordinate 223,343 of JAHHUM010002142.1, read as the reverse complement.
CTCTGCTGGCTGTCATATTGTTATTCCCACTCAAATTTCACCTAATTTGTGCACAAGTCTTGTCACAGTCCAGATCCTGATAAGGGCTTTTAGCTGGGTATTTTTTTTATATTCCCCCACTGCTCATTCTCGTATATGTGGCAATGAAGTGCAATGAGACACACACACACACCATGTGCATGCATTTGTGCGTGCGTGCGTGTGTGCGTGCATGTGAGTGTTTGCAGTTTCTGCTTGCATGTGCACTTTTGTGTTTGCACACAAGCGCATTTGATTGGGCTTGTTTGTGTTCGACAATATGCAGGGGCGCAGTGCATGCGTGCATGCATGAATGTGTGTGCATAAGTGTGTGTTTCACCTCAGCGGGAGGTGATTAAGAGTTGCCAATGGCAGGCTCGACAGGTGAGTGCATTGTAGCACGCTGGCAGCCGTGGCATCTGCACAGGTGACAGCTTCTCCCCGCTCAGTGCTGGTGTCAGTGTTGGTGGGTGGCAGAAGGTCTGACAACGTTGTTTTGGTGACAGAACGACTCTGCTGTGAGGTTCACGACATCACTTGCCTTCTTTAGATTTGTCAGTTTATACTGGGAGGTATAGTGCCATGAACTTTAGCTCATAACCTACTGCCAGGGTGCAGTGCCATATGGGAAAGGTTCTGTTTACCAACACAGCATTGTGATTCACTGAAAGATCTTCAGTTTTAGCAGCTATCTTAAAGAGGATTCTTTACACGGCCCTATGTTGGGCTAATTTAAGTGCAATACACTGTAGTGATGAAACACAGCCTATTACTGCCACCTGGTGCTGGAAGTCTGACACAGCAACAGCTTTTTTCACATCTTTTCACTTTCTACTAGGAGTGAGGTAATATTTTATTAGAGAAACCATATTCCTGTTTGCTACATGTCTACAAAGAGACATGGAAAAATATTTTTACAACTCTACAGTTTTTGGTAGACAGTGTAAGAAGCCGGTCTGGTTCTTATGAATGAGATTAGCTAAGCAAGCCAAGGAAATATGAAAGACATTTTTAGATTTTTTTCCAAATGTGTGTCACATGTTCTTCTGACATGAACCTTCCATCCCGTTTGTCTCAATCCAGTTAAGTGACATCATTGTCTGTGACTGTTGTTCTAAACATAAAAACTCTCTTATTTTGATGTTACTGCCCAGCTGATAAAACTGTTAGAATGTAGCCATTAAAACCGGCGTAACAATTTGTAAACATGTTATTTCAGAAATTGTTGCTTGAAGACATTTAACAACAAATTTTTAAGGTGTGCATGCTCAACAAAATTAATTAAATTCTTGCTAATTTCACTCAAATAAATTAGTATGGTTAGAATTATTCTGTTTTTTACTAATTTGAACTTTAGACACAACTAAGAATGTGCCGATTATATTTAAAATCCAATTATGCTTGGGTTTTAAACTGTTAAAGTTGTAAAACCACAAAAATGTTACATTATACTATATGGTTGAAAGTGTTTTTATAAAGATGCAAAAGCAGATGCTGCAGTTTCTCTGGCTTGGAAGCATAGATTTTTAATACCATTATTTATAATTATATTAATCAATATGACATAGTACTTTTGCTGCAGTATGCGTAGTTGTTCCTATGTGTTTTAAGTACATGCAATTAGATCATGTTAAACATTTTACTTCTTAATTTCTGTGTATATATAGTGAAGCCATGTGATTTACTCTCAATAATCTTATGCTGACCCATGCCTAGACACAGCAGGCAGTATTAGTCAAAATATATTAACCCAATCAAACGGAAGTACAAAATATCTGCACAATCATCAGTTCATAATAGAACTTATTTGAAGGTTTTCTATGTAATATCAACTTCCTAAGTATACATTAAAACCCATATGTAGATGTCATAAGTGCAAACAAACATGTTATATGGATGGACGGGAGGCTCTGTCACAACCGACAACTCTGCTTAGTCCTTATTAGTTATTGAAACATTACTAACCAACACCTTCACTGTTTCCTTTATACAATCACCTGGTTTGTCATCCATTTAAATAAAAATTAAATAAAAAAACAATAAGAAGATGTTTCTCATTTGGGCTGAAAATGTTTCTTAAATTGTAAACATTTTAAATCTGATGTAAACCTTTTCCCAGACAACCACAGCTTATGAAGCTGGTTGAAGTTGATATTTAATGAGAACGTAGACTGTCTGCTGGACAGAGACCGCAATGAATAATTGTTAGAACTAACATCTTTGGCAAAATTCTAATTAACATGTTTAGATAGAATTTGTCAGTAATTACTAAATAAATTGGCTAATGTTGTTAGACTTGAACCTTTATTGAGAATTTCATTTAGAAACTCATAGTCTGACATTCGCATTAGCTAAAGCTGGATGCATTTCGGATTAGCTACCAAAATCCTAGTTAACCTTAGAACTCAGCCATTTTGGAATATTGCAAGTTTGCCTTGCTGATCTCTAACCAAAATGCATAGTTAGTTAGTATTAAGCTCGACTGTTTTGTATAAATAAAGTATGATTTATTTTTCTTATAGAAACATTTACAAACTATCTGTCCCATATTTGAAATTATTTATTTTACCTACTGTATGCAGATTAAGTATTTAACATATGAAGTGCAGTCATGTTTTCCTTATCTTCTGACTGGTGATGTCACACCTAAACCTGCCACGCTTAAAGTTAACCAGTAAAATTTGAACACAATAAAGTTTGGTAAAACTGAGATGGTTAGGAATGATTTTTGTGATTGTGCATTATTTTGTATAATTTTAAATCATGACTTTGTTGCTTTATTTCTCTTGATCTGACAAATTGCAATTAAGCTAAAAAGTGATAATATTTCTTTAACTGAGTACAGATTTATTTGGAATTTTCAAGCAAACTAAAAAGAAAACAAGCAACACAAAATTAAAATTTAAAATAATCCTTTTGAATTGCTCTTTCAGTCTTTCAGAGTCTATCTCAGACACTCGGCGTAATGAAAATCAATGTTAACCTTCCATAACTGCTTTATCTAATTACCCATAAACATCACTCGCTAGGTTCTAGTTGGTCTGGCTGTGCTCCATAATGATTGATCGGTTTAGTCTTATTTGCAGCTCAAGAGGGGATGCAAGAGAGTGGGTGTTTCGATTTCTCTGAGAAACGCACTTTAATAACACTCTGCAACATTAATTTAGGGAGGCTTTGATGAGAAATCCATTATGGAAGTATTGGCATGTTGTTTTCAGACTTCAAAGTCTATATGAACATAAGGTCAAAAAGGAAACAGCCTATGCCTTAGGGTAGCGTGGGATGAGCAGAAGTTTTCATTTTCAAAATGATTTAATTTTATTACTATTACAAACAAGCCTTATTAAGTCTAAACAATTGTATTTACGGGATTCCTATGCAGTCTTGAAAAGTGTAAAATATAACAGTATTTTTCATGTCTAGATAATTATGGAAGAAAACCGTGTTGATACCGTTTTGATTTTCATACTGCGTTCCCTGTCCCATTGTCTAAATCCATCCATCCATCCATCCATCCATCCATCCATCCATCCATCCATCTGCAGTATAATTCTAAAAAAAAACTTTTTATTTATATTTTAGCTTGGTAAGAATTTAAATTAAAGAACTTTAAAATCGGAATATTTAATTCTGGAAAGGTATGGAATATTGACATGAAAAAAAGTGTAGGGACCCCTATTTTTTTCCATTAGCTACTCTGAAAAACTGAAAAGACTCATCTCGTCATCTTACTTACCTCAAATGAAACTTTCTTAGTTGCCTACTAATAGCTCTCATAGCAAATCCTTCTCTGATACCGTTATTCATCCTCAAGGGCTCATCAACTCACAGTAGACTCATCAGAATTATCACTCCTTCTCTACTTGTCTTTATTATCTAATTTCCTTCCTCTCTCCACCCTCCTGTTCACCACTCGCTCCCAATCAACCACCTTGTAAGACAGCCCTTCACCTTCCACCAACTTCTTGCTCAAATAGGGTTTATTATCAGACTTCTCCCTTACTTCTATAAATGAAAAAGCTTGAATATTGTATATGTGTTTATATATTTTTTCATATGAATACACAGATTAAAGCATATATAAATACAAAAAATAGTAACAAGCACACACATAAAAGAGACGGACAAAGCCAAGCACATGTTATGCAATGAGATGAGTACATTTGTTACATGTCCTGGGAGTTCATATAAGGCCTCCCTCACAAAATGCAAATGTCTGACTAAGATCCTTTTGTAAACTGGTAGAAAAAAAGTACACTTCAGGCATATTTTCAGTAATTATTTTGCATATGTTACAGTGTGTAACCACCACAGTGTTTGACTTAAAAATAGCCAGTAGTAGTTAACATTTTTACTCATAAATGTCTCCCTTTTTAATACAAGTCTCTTTCTGCCCTCTGTGGGAGGCAGAGAAATACAGTGGCTAATAAAGTTTAAAGCAGTTTGTTCATTGGATGGAACTGTTGCTTTAAAGCATCATACAATGTTAGCTTCGGAGACAGTTGACGGCTTTCTAAACAAGTGGCACTTTTAGGGGTTTTGCTTAGTTTGTCAGCTTTGCACCTCTGCAGTGGTCAGAACCAGATTAGGATAACTAAATCCAGTCAGTCTTCAAGGGCCTGCTTTCGCCCTTTACCAGGAGGAGTTTGACCTGTGCAGTCATTGTTTTATACCAAAGATCAAGGACCCTTATAGGTCATCCCCCTCGGCGGAGCTGAAGCTGCTCCTTCGGCTGCTGTCCTTGGAAGCAGCCCCTGGGGATCCAGCTGACAGAAGTGGATCAGTGCCGAATGGCGAGAGCGGGTCATCCATCAGGATTTCATCCAGCTGGTTCTCTTCCTTAAGCGTGGCAGTGAAAAAGTCTGTGAAATGGGAGAGCGGGTCAGAGAACGTGGTGCAAGCATCGACCCTCTGGATGTGGTCCTGCGGGCCGCTGGCAGCAGTGGTGGCGATGGATGGCCCACCTGTCACCACGCCTATCCTCTGGAGGTAGTCGCTGTTGGGGTCCTCCTGGTAAAGGGGTGGCTGTTGTGTTTGCTGCTGCTGTTGCTGTGCCTGGTTTGGGGATTGCTGCTGCTGTTTAAGGAGGTGGGAGGACAGTTCAACTGTCCCCAAGGCAGTGGCCATATTCGGGAGTCCATGTGCTCGTGCCTGGATTTCAAGCTCCTTGGAAACAAATGACATAAAACATGGGTTAAAGTTTAATCTATTCTGACCACATTCATCAACAGTTAGACGGGAGTGGCACTGAGAAAATCCAGCCACACCTTCCTCATACTCCTTTCACATACTGATCAAGGGAAGGGACATTTTCAGTTCTTATCAGTTATCTGTGTTATCTCAAAGCCCCGTTACACATTTGGATATGTTCTTAGTGGTGTAAAAAGTCTATATTATTTGGTATTGATGTTTAGGATGATTACAGATTCTCTTCCTTCCAACATTGGAAGAAACTCTAGAAAAACACCTAAAACTGGGGCTGTTCAACTTTAGTTTTTAAGGGCCAGTATTCTGCAGGGTTTTAGATGTATCCCTGTTCCAACAGGTAATTTAAATGGTGGAGTTACATCCTAAGATGTCACATGGTTCCACAAAGACCCGTTAATGCACCATTCATTTAATTTAGGTATACTGAAGAGGGAAATTTTCAATACTATGAAGGACACTGGCCCTTGAGGACTGACGTTGGACACCACTACTCCAAACCCAGCATGGTTTCTCGATTTTTATTACCTGGATCCTCAGGAGCAGCCTCCTGTTGGCTTGCTCCAGCTTCTTTTGACGGCTCTCCAACTCCCGAGCATGTTGCTGCTCCTTCTGCAGCCACCTTATGTACTCCACCGAGGCCTTCAGGATGGTGCCTTTGTTCCACCGCATGTCACTACAGGAAAAAAAAAAAACAGAACATAAAGGATAACTTTTTACATAGGAAACCCTAAAGTCAGCAGAATACTGTTTCACAAAAAAGAATTGGGGAAAACTTTTTAAAAGGTTTTTTTTTTTCCTTCCTTTTTATCAAATGAATTAGAAATGGAGACTTACATGGAGCAATTATTCATCCTTGGACATTACAAGGGGACTTGGAATGGGGATTTTTAATAGAATAGTTAAGAAGCTCGGTGGAAAGTCCATTCTTGTACCTCCTTGTTCAGTAAAATTAATCCTCGAGTAAAAATAGGTGAGAGAAAATGAGCTAAGTAGCATTGGACTTAAGGTGCTAGAGTGCAAGTCATTTTTTGCAGGTATTATTACTTTTTTAAAAAGGACAAGGGACCCCAGTAAAATTTTCCTTCTGCACACGACTAAGTCGCTGGTCTGATCGGCGTTAATAATCTCCTTTATCCCTTTGTTAATGGAACGGTGACAATGCTAACCTCCCATTTAAATTTGAAGCAAAAGTTCAACTGCGAATAGATGGGCAGTGTGCCATGTTCCATCTGTATGTTCAAATTGAGCTTCAGACTTTCATTCGAATGACGTAAAAGGGTCTTTACATTTAACCCTCTCCCTCATCGCTCGGGCTTTAAACCAAAACAGCTAACAGCTGCTGAGAGTGAGGGGGTTGTACATCTCAAAGTGCAGAGACTACAGATGTAAGGTGAAGCGCACCCTTGAAAGATGACTAAAATGAGCTTGAGGACTCATTTGAATTCAGTGAGCAACATTTGGATTGTCACTACTGTAAGTTAGACACTTCTACATATATATATGTATATATATTTTGCAGCAAACGGAAGAAAGGGCATTGTTTACTTACGGGTCATTGGACTTTGGAATGAGCGTCCCTAGCTCCTTAATCCTGTAGTTAATGTTGTATCTTCGCCTTCGTTCAACTAAGCAAACAAATTAGAGAAAAGTTGATTAGAACCATTGTTCTCCAAGACAGGTATTTGCTAAATACAATGATAATGATATACTCCGTGAAAAGACTAACTAGAATCGGTCCACAATATTTTTTACTTCAGTGTTATGCACTTCAATTTTTCAGTTAATGTTTAAAACAAGTACGCAAAGAACTGTGCAAATGAAATTTTTACAGTGCCTTTAAAAGTGCATATTTTCTGTGCATTTTGTCACTTGCTGGTTATTGATGCTTTGGATGTTACATAGAGGTATCAGAGTAAATTGGGGGCTGAATCCAAATGACCACCAATCTTTTCCAACTTTTACTTGCAAAAAATATTGAAAGCCATTAATCCTTTTCCTTCCCCATTACAGTTCAGTACTACTTCGTATTGGTCTAAAAACCAAATAGAATACAATGAAGCTTATGGTTGTAATGTGACAAAATGCGAAAATGTTTAGGCAGCTGGAATACTTTTGCAATGCACTACAACTGGATGCAACTGTTCAGGAGTACTAAAAAAATGTTCTACTGTGTTTTTCCAAAAGTCTTGTGAGCAAGGAAGCCATATTAGATTTTGAGGTTGAGGTTGATGTGAAACCCTCAACTCTTAAATTAAAAAAAGTACTTTTCTGTTAATTTATCCAATAAACCAATAAGTTGGTGTTGATGAGATTTAGTGTTTCTGTTTGTTTCATTTAGTTTTTATGACACCGAAAATGGAAAATAGTCCATCTTTTGCATTACTACCACAAATTGTATTATATTGTAATTAACTAATGTGATATCTGTGATATTCTTGGTTTATTGTTCTTGCTTTTATTAGTAGTAGTGTTGTTGCTTATATGTAATTATAATTTATCATATATTATTTGTAAATATTTAGATAATATTGAAAGGAAATATGCAACTTGTAGCACATTATTAGGAAGTTTTCTTCATGTAACCAGGAACAGATCAGTGTGACCGTGTGTTTGGTAAAGGAGTGAGTCACTATAAGTTCATACTTCGCACCCCTTGAATATGTACACCAATTATGAACAATATCTCACCATTTTTCTTTTTTTGTTTTTTTTTGTCTCTTCTTTTTTTTTACATCCTGTATATGCTGTTAAATGTTCAAAACTAAAATAAGTAAAAAAATATATATAAAAAAATAATATAAAATATAAAAACAAACATTTTCTTAGCCACTGTAATAATGTTTTGAGTTTAGCAATTGCTGAGTTTTTTATGTATGGCAGCCTTAATGGGTTTTGAGGTTAAATTGGTGAGAAATGTCCATGTCTGAGTAAAAATGAAACAGAGAACGCAATCACATCCTCAGACCAAAAGTAGGATCACAATGCTTTTTTTTCTTTTTTTTTTTGTTAACACAAAGATAGTGGTTCTTGAAAAACAACCAATGGATTAGAAAATTAAAGGCTGAAGATTTGGGATTAGCTGAGATCAGATAAAAAGGAAAAAGCCAACTAGAAACACTTACTCAAATTATGATTGTCCTTTTTCTGCCTTTCTTTGGCCATAACCCTGGTGTCATGCTCTGTCAAAAAAATACAAAAATAAATCACATAGGGGAACAAATGGATTAGCAATGCACACTGATTTAGAAGCTGAAAGACAACAATCAAAAAACTCCACAGAAGGTCCAGTCATAACGACAAACAATCAGTTTATTCTGAGGACGTTAAGTGCTGGGGTCAAAACGGGGAGCTATAGCCTCTTTTGCAGACATAAGTATGACCTTCTTACACACACACACACACACACACACACACACACGCACACACACACACAGCCCCATTTATCCCCTCTGGCTTGTCATAAAGCTCATTGTAAAAGAAAAAAAAATAATTGTGACCACTTTTAGAGTACTTATTTCGCAATTAGGATAGTTTAACCAATTCCATAATCTGTCCCGGAGAGCGACGGAAAAATGCAACGGGTCCATATTTGTATTCACATTCTTGCAAATTACATAATTAGGAACCTGAGATTGGATTTCCCAATTTGTCTCTGTTGATTCAATCAAGACAATTTAGCGTCTGTGTGTAACATTCCATTGTCCTTTGTGCCCACGTTCAAATGAAGCAGAGTCTAATTTACTTATTTTCCTGTTCAGAGTGAAGCACTCTCCTGGCATCTTTTCTGTTTCCTAAATCAATTAGGCTTTTTTTGTTTTGCTTTTATGTTTGAGGTTAATATAACATTTCCAAAGGTTCCACTGTTTCATTTGGTTCTCCTTTTAAATGGTGGCGAAAAACAAGTACTAATTCATATAATCAAGTACCATAAAAAAATAAGCCTGACATACTGCACTTAATTTTAGAACCAACTATTTGCCAGAAATTTTGTTACTTTAGCCAACATAGGTACAAGTTGTCCTTCTACCAAGTCTTCAAAAGAATCAGTGTCATTTCTAATGCTTTTTTCTCATCTCACTATAAGCGATTACTTGGTTGCTCAGTCCCATGGTATGAGTCCATACCTGTGAATTCCCTTTTAACAGTGAACTTTTTGGGATTAGATGTGGGACTCATTCCACCATTAAGGGGGTTCATACCTTGTTCACCCCCATAAATGTCCAGCATGCTGCTGCTGAGGGAGACCTGCAGGGAGAAGGAAGAAGCAAAGGAAAGGTCAGTCGAGTGGGAAACACATTTCACATTCATGCACTCTGCTTTCACACCTCATCAAAAGCTGCAAGACAAATAGTTGTTTTGAGATGCTGCATGGCTTTGTCTTGAATTGGCAGGAACAACAAGAGGCGGGGGGAAAGATCAGAGAAGGTTGTCGCCCCCCACCTAGAGCTTTGGATTCGAACTACCCAGCAGGGAGTTATGGATCCTTGTCTGCCACAGCAGGGCAGGACAAACTACGTGCATAACCCCCTAGTTGAGGCAATGTTAACATTAACTGTTTGTCTTGCGTGACAAAGAGTAAAGTCCCTCGAAAGAACCTGCTCACATAGCTCTAACTCTTGATCTACAACCCTAGTTTAGAGCATCCTCAATTTCCAGATATTTTCATGTTTCCTGGGTTCCTGGGTCCCAAGAGGGAGTGGGGAAGCAAGGAATGATACAATTTTTTGACAATGGGAAAGCAAATAAAAAATAGTCTGGAAATACAAATTTTCTTCCATTCTCTTATTTTCTTTTTTCATACTTATCCAGACCTGGAAAATACCAAAATTAAATTCCATGCTTTTCTAAACTGCTTAGGAAATACTGCAATTTGCTAAAAGCACTCAGACTCTGTTCATTTAAAAGAGCTCCTAAACACTGAGATGCTCTGTGTTTACAGCATGCCATCAGATGAAAGGGCTCTTTAGGTCAATGGCATGAACAGAGGCAAAACTGTTTTCCTATGGGGGCCTCTTATCCTCTAAAATAGTAACGCCTTTTCACTGAGTCCAGACACATCACGATATATGGCACGCTGGAAAGCACGTGTGACTAATTCGCATTTGTGTATTTATGGCCGAAGAATCTCATGTAGGGTCACCATGGGTTCCACGAAATGCACAGGCAATTTTAGCCATGACACAAGTGTCAAATGTAACTACCAATGAGCTGAACATGACAAGGCTGGATGTCAAGTGAGAGACAGGATGTGTACTACAAAAGGAAAAGGCAAGAGGACGTGAAACAGAACAGAATAGGGTCAGGTCAAATATGTGCTGAGTGTTTCTAGGTTTTGCCTTGTCAAAATATTCCAAACCCTTGAGCTTTTCACATTGTGTCACCCTACAGCCACAGATTTCTGTGCATTTTATTGGGCTTGTTGGCAATTAACGAGGGCAAAGTTGAGAGACAAAGTTGTGAAGTGGAAGGAAAGTGATGCATGGTTTTGCTAATTAAAATCTGAAAACCATGGTGTGGATTTCGATTCAGACCCCTTTACTCTGAAACCCCTAAATTAATAAATGTAGTCCACCAGGGCGATTAAATACAAATGTAGCTGTTCGGTTAGACTATAAGACAATATCACAACATTAGGACAACAAACCTACTAAGACGGTTGGTCATCTAAACTGAGAGGCCGGGCAAGGAGAGCATTAATCAGAGAAACAGTCAGGAGATTCAGTGCAACTCTGGAGAATCTGCAGAGATTCACAGCTCATGTGGAAGAATTTAGTGACACACAGCAATGTGGAAGAAATTTCTCTGGCCAGATTAGATCAAAATGTTACTTTTTTCTGTCTATATGTGTGAGGCTTTGTGTGGCAGAAAACTAACACCGCAAATAACCCTAAACGCATCAACCACACAGTCATACATGGTGGTACCAGCATCACAGTGTGGGTATGCTTTTCTTTGGCAGGAACAGGAAAGCTGATGGAAAGATGACTGGAGTTAAATGCAAGGCAGTCTATTTGCTAAGAAGGTTTCCACACCATATCTCATTTTTCTTCTACTTCATTATTATGCACTACTTTGCATTGGTCTATCACATAAAATACCAGTAATATATAATGAGGTGTGTCATTGTAATGCGCCAAAATCAGTTCAAGAGATAGGAATACTGTTATTCCAATGGATATTCTTACAAATATTGAAGAGTTACAAGAAGTAGGAGGAGGAAGAGGGGGAGCAGGGGATAAACATACATAGGAAAATTAAGTATTGCAACAATTCCCCCTCCTGCTTCTGCTGTAATCACTTCAATCCCTCTCCCGTCTGTGTCTCAGAATGTGTTGACAAGGCGAAGCGTAGTGATGCATCATGCTGTATGACTAATTAGGATGAATTGATCCATTTAAGCATGGTATCATTTTTGAACAAGCCCAAAGGGAGTGTATGCATTAGCCCAATCTGATGGCTCAATAACTTCTTCCGACAAATTCCCTCGCTCAAACAAACTGACTCTTCCTTTTCTTCCCTCCATCTCCTCCTCTGTCCCCTTATCTTTACCTCCCCCCTAATTCCTTCTGTTGAAGTACTTTATCTCTCTTTGTATGCATCTCCCTTTTAATCTATCAGAATGTGAGACTCCCATCATTCTGTATCTATGTGTGCTTGTTTGGTGATGTTTCTTGTTACATGCACTCCCAAGAAGTAACTTCATTTTTATCAGAACCTAATCTGCTTTGCTCAACGTCTTTAGTAAAATGGTAAATGTTCCTAAGCCTTTGTGAACTTTGACTCATCCTTTGTCTTAATCTGACCTGAAAGCAAGTCAGGTCCCTTTTTTCCCAAGATCATCTAGCTTGCATGAATCCACGTTTGGGTGGAGGAACTTTCCTTTCAAGCCCTGTTTAAGCCTTAAAAGAGAAGTCATTAGTTGACTAAGTTAGGTCACATTAGTTAACTAATGTGACCTAAACCTGACCACAGTTTTATTAGATTAACAAACAAAAGAGAGGGAATTTAAAATTTGATTCAAAAGGCAAGCAGATCGCAAATCGCCTAATCCCTGGTTGTTAGAGCACGACTTAAAGTGGTTTATACTTACATTGCTTTGCATTATGATGTTAGGCTCCATGCAATCCAAGCCTCCATCATTGAAGCCAGATTCAAGACTAATTAGGTCATCAATAACTTCATCCATTGGAAACTAAAAGAAAGCAGTCATTTCAGTGTAATAAGGTACAGTTTGGGGACATCTGTGTACCATCCACCTCTTTAGATATCTGAACATTCAAACCATAAAAACAGGGAAGCTAATTTAATAACAGTTTGTTCAGCAATAGTGGTGAGAAATGGATGCTATCTGTTAGCGCCCTCCCTTGAAACGTGTACTCTCATCAGACACTGCTTGTTTGAAGTTACTGATGAGCTCATCAGAGGGAGAAAGGGAGATCAGTGGTGGCAGAACTTTGTTTGGATGATTACTTACTCTCAACATTGAGGTTCAAAACCAATCATGATAAAAATTTAGCTGCTGATGGCTCTGACATATTTAGCATGTTGATTATGCATCCAAACAAAGAGCACGCTTTCATAATTTGAGTTACAGCTACATAACATATCTTACATCACCATAGCAGGCATGTATTTTGTCGGGAATGGGAACCATTGACAGGAAATGTGACTGGGATATTGTGAAATCTTTGAAAATTATGAGATGCTGTTGATCAGCATGCAAACTTTTTGTTCTAGTTTCTCTATTTTTCCAGGGACGATTTCAGTTCCACGTTTTCCATATTTTCTGTTTCTGTTTCTGTTTCTACTCACCTCACCATCGTGGTTGCCCATCGTCAGCAGAGTGATGGGGCTGTTGGGGTTGCTCCCGTCGCTCACAGCGGGCATATGTCCGTTCCTCATGACCGGCACGTTGGCCAGCGGCTGGCTGGGGGCGTGTGGATGCGACACAGTGTGACCGGGTCCGGCCGAAGAGGCAAGCTTGGAGCCCAGTGTCAGGTATTGCTTCACTGGCTGGTTTTGGCTTTGATGAAGATGAAACTTGGAATTCTCCAGGTGGCTTTGGACCTGTTGAAACACACACACAAACAAAAACATAAAACCATGCACCAGTTGAGTTTATTGCGTAAATATAAAATTGGATCAAAATGTAAGCGATTTCACCTTTTTTTCACCGTTTTTTATGTGCTGGGCAAAGGATGTCAAAAAATTTATTCATAGTAATATTCTAAACAGCTGCAAAATTGACTCATGTGGGGATCTTCAGGATTACTCAGTCGCAGCAACTTTACAGGATTATGAATCCATTTTAAAACATCATGTTTAAGCACAATCTTATTCTAATCTTTTTTTTAATCTGTTTAATTTTGTTTTTAATTTTGTTCTACATTCTGAGCCAAAGCTGCAAAACAATACAATTCTTAAATTTAAGTAGGTTAGGTAGTTGTGGAAGCTTTAGAACCAGGTTTAAGAAACTATGCCAACAATGTTCCAAAACTTTACTAAGTCAAGTTTTTTTTAAACTTTCATATTCTTACTTTTGAAGCTCTGGTTGCATCCCGCATTTTGTAGTAGCTGCAGTCACTTAAGTGTGGCATTCTTAGAAAAGCAGGTGATCCAATAGGTCAGCTTTAGGGATCCAGGTCTGCTGCTGCTGCTGTCCTGTCAAGCTGCTGACTTCTCAGTGACTGGTTGTCCCTTCCAGTGCTCTAGCAGATTTTTATAAAGGGCCCTAAGTGAACTAATTAGCTCCACAGCTGGGTGTAAGCCTTTATGTTGCATAGCATGATAATCACTTCAAACGGCAGACTGTTAGATCATTCAGGGTTTGATCACTGCAGGATGTCTGCCTTTAAGTGTCTATCACTAATTCATCTAGACCACCCCTTTTTCTGTCAGGCTGACCAATCGGTGATCACTTCCCAAAGTCTTCTGCTGCCTGCTTCAGGGGTTGTGGCAGCACAATTGACCCTTGTTTCCCCAGTGGAGGGTTTTAAATAACTTCTCTAATGCCATTTTAACCAAGCCTTTTCATTCATTCACTGTTTTAAATTTAGATAGTTTAGCTTTATCAGTTTCTTGTCAAATAAGTACAGTAAAGATATGTTTATGTCGTTGTTGCTGCAAAACAAAGGCTATTTTCAGAACATCTCACCATAAATGTCTAACTTTCTTACTTGCCTTGTTCTCACAGAGAACCTCACTGTTGTAACTTGGTTTATTAGTTAATGCGTCGCCAAGGTTTTTTGGTAGGCAATTGCAGAGAGACTCTTTACAAAGTTAGTTCTGCACGTTGTTTGGTCTGTCGCCTAAATTTCATTTACGTCTTGTCAAATGTGATGGAAATCTCTCCATGACCGACCAAAGTGAACCAATCAGAACAGAAGAAAACTTTGATAACCATCATTACTAGCATAGCAGCAGAAGCAACTGACCTTAATGTCTTCTTTAACTTGACGGGGAAGTGAAACTTAATATTGAAAGGAAGAAATCATTGTGAAACAATTAATGTATCTCATCAAGCATGGTGAAAATAAGCACTTTAGTTTTGATTAAAAAAGCCTTTGGTGCAGTTGTGGCTTGAAGCTAAAATGCCAAATAAAAATATAAATAAAAAATAAAGCTGTTCAAGAGTAACCGTTTCTTACTTATTAAGTCTCATAACATGGTTTGCTTTATTTTTTTTTTCAAAAGTCTTTTAGTATGTTTAAGTGCAATGAATGCGTCCTAGTACATAGTCAGAAAACACTTTATTGCTAGCAAAGCCTTTAACTTTGAAGGAACAGTTCAGCAATTTTGAAGTGGTACATTCATCAGTTCTTAAAAAATGCTATATTTATTTGAATTTTACATTTTCAAGAATTTTACAATCTCACATTGATTTTAAAATAATGGTCAGTTTTGAAAATCCTGTATAAATTAAAATGTCAAAGAATTTAAATTTCCTTGATTTTTTTTTCTTTTAAACGTAACAATGATGTTTTCAGATTTTCTAGCATGTTCTAAGGATGGTTCTAAGGAGCAGCTCACTTTGCTCATGTTTTGGCCTGGCTTTGATGTAAAAGTATAGTCTGATCAGAAATGCTTTAGATGTTTCACTCAGGATGGTGATGATTGGTGATGAATTGCCTCCAACCCCCATTTCCAGTCTGAATAATCATCAAGTTCTCTCTGAACAATTCCAAAATGCAAGCATAAGAATGTTTAAGGGTTTTAAAAATAGTGTTTGCAAAACATTACTATGGTTGGAGTTGTTTTAATTCATAGAAATCTATTTTGGTTTTGACCCTTTCTCAGAATAGTTATTAGCTTAATTCAGTTGGACAACCTCACTTGAAATCCAGAACTATCTCTTGATGTTAAAAATAAATTCTAGCAACAAAATGTTTCTGCTAGCGCCACATTAAATGCACCCAAACATGTTTAATTCCCCTCATCAGCTGGACTTGCTGGTCTTATTTACTCCCCATCCACATAACTAAGAACAATCTCATCACAATACTAAACTTGTCAGTAGTAACTGAGAGCTCTTATATGTTTTCTCCTGGTCATACAAGATGCTAGTTGTTAGCCAATCAACATTTTTTCCACTGTGGATAGCAGGAGAGATGCCAAAGCAGCTACACCGCATCTACTGTGTGCGACAACGGATTGTCCTGGTTTCACTTCGGCCCTCACACTACTGTACATTCCGGAGACACGCTTGTTATCCACTTAAGGCGGAGAATCTGATTAGATCCGAGCAGTAATGGCTGTTCAGTCACCAAGGCCGGCCGTCACAATGCCAGGCCTGTACAAGTGTGAAGTTGAACATGCTTGAAAAAATTGTCAGTGGCTGCCAGACATATGGAAGGAGGGATGAGATAGGAATCTAATCGATCAAGGTCCAAGTTTGGGGATTGTTGCGGGTATTTCAGGCCAATTAGCCTTTCTCTTTTTTGAAATACGGATACCAGCACCTGCTTCAACAATCAAGGCAGTGTTTGAAATTACTGGCAGGGAAGAGGTCACAGGTTCATTTTCTGTTTGCACACATTTGCACCATTGCAGCTGACATGCAACCATATTCAGTACAAATAGTTTGATTTGCAAATGAAATTTTCATGTATTTTAGCAGAGTCTGACTTATTTTGTTTTGATTCTTCAAATTCTTTTTTGCCAATTTGCTGTTGTAAACTAAAGATGTAAACCTGCAAGTCATCACAAAATCAGTTGTGTTTTTCTAATGTGATTTTCCATGTTAGAGGTATTTAAGGTTAAACACTTAAAAAATATCTCTGAATTATCTCTTTTTCCCACCAAGCTCCTTCCATATATCTTAAACCAACATCGCTTAAGTAATTCTGAATTAATTTATCCGAGTAATCAAACCCAACACTAGCTATAAATCACAACGGCAGTAGGAAACCACATAACAAGCACCTTTTAAGATAAAATAATATCATGCAATCTGCAACAGATATACAATTGATTATTGCGTGATTTACCTCAAAGTAAAGGTTCTCGAAGTCCGCTCAGAAATCCTGTACTTAAAATAATATTTCTAACAGCCATGCTCAAACCTTGTCTTCTAATCGAAATGCTCTTGCCAAACTCAGTTTCACTCTTGCCCAAGTTCTCCTTTCACTTCAGAAAAATCCAACACCTTATGAAACTCTGGGTAACGGTGACATTATTTAGCTGTACAAATTGTGGACAAAGCAAGTAGGAGGTTTGGATTCAATTCTCCATCAAAACAAAGAGAATTTTACAAAATACATATTGATGCCATTCATTGATCTTTCCCTTTATCTAAAATGAATGAAGATCAGATGAAAGTGGAACAAAAACACTTGTCAGACATGCTTTCTGTGTTTTTGCTGATCATGCTAACCAGTAAATATCTGTAACCACACACCAGATTGCAAAATGCATGGCGAGATAAGACAGGGAAAGGGAACTGATCACAAAATTTGCATTCCACAGTGACTATTCAGTCATTCCTATAAATGCATAGTATTCAAAAAAGGGCAGATAATCCCTCCCACATTCAAAAACCTAACACACATCTACTTGTGATCTGGTCTTTTAACTCCCAGGATAGTATGTAGGTCATTTGCCCCTACCTGCAGAAGTTGGATTTCTGTCAAGGCGATCACTTGGACCACACAACAACGGCTCATAGCTGTCCAAAATAGCAGCGATTCCCACCCAAGGGGCTGCAGATTTGTACAGAGGAGCAACTGTAACTGCCACAGCTCTGTTTCCCACAGATACATATAGACCAGAAGAGGAAGAAACAGAGAGGTGCAGCTGCCTCCTTCCTGAGCTTTTGCAGAAATATCGGAAAGGAAGGCATGACACATCAGCTTATTTGGGAGCCTCTTCCTGCGCGTTCGTTAGTATGCCTCTATGTTTTTGGTCCTAAAAAGCCCTGACAGAGGCAAAAACGTACTGATTGCAGTTGCGAGTTAAAGAATGTCCACGTGTGAAAGCAATGTGAGTTGACAGAATGTGGGTTCCTGCTTGTGGACAGCTCTGCTTTCCGGCCTGCAGAACATCAAGTCTGGCTCAGCACTTTTTCCCAGGTTATCTCCATGACACTGACTTCCTTTGGAAGACTATTGAACCACAACAGTAACAGTTTTAGCTGGAGAGACACAATAAAAAAGTGCATGTCTGCAAGTATCCCAATAGGGTGTAAAATGAATTCTAATGTAAATGAAGTTATCATAACCATGGAAGAGGCCAACACGTAGCTTTCCAGGAAGGATGTAAGGGAGCAAAATAATTTCCTCTTTTTTTACAATATTTTCCTATTACATCTCCAATTGGAAAAAAAAAAGACAATTAGAGTGACTGTAATCCAAAGAATATGTTTCTTAAATTCCTTATGATCTTGTATCTTGGTGGACTTTATTTAAACTGAGGTCATAAATACATTTTAGCATCAAGGACCTGTAGTAACTTTAGGAATTTTGGGTTTCCTAGCCATGAAGAGTTTTAGGAATGATTTTGTCTCATTTGTGAGGAATAATACAAAGTTATATCCATACACTTTCACATTATCAATCTTTCACATGTAAAGAAATGTTTGGTCATGATTAAACCAATAAATGGCTTTCTAGGAAGACTTTCAGGGAATAAAGTAATTCTCTTTTTTAATATAATATAATCCTGTTACATCCCCTAATGGAAAAAGGACAATTGGGAAGACGCAAATCTAAATAAAATATTGTAATTTTTGTAATGAAGGAATTTTTGGACCCATGTTATAATACTAATGTTTTGCCTGACTTCATTTAAACTGTTAACACACATGTAATTAATCTTGTGCTCTTCTTTCCACAAACATGCCTTAGACATGGGATTAAACTTGGTCATATGCATATTCTTATACAATTCTATCAATTTACCATCAGCAAGTCAAGATTTGGCCACTATAGGAAATGGACAGGAAGTCTTTTAAAGGGCAACATATTTCTGTCTTTTAATTCATTTCTTTAATTGGAAAAACAAATAAGAAAGATGTAAATCCAATTCCGCTCAAAAAAACCTGCATGTCATTAATGACTTAATGAACCCTTGTTATTACATTATATTTTGCTTGACATTATTGCAATGCTTAATGTACATGTATTCTGCAATTTCATCCCCACAGTAAATTCCAAAAAAATAATTATATAAATAGCATTACAAACTCATCCATCCATTTTCTATACCCGCTTCTTCCGAACTAAATATTTGCCTCATTCTTTTTGCAAACATGTTTTGAGGTGTTGAAGACTACAAGGTCATCTCCTTATTCTTACAACTCAGATACAAATCTGCTTAATCACAAATCCTGGCTTTTGGAGTTATTGCCTTTTGAAAGTAAAAATAAAGATTCATCTGAGGACAATGGTTTCTAGTATGTGCTGAAAATTCTCAGATATGTCAGGAAAAGATCATTGATTCCAATTGTTAAATAATATTGTTGTAAAATGGCTTACAACTTGTTTTGGAGGTCTAAAATGCAAAAGACTTGATAATTACCAATAATTTAGCAGATATTGAAAAGACAAATCATGAAATACTCTTTTTTTCTTAATTCGGGGTTTGAAAAAACAGGACAGTGGGCCTCGCAAATCAAATCAAAGTAGTCTGTTTATGCTGTATGGTTAAACCACTTGACTTTCTTTTGATTTTGGGTCCAAGAAGAAAGATTTTCTTATTCAAAGGGATCTACGTAGGTGTAGGTTTTGATTTGGCCATTTTAACATATTGATATCTAAACCATTCCATTGTAGCTCTGGCTATACAGTCACTAACCTTTCTTACAGTATTGCCCTGTATTAAGTTCTGTCCATCTTTACATCAGTTATGATCAGCATACCTGTCCCTGGGGAAAAGCTCTCCCAAAAAAATAATGCTGCTACCACCATGTACCACTTTATTGGTCTATCACATAAAATTTCAATAAGATACATTGACGTTTATAGTTGTAATTATAAAAAAAATTGACAAAAGTCAAAGCACTGAAAAATAATGTCCAAAAAAGAATCTTCACAGAACCTGACAGATGCATCCTTTTTCATTTGGTTCCTTTACTGTATTCAAAGTAGTCTATGCATCAACAAATGGAGACCCACACCTTAACAGGCCTTACTGTCCCAGTTGTTACTGCAAATAGAATCTGGACGTTTAATATTTTTGATACACTGTAATAAAGACACCAGGATTAACTTGAGGACATCGAATGCAATAAGAGCAAATAAAATCAAAATGATTCAGTTGATTTAAAACTATGGTTGTTTAAGAGGAAGTCTCCTTTCTGGTGATAAATTGCAGTTTGTCCTTGGCATGCTTGCAGGGGGTGATTTGATTACACTACGAGTCTACAAGTGAGATATTTCCGCATTATGTATGCTGCTGTGTTTAATTTCTTCCTCTGTAATTTCACACATGCTCAGTGGTTTTATTATTATTATTATTGATGTTTAATCTAAATCAGCCCTGTTGATGCCTGCACATAGGCTGTAAGGCATTAGCTTTTCTTCCCCTCACCATTGCCCCTGTGTGTATTTGTCGACTTTTTTGTTTATTTGATATCCTCTTTGTGTACAGTCTGACAGATCTATCCAAATTCCTGGCTGGCCATTTTTAGCCCATCTTGGGGGCCAGCCACAAGTTGCTCACCTTTGTTAGTCCCCCTGCTCGGCATGTTTTAAACATCAGGGACTTCCTGTAAGAGCTGGCCTGCTTCTGAGACAACACTTCAAAGTGCAGCTCCAACATCTGAGGGCTGTTTTATCCTGCTAGAAAAGGAATGCATAATGGACACAGCTCCACTGCACTTTTAATGATTCTGATTCCTCATATAAATTAAATATTACAGCTATTTTAACTGGATTACACATGGAATTGTGCGTGTTGGGGTGCAAGTCAGTGTGTTCCTGTTACCTTGATGAAATATTGAATTTATGAAAATGGTTTTCCTTCACTGGTGTTGTGAAAATAATTAAGATTCTAAATCAGCCTGCATGCTATAATGTGACTCCAAGCCACATTTACTTGGTTGTGATCATGTTTTTTTATCTTTTGTTTTGTTATACTCATTTATTCCCCAAAACACACATACTTTAAGACTTTAAGTCATTCTGAATTTTCTTTTCTTTTTTTATTAAATGTCTAATTAAATGTATTGTTTATATATGGTATCTCTAAATTTGTTCTGTGTTTGCAAGCACAACATTTCTACAATTGCAGTAGCATAACCTCATACTGAAAGGTCAAACCTTTAATTTCAGTTCATTTTTTCAGGGGTGTCCTCCTAAAAATTATTGTTTAGTCATGCCACACTTTTCAGCACCCTAACAGTTTGTGCTAAATGAATGTGACTGAAGCCACTAAACTCAGCACAGGTCTTGGTTGTGATGGTGAAACCATAAACTGCCTTTAAGAAGTACATTAATTTTAATTGACCCAATCTTTAAATAAACCTTAAATATACTAATTGGTGTTACTTTCACGCTCATTTTTGTTCCAATGACTTCTGCTATGTAAAGTTAAACGATGGACCTCAGAAAATAAGAGACTGAAATAAAAGATGAAGGCGGATGAAGTGCACTCTACCCCTCTCAGTCAGTACAAAGGAGATGCAATTAGTCAAAATGGAATAATAAGATTTTTGCTGCTAAATCAGTTAGAGCACATTATTCTTTCTCTGAGCTCTGAAAAGGAGCTTGTTCACATGAACACCTGAGATGCTGCAGATTATCTACGCACATGCATGCACACCACTTTACAGGGACATAGTAAAGTTCAAGCTTTTGTGTGCCAGTTGATTAATCAATTTGCACTACTTCCCTTAGGAACTTAGGAACTAGTGGCCTGCCTTAAGGCATATTCTCCGTTGAGAATATACTTTGCAAATCAACACCTATGATGCAGATTCTTCATGCACGCACATCATACCACTGAATGCTAATAGCCACAATTCATCCAGAACAACTGATTTACCATCTATAGGTACCGCATAAATAGTTCTACAACATTGTACACTTTGTAATGTGTCTGTAGACCCATGAAATTTAGTTCTTTATTTCTCATTACCCTTTAAAGTTGTACATAGTGTTTAACTGTGTATCTTTGATATTGCCATTGAATAGTGCTATTGCAACCATTAACTTTGTATCCTTTCTGTGTTTTTCTTTCCTATAGAAAGTATCTCTGGTCCACTTCCAAGTTTAGCTAGATGTCTTTCTTTAACTAAGCCATTGACTGCACTGTTGCTGCCTTTAACTTTGTGTACTTATTTTTTTTTTCAATTTCATAGAAAGTACACCTGACAATGTGATTTAGAATGTGTCTCTCATGGATGGAGCTATGAATGGTGCTATTGCTGCCATTAACTTTGTGCACTCTCCTTGTTGTTTTCAATCCCATTGATTCTTCCTGTTAAAAGGGAGTAGGTCCTCTCCACTGTCGCCACATGCTTGCTTAGCATGAGGGATTGCTGCAAAGTTAACCAGTTGACTATAGCAACTGGCTATATAGTTTGCCAGTTGGTATTTTATCAACAGAATTTGACTCCACTGTATAAAAATTTGGACTGAATTAGATTGAATGTAACAGGATCTGAATCCGAACATGTGACTGGGTTGCATTTGAATAAGTTGGATTGATTTAATCATTTCAGTCTGAACAAACTGGTTTCTAGATAACTGCATATGAGCTTGACCAGTTTTTTAGGAAAGTGTCTTGAGGTAATATTTTTTCTGAATTAGTGTAATACACAAATTTCAATTAACTTAACTCCCCAAGAAGTGTGTACATTTTAAAAATCTTTGCCTTCACTACACACTATTATGTGTTTACATTGGGGATAGCTTATAAACCATCAAGATTAACCATTGTTTGTGCATTCAGTAAATTTAGCATATTTGACATTTTCTCAAATATGCTAAAGTATAAAACCACAAAATCATGCAGTGGAGATTGGGATTATGGAGATATCTCCTTCTGGTAATTCTGAAATAAGAATGTGATCCTTGGAACAGGATAGACCAGTGTTTAGCATTGCTTCTCCAAATGATGCCAAAAACCTGCTCTAAGGACTGTCTTTAATCTCTCTCTTTGGCAGACAGTGAAAAGGAGCCACAGTAAGCTCCAACTATCACTTTTTCTGTTGAGTCTTATTAAAATTATACACATGATCGATTGCAAGACAGTTAGAGCCCTGCAAGCAAAAGCATTTGTAAAACCTAGGCTAAAAAAACCTTTTACAATGTTTCAGATAGAAAGTATAGGCTTGAAAGTAAGTATTACCTTGCTATTCTTTGTTTTTCTCATAATACAGACCTTTAGGAAATAATGGATGTCAAATATGATTTTTTTACTGTACAGGCCATTTCTAAAATTATGCCTGAACCAAATGCCACTTTACACCTTGTTAGTACCAAGTTGCACCTCATTTTGTCTTCAGAACTGCAGGACTTATATAGGCATATATTCAATATTACATCAGAAACGTTCTTTATAGATTTAGGTCCATATTGACTTGACAGCATCACAACGTTGCTGCAGACTGTCAGTGGCACATACAATACAAATCTGCTGATCTGGTAACCGAGGAGGCCAGTTGAGTACACTAGCATAATGTCATAGTCAAAAAACCAATTTCCAATGATCTGAGCTTTGTGAGGTAGCCATCACAAGATGGGGACACTGTGGTCATAAAGTGATGGTGATAGTGATGGTCAGCACCAATACACAGACAGGCTGCGGCATTTAAATAATTCTCAGTTAGAACTGAGGGGCACACATAAACGTGAGAAATGGTTGAGTGTGAAAACCCAGTTTATCAGCAGTGTGTGAAGAAACGTAGACAAGCATGTCTGCTAGTCACATTTTCTCTCCTTATCAGGCATCCAGGGCCTGTTTGTATACATCCAAATACATGGATGCCTGGTAAAAAGAACCTTTACAGTAGCTCCTCATACCTTTTGAAGTCTAACATGGAATCAGAGGGAAAAACGTACTTTCTCTCACCAGTATGAAGTGCATTTGTTGCCTAATTTTGCAGAGCTCTGTTCCAAAACCTTTGGTGGACATATAATGATTAGTAACCCCTCTGCTCCCACCCTCATCCTTCTCATTTTCCTTAACTTGATTGTGGGAAATTAAATAATGCAATAGCTGTTTAATAGGAACTAAGCAGAAAATTAAATCAACCCTGACCTTGCCCGAGGTCATAATATATGGTTTGTGCTGAGGACAAAGATGTGTTTGTTTGACTCGTCTGGCTATCTTTGTGCCCCCGCCGTTTGAACAAGCAAGCTGCTGTGATGGAGGGGAGGAGTGCCGGAGCCTCTCTTCCCAGCATGTGAGGAAGAAGAAAGTGGAAATGCAGGCAGCATCCAGCTTACATCAGATGCTTAACTGCATGTAAATCAAACTATATAGTAAATTCTGACCAAGACAGGAGATGTGATAACAGCTAAGAACAACCCAAACAGACCTTACTGAAACTGAATCTGTGGGTATTTCTAATTTATGTTAATAGGTACTTATCTAAAAATACTCACAGAAAAGAATGGATAATGATGAACAAAGAGAAACAGAAGCTCTCATAGTTTGAGAAGCAAACACCTCTGTGTGCAACATCTTTCTTAGCATACCTGATCTGATTTTCATATATGTTGCCCAAAGGTAGTAGACGCCTACTTAGAGACCACAAAATACAAAGCATTTCAATATTCCTTCATTTACTTACTTAATCAGTTTAATTGTTTTAAATGCCCCAGTTTATTTTCCTTTTCCTATTCGATCATCTTTATTTGATCATCATTGGTTTTGCCAGTTACCATTTCGTATCAGGCCAGTTGCTAGTACTGCCTAATTTTATTAATTAGCTGCGCCTGAGTTCAATTTGCTGTTTCCATAATTTAGCCACTGCCCGTTCCAAGCGTTGAGTCTTTTCCTGTTCACAGCCTTCAGCATGCATGCCAGCACTTTATATTCACCAAATAAGGTTTACCAATGCAAGAAATTCACTAAGTTCAGACACAAGACTGTCCTAACTGAACTGAACTTTATCAAACAAAGATAAAACACCCAAATATCAGCAAAAAAGCAAAACAATCTTTTCGCAAGAATCAGGGTAGTTATCTGGGGTTGTTATTACCTCCCCTGCATTTCCACAGCAGTGTACTACAATGTGTTACTGCATACATTTCTTCATCACTTCATGATCTGACCATCTAGGGATGAAGGTTCAAGGCTCTATCAATAGTTTTGCCTTTGCCTCATCATTCCTACCTACCTTTGTTTCATACCTGTAAAAATGTTGTACTCATGTGCTTAACCATTACGTAGCTTACTAGTTCATTTCTCTTGGTAGGGTCGCTTTTGAATTAATTAAAGAGAGAAAAAAAACAACAAAAATGTTGAAATCTCATTTATTTTATAACATAACTGTTTTTACATTTTTGTACTACACCCTATTTACATTGATTGTTATTCTGATCTGTGTTAGAGACAATTAGAGGCAATTGAAATCTGACCAGACATGAGAGATTTGGACACCTGAATGTATCAGTATAACAATGAGCAAAGGTGGCCAGACAAGCCAAACAAACATATTTTTTGTTCTTAGCACAAACCATATTACTATAAATCACTGATTATCAAACATGTATGAAACATCTCTACGGCGATACTGTATTGACCCATGGTCAGTATGGTGGCGATGCTCCTTTGCTATCCAAAGCTACAAAATAACCCAAACTGCAAAAGTACTAAATGGTAAAGGGCGGAAATGACCAGAACTCCAAAAAAGTGAAATTTTAGCATAAGCTTCTGTCTTTCTATATTAACAGAACTTTCATACCATAACATTCTACTCTAATAATAAAGAAAAACCTTTTCGGATACATGTCTGTTTATATTCCTACTCCTTTTGGATCCGATGCACCAAAACATTTGAACTATTTGCCAACAGCTAACATAAAGCCAAACATCATTTGACCTGTCACGTCCTTCAGATTCTTCTCTCCAGGTTGCTTCAAAATGTCTTTGGCCAAGTTAAAACAACCTGTTATTCTCACAGGTGTTATTTCACATCTTCTTAAATATGAATGTTTTATGACCTTGACAGGTCAAAAAATGTTTTGTCTGAATGTATACCAGTATATGACATTTTCTGTTATATGAATGATCTTATTTTGCTTTTTTTTTAATTCTGAAAGCTTTAAAATATTCTGTGATTGTCCTTAATTGTGTGTAATGATTAGTGTGCTAAACCTTGAATGTGAACCTGTAATTTTATTGAATGGCATTTTATTGAATGTGAAAACAGCACCAATTATGTTTACAGTAAAATATTGTTTACTGTTTTGCTCTCTCCACTGTAAATATTGTTTTTGTTTTTTTTTAAACTAATGATATATATATTTATTTTTTTTATTGTTAATGTCTCTCTTGTGTTTCCCCAGGTCTGCATCTGATTGGTTGATAAGCCCTAATGACGACTCCCTTCCCAAAAGCATTTGCTGCCATGTAGAGAGCTGAGTGCAGGGAGGTTCAGTAAACACAAACCAGAGAACAAAAAAAGCAGCCTTACCTGACCCAGTCTGATCACTCTTTTGGATCCAGTTGTGATAGGTGGTTTGCATTTTGGTCCATTTTTCTGTAAAGGTGTACGACTCAAGGATGCATCTAGCATGACTTAGCAAATTTTCTTTAAAATTCCTGTTAATTTCAACTCAAGTTTCAAAACCTAGGCCAGTATCAAACGCCTTCTCACCCAAATGACAGCTATTTGTGCTCAAATTTTCCTATCAAATAGGCCAAGAAATAAAGAGAACCAAGAGATAAATCCTAAATAAAGTGAGAGATAAGGACATTCAGTGAAAAAACATAAAGTACATTAAATATATTGAGACTAAGTGATTTCTGATAGATTGTGAAACTGACTGATTTATGAACATTGATTTAGCATAGCTAAGTCATGGTGCAGAGTTTTATCATTGCACATACGTTTTAAAACATCTAGGATTTACTTGGTTGACCTTAGGGAGCTGGCCGAGAATTTACTTCGGCCATGTTCGAGATTATAGACACTTTTTACCTTTAGTGTATTCATGTGAACTCTACTGAAAGTTCATACTTGCCATTAAAATGTGTTCCCATATGTTCTCTGATCACTTGGATCTCGGTTATCTGCTCTATGTGCATGCAAGAACATAGCCTAAGTCACACAGTCAGATGAGCAACATCAGCAGGTCCAGTAACATTTCTGTAAAATCACAAATACGTTCTGTAAACAGAACTATTTATTTGTTCAGACACAAACACACGTCAGATTCCCCTGACATGCATTTCAGCGTGAAATGTTTCTCAAACATTTCAATAAAATCACTTAACAAATGGAGCATAAAATGAAATATGATCTACCAGAACTCATGCCTGTGCAACTCTAGGAGTAAAAACACACACTGAAGCATTTAACTCCATAAACTCCGAACAACCTATATGGCACACTGATTTGGTATAAAAACAGCTTTTGTTTTCTTCACACATAAATGGGTTCCAAACCAGGTATGTTGAGTGATCAAAATTCCCCATTGGATGCAGTAATGGGCACTTCTCCCCCCAAAAATTATCTGAGTAATTGTTGTTTCTGAAAGGTTTTTAGTGAACGTTAAAATTTGTTTTCTAGAAATGTCTTCATTCACATTAAAGCAAAGAAAACCTGCAAAAATACTGTAGTAATTATGCCTATATTTGGTGCTGTAGCTTTGCAAAGGAAATTAACAAAAAATGTTGGGTTATGACATCACCACTGCTTACATGAAAAATCAAAGGTTGTATTTCAAGATTTTCTACACCCTTGTTTCTGAAAAACAGATTTTCAGTACCTAAAACACCACTTTTGTGTAAATGAAAAGCCAAAAGTGATTAAACAAAGCTAAACTTTTGTGTATTTGTATCATTTCACAAAATAATCATCTCCATATATGGTTTTGCTCTTGCTTTTGCCCCTTTGAAGTCTGTTTTGCATAACTTACTGATCTATAATATAAACAAGCTTAACCAACTTTCTGTAAAGTTTCCACAATGATAGATCTCAATGAAGAACCAATGGTGGCCATGGAGTATGGTTGTTAATGAATAATTAATAAACACTTCTGATCACTTTCATGTCAGTGTACTCAGCTAGATGGTACACAGCATGACCAAAGAAAGCAACATAGAACAAAAGGCATTACAGATGAAAGAGTCCTGCCGGTCAATGCTTTAGCGTGATAAATGCAACTTGGCATACTTTTTTATTGTAGCCATTTATGGATACATAGGTATCAGATAAGTTCATGTTTAAAACTTTGTTGAACACAATTTTATACAAATAAGGATATATATATACAAAATTAAACTATGCAATTTTTATATCGTAACATGGTTTTCTTGTCTCTTGTCTCTTTAGCTCATCTTTTTTTAAAGAAATTTCAGCAAAATGTTGAAGAGAACTGATTCTGTAAAACATTTTTTTTGCAGATGTGCAGTGCCTTGCTGAAGTATTTACACCCTTTGAACTTTTCAACATTTTGTCAGGTCACAGCCATAAACTCCAGTGTATTTTATTGGGATTTTATGTGATCGGCCAACGCAAAGTTCCAAATAACTGTATAGCTGACTTAAAATGATACCTGGTATGTAAATGCTTTTACAAATATCTAAAAAAATGGTTGAGCATTTTTATTCAACCATCTTCAGTTTAATTACAGCTACAAATATTTTAGGGGTATGTGTTTATCAGCTTTGCACATCTAGAGACTAACATTTATGTCCGATTATTTTTCAAAATAGCTTAGACTAAATCAGATTGGATGGAAAAAAGTCAGTGAAAACAGTTTTCAAGATTTTGACTTTGACTCTGCCATTTCAAGTCATAAAAAGGCATATATCTCTGGCTGCTGTCCAGTTGGAAGCCACTGTCACAGTCCCAAGTCTTTTACAGTCTTCAACAGGTCATGTTTTCGTCCATGCTGAAGAAAAAACATCTTCACAGCTTGTTTCTGCCACTACCATGTTGTTTTGTAGGAATGGTGTGTTCAAGGCAGTTTAAAGTGTTTGCATGTAGGCCACATATTTTAGTTTTGGTGTCACGTGACAATACTGACAGACTTCCCAGCTAAGCTCTCGATCTCTGGAGCTCCTCCAGAGTCTGTTTTTTTTTTTACTCTCCTGTTCTGGGAGGATGGTGGAGCTGACCGCGTTGATTCGTCAGCAGCAGTTTTTTTCTACAACAGGTAAAAATTTGGATATTCCTCATGTTGCACAGTTGACTTTATAACTTAATGGCAAAACAGGCCACATCTGGTTCAGGTCATATGAAACAATAATAGTAATAATATTACAACTTCATCCTTAACAAAGTTATAGGAAAAGGACAATAAAAATAAGACATGAAGAAGCAAATAGGCCTGTTTTCAGAGATATATGATTAAAGGGGGCTGGAAACAATTGCACATTACACTTTTTGGATTAAAAACTTTAAAAGGCATGTATTGTTTCTTTTCACTTTAAAGTTATGCACTAGTCTATCTTTGTTTGTCACATAAAATCCCAACAAAAAACACTGAGGTTTGTAGTTGACAAAAACTAATCAAGTTCAACAGGT
This sequence comes from Crenichthys baileyi, assembly GCA_036173005.1. Classification (NCBI taxonomy): domain Eukaryota; kingdom Metazoa; phylum Chordata; class Actinopteri; order Cyprinodontiformes; family Goodeidae; genus Crenichthys; species Crenichthys baileyi. The sequence continues at coordinate 193,975 of JAHHUM010002142.1, read as the reverse complement.
ATGGAAATAAATAAATAAATAAAATTAAATTGCATTAAAAATGTAATAAAGTATTACTATGAAACTTTTGCAAAGTTCTGTATTAAGCCTCAGAAATTGATAAAGTCATCAGAACTTATTGTGGATGATACTGTGTAAATTATGGTAAATATTAAGAGCTGGTTCAAAACATGTTTCAGAAGAAACTTGGACTAAGACACTAACTGGAGATCAGTCCAAACTTTGCTAAGCCTAAAAGAAGACTTACAATAGTCTCCACTACAGCACATCGTCTTAGCTTTTTTCATCCCTTTACTTCTGACTCCCTTTCAAACTCCTTTCCGCCTTTTCCTGTTCGTCTCTTTTTCACTTTCCATCGTGTCCTTCTTATGGAAACGATTCAATGCCAAGACACCTGTTAAAGGTTGACGTCAGTTGACACTGATGTTTTCTATCGCAATCCTTGGGCAAAAAAAGGTATTAAGGTATTTTAAGCTATTTTTGCTGAAGTGGTTCACACAGGTATGGGAAATGTTTCATGCAGCAATTAAGTGATTAATAAAGAGAGAAGACTGTAATGGAGTCAGGAAAGAGGATGTGGCTGAAATGGTTCAGCGTGTAACAAGATGAAATGTCTGTTCTGGCAGAATCACGTGTTGTGGCCAGACAGAGTTAAAGTCATTGAGTTAACTCCCTCCTCTTTTTCTGCACTCTTTCATGTTTTATTTTGTTGTGTCTGTGAGTTGGAGTATTTTACTCAGGTTCTCAAACAGATGAAGACATTTTTAAATTGATTTTGAATTATAGTTGTTATAACATGGAATTATGAGTTATCTATAGTTAACTGCAAAATATAGTTTTCCACAGTTTTCCCATATATTAAAAACTAATAAGATTTGCTTTCATTTTGACTCATGTATCCAATTTAGCATTGTGATGCCAGCATATTTAAAGTTCTTGAATACCATGCAGGATTAGATTGAATCTGATGATATTTAAATCCACATTCAGCCTCAAATGTATCTATTTTTTTTTCAACATATAATCAAGTTTTAAGCTCCCTTCAGCATCATCCAAGACAATGTTGCCTTTATGCTATAAACAATTAAATAGTCACAATAAGACAAGCAACACAATTGTTTGCAAATTTGATTCAAAGCATCAGAAATGTCAAATCCGCGATATAGATTCAATCACATTTTGCGCGGCTTGTGATTTCAGCACGGTGATCCTGGCGTGAGGATCGGCACCAATGGATTAATCTGTCGTGGTATGCTGCAGCGTCTGGCTCTAAGTGTTCTGCAGTAAATTCATAGTCAGAATGGTAAGAAGATGCGATGTTTACGCTCTTACACATGTGGGTAACGTCTTTGCCGCTTCCACTCACCTGCCCGTACCAGGTATATTCCAGCATTGTAGCGGCAGCCGCAGCTCTTGCGAAGCCCACACGAAAAAAGCTGCACTTCTTGGCCCTTGCGCAGCAGACAAATAAAGACAGAAAGAAGGAAAAACAAAATCACGGCCTGTTGCTCTCCTCTCAGCACAGTTACACAACTGTTAGTTTTCCCCGGGGTGGTATCACTGCTGTCAGGACTTTTGGAGGGGGTTGAGCAGGCAAAAGCTGAGGTATTACACACACATGTTGTTCACAAGGACTGGCACCCTCTCCTCACACACACCTCTGACTCTCCTGTTGAATTTTGGCACTCTCGGGGGCTTACGACCTGTTGATAATGAACCTGAACCCATTATTTTGAGTCAATGGATTGAAAGAAATAGGGCAAGGAATGAAAGCCACAGGGCCAATTAACAGCATTCTTTGATGTATTACCCTCGCTCACCACTCAGGCAGACCGCTCTGCGCCTTTTGTCTTTATCCCCTCTGTTATTCATTAATTATTCTGAGCGGGGTCAGAGTTCGTGTGGATAATTGTGCAGACCGTCTCTCTTTGAGGATGGCAAAAGATTCGCCCAAACACTGGCACTCCCTCTGACTGTGCCCAGCCACCTTGAATTATGCCAATTATTCCAATTCTTTCATTCTTTTTTGCCCTCCCCCTTCTCTCTGTTATATAATTGCATCCTTCTTTTACCCTCCTTCCTGTCTTTTCAGCTCACTGTACATCTCAATTTCTAGCACACACACAAACATGTTGTACTTGTGTGTTTTAGCTTTTCAGGTGGACAGTCAAGGTCTTGTCAGGTTGAACTCTAGAACCTCATTACATCATTATTAGTTACTCTTTCCAATTTTCAGGTTTTTCAGTCATTTTACTGCTCCTGTTTAACTGAAGGAACTTCAGTCTTCTTATGCTTAGAAACAGAGACAGAATTTGCAAATTTTCACAAAAAGTCAAAGGGTCCCTTTACAAAACAAGGCTTTCTTTTTCTCTATGGATATTAATTTATTTATGTAATTCACTCAGGGCTTTTCATAGCCCCACTGATAGGATTAGTACCAAAAAAATGGCTCTGATGAAGGCAAGCCAAAAGTATTCCTGCAACAAATTGTGTTTTTTCTAACAAAAGTCATGTGTTGTTTGCAGATAATATTACTGTTATTGAGTTAAGTGAACTTGATCTGATCTTTCATGATTTTGCAGATTCTGCATGTGAGTAGAATAATTTCACCAGGTTTCTTACAACAAAAGTATTCATTTAGAGGCAAATAACATTATGAAAACAAAAGATTTCTGAGAAGAGACAAAAGAATGAAAACAACTTAGAAATACATCCAACAGTTCATTCTAAGAATCTACTGTGCATTGAACTATTGTGCACAAATGTATTGATGAATATACTTACAACTAAAACATTTAAAGTTGTTTCAAAGATAATGCAGCTTTGAGGTATCAAGTAACAAACTTGGCCAAATGCAAGATGTATATAATATTAAGAGAGTTTTTTCTTTGTATTTAGTATTTAACATAAGTATTAACAGCAAAGTTTTGCCTGAACTTATGGATAAGTACCAACCCCCAAAATACAGGACCATCAACATTAATCGGAACCTTAATGAGGATGTGTAAAAGTCCTTAGGATAAATTCATTTTTGATTGCTGTGGAGTAATCTCACAACAACAAAAAAAAATCAAAATGGGAAAAATATGCCATTGAAGTGACACAGATGTGTGTTAGTTTACATTTGATAGAAGGGTTACAAGAAAGTATCAACTTTTCAAACCTTGGGAGCTTAAACCTTATCTACATTCAAAAGTATAATTCAATTTTTAAAACAATTGAAACTGTGACAAACAAAGCTTAGAGTGAACCCAAGTTCATTTTGCCACTATGAACGGTAAAGGAGCCTTGCATGGAAGATAAAAAAAGCTTTTCCTATCAGCATAAAAGAAAATATGGAGTTTGCCTAATACTTGTGGGGCTTTAACTGAAACTGGTGGTCAGATAAGATAGTGACCAATCTTTAAGGCAAAAAGGACTTAAGGTTGGTCTTGCACATAACAAGGGATGAATATATAAAAATATGTTCAAAAAGGTACATCATGCCCATTATTATCCATGGTGGAGGCTCTGTGATGCTGTGGGCCCCTCCCCAAGCCCTGTGAACTTTGTAATAGTTCATAGTACCACAACCCTTTTTACCAGGACATTTTAACTAAAAATCTGGTGGTATCTGCTAGAACACTGAAAATATGTCATAATTGGTCTTTCAGCAAGATATGGATCTAAAACATATTGCGCAATCACCATAGGAATAGTTTTCCATAACAATCTCAGCCTCAGACATAAATCCTGTAGAAAAACTGTCAGGTGAGAAGTGATCATAAGAAAGGACAATGGAAGATCTAGAGCAGGGGTGGTCAAGTCAGTCCTCGGTAGCTACTATCCCACACCTTTTGGCTGCATCCCTGCTCCAACGCATCTAATTGAAATGGTTGAATATCCTCATCAGCATACTATTCAGCTGTGCAGAGGCCTGGTCATTCTGGTATGTTGGAGAAGGGTGCATCTAGAAGCAGCAGGATAGTAGCTCTTGAGGGCTGCAATGGGGAATCCCTGATCTAGAGAGGTTGTACAAATAAGAATCTTGTGAATTTCTATAGTAGAAGACTGAGTTATGTCTTATTGGCAAACGTTGGACAGTATTAACAGCAGATGTACAAGTAATTCTGGCCCTCATGATTTTAAGTATAAGCTCCAGATGGTTTTTGTTTGTCTCCCATCTTGTATAAGTGGTCCTAAATTCAAGGTAGAATTTTCTAACATGTTCTATGTGAATTTGCTGTGCTGCATTAAAATATACATGTATTTTAGGTCTTTGAACACATCTTTATTAGGCCTGGCAATACATTTGGAGGGCACTGTCTGTTTTATTTTTTTTATTTAAATAGAAACTCACTATGAAACTAAAAAACATCCTAATTAAAATGCTAAAATCTGAGCTCTGAAATTTCTCTTGTTTTGTTTGTCTAATGTTAAAGCAAAACGTGAAGTCTAATTTGGAAAATAAATTATTGCAATCATGCCTAAACATTCTTCCAGTTGTTTGGTGCTATGGGTCTAAATAACGTATTCTAATCATAATTGCCAAGTTAGAGGTCAGGGATCTCCTCTGATTCTTTATCTCCTGCTTTTGTTCTTCAAGAAATGCAGATATGTAAGACGACTGAAAGCCAGTGCTATCCTTGTGTGTCTCCAGTCTCTTTGGATGTGCTTTCTTCAAAGGAAGTCCCATGCAGCACCTCTGGCTACGGTCAGCCCTGAAAGGATAGATCCTCGGGCCATTTCTCTGTTGCTGACACCACTGCCTAAACAAGGTTTCCTATTCTGACCTCCTTAATTTGTGATGTGTGAAGTTTTGCCTATCACAGTTGCTCATCTTGGCTTTTACGGCGACAAAGGGACAGGGGGCATTAACAAAGCAGTAGCCACAAGTCAAAGAAACAGAAGGAGTTTAATGAACTGATAAGCTTTTTACATCCTTAGAAGTGACTTGGCTCAGGGACGTTTTAGTGTTGATCATAACTAAACTTTCTTGTCAGGATGTTTTTGCTTAAAGCCGATTTGAAGTAGATGAAACTGAAAGTGTCAGTTCAGTCTTTTTGTTTGTCCCATAAGTCAGAGGAAGTTTCTTTTAATTGAGTTATATGCTTTTGTTTTGAATGTCTTTTCATTTCCTGTTTTAAAATAACCCAGAACTGAAGAATTATGGATCTAAACTTTTCAAATCAGTTTTAGTGTTTTGAAACAATATATAACAATTTTCCTCTGGTTTTCTTGAATTCTTCAGTTTGAGACAGATTCCCTCAAGTAGGTAGATCCCACAAGACATCTTAAGAGATTTGTTTCAGCTTGTGTCACAATGTATTGTGAAGAAAAATTAAAATGAAATCTTTTTATGGTCATGTGAAATGGTATCCTCAGTAAAGAAAGGGAAATAACATGAACCAAACATAACCCCCAACCAGTGGCGGTTGGTGAGTGCCACCCTTAGCAAGCCTCTATGTTCTGAGGGACAAGACGTGATTTTAACAATATTTCTGAGAAAAGTAAGAATCACAAAAATCTGTTTTACACAAATACAGCAAACGTTTCAGAAGTGACACATTTTTGTCAGAGGTGAGAGATCTTTAAATGCGGTCCAGATTTCTGAAGAGTTGTGAAAGCACCAAGGAAGCTATGTAGCAGATGCTAATATTTTATTTTTTATTTATTTTTGTGGTACTAGTGGCCTTTTGGTTTTGTAAATTTAACGACAGGAAATGGGGTGGAGAGAGGGGAAGACATGCAGCAAAGGTCAATGCTGGGACTTGAACCGATTACGGCTGCGTCGAGGACTGTAGTCTCCATACATGGGACGTGTGCTTTACCTTTGCGCGACCGCCATGCCCCTGCAGATGGCAGTTCTATCATCATTTAGCTAACCGCAGTCCAGGCCATGCTTTTTTAAAATGTTTGCAAACTGCATAAAGCAAAAGGTGGCTCTGCCAAGTGACTGGACATTCAAGTAAGCAACATTAACTTGTTCATGGTAGAACTGAAAATTAACAAAAAAGTGTTTTTAAAGATATAAAAACTGCACTGATTGTCAGCTGGCCAAAAAAAAGGCCTTTATTCACAAGAAAAACAAATTCAACTGATGGGTTTATTCTGCATCACTCGTGACTTTCCTTAAGCCACTCTGTTTTAAAATTGGAGTTGTCAAGGTAATGAGCATCATGTTTGTTAAGCAGCTGTGTTTCCTTGCTATCTGAGCAGATAGTCTAACATACATTAGCTTCTTAGGCTTTTGTCAGAGCAGAATGGCAAAAATCTATAATATTCTATGCAAAACTCCAAGAAAAGAAAGAAACTCCAAGAAAAGAAGAAAAGACTTTGTAGTTGCTGATAATTCCTTAAGATACTGTTTTCTGCAGCACAATTAGTGTGCATTAATCAACTGCAATACTGAAAAAAGTTAGTTCTTTATATTGGACAAATTAAATGGCAAACAACACATAAAACAAGTCACTAGTTATTTTAGTTTGTTTTGTGTACAAATGTGCGATGGCTTCATTACTGAATAAAAAATGCAACAAAAAGCCTTGTTTTTTCTAAGTTCTAAATAGATCATGTAAAACACAAAGGAGATGATGATTCCTGTGAAATGGATAGCCCTGTGTTATGTTCCGCTGCTGAATTGACAGCATGTGCTGACATTCAATGCATGAAGATCAATTAGAATCAGTTTCCTTATCAAATTTTCAACCATATAGTTTTTGTCCTGTTGCACTTTAAGGAGGCTTTTTCCTTCCCTCAAAATAATTCTTATTTCATGTTAACCCAGTAAACAAAAAAGCCCAATCAACCCAAAAAATACTATTTTTAAGATAACAGGGATGTTTGCGAGGTTGTGGTTTTAGTCCCTTCCCTAAAACCTACAGCAAATTCTCTCCATCTTCTTTAAACATTTGTCCGGAAGATAGCAGGATGCCTGTGATGGTACACTTGGTCCAGTCCCTCTTAACCAGCTCTATGATGCACACTGGCCAAAGTAATTCTACTACTCTCCAAACATAGTACCTTTTTTTTGCCCCCTTTTGAATCCTATTAGTGCATGAACTTGGTTTAACTGAAAAAGACTGTCGACTTCACTCAATTGGGTCTAATAGGATTAGGCTGCTGGTATGGGCCTGCAGGTTTAAATAGGAATGGAATTTTGGCAGACACCGGCTCAATCCATTGCATTAATCTTATAAAGGTTACAGAGTATGTGGGGGCTTCAGTCAATGCCCTGTCTATTCAAACACACACATTTGGTGATACATCTGTCACCAACATGCACACACCAATAAAATAAAAAAATGTGTATACCCTTTATTAAGCTAAAAACAAAAATTTTAATGATTGCCTGTATATTCTATGTATACATACAAAAAAGAGGCTTTATGTCAAAAAATATTTGGAACAGTTTAGTTAAAACCCGAGATAGTTCGGCTCCCAGTGAAGTGAACATGTAGGTGAAAAATCTGAATTCAATATACAGTACTTTAGTAAATCATAGCATGTTATCAAACAAAATAGGAAAATATTAAGGTTTTTTTTTGATTGCAAATAAAAGGTTTCACCAATGTCACTTCATCTACTAGTTTCTGAAGGTTTGAGTTTATTTAAGTGTTGCTATTTCAATATTACTTTGACCTGTACGCTTCGATTACTGTTAAATGTGGAGTCCCGCAAGGTTGTATTCTTAACCCTATTTTATTTGCCCTATATTTGTTTCTCCTATATCCTTAAGATCATTCTGTGAAATCTTCTATCAATGCTATTCAGATGGCATTGACAGCCCTTTATAATCCACTTGTTGTTGTCATAGGTTAATCTAAATTATTATGGATGAATCATGTAAATATGAGTACTTTTTATATTAGCAAAAGCAGAAGGCTGAGCAAAAACCTGCCTTTTTTCAGTTGTTTTCAATTATTTAGGAATTTGCAGGTTAGCCTGCTGGTTACTCAGTTGCAGGTGGTTACCTGCAGGTGGTTACCTGCAACTGACTAATCTATGTTCTGCTTAATGTTGTTCCTTATGTTTTTCTGCCTTACCGCTGCTATTTAGTAAGTCAGACTCACCTATTCTTTGTTCTAAGAATGAGTCCTCCCAGTATTTATGCTTACCATTATGTCCACTCCTCTTTATATTCCATTGTTAGTCTCTATGTCTCCTTGTTTGATGTGGCTGATTTGTGCCCCTGTTGTGCTGCTTCTGTGTTTACTCTGTTTAGCTCATATGTAAATTCTGTCACACCACGATTATACCTATCTCCTGCCTGAGTATAGGTCCATCACAACTATAAACAGTGACCACATTTGACTACTGACAAGTAGCATGTCTTTTAAGCAACCAACTGTTGGCTCGCTACCTAAGCAGATAGCCCAAGTAATTAACCAGCTGATATTAGTTTGTTATACTTGTGTTATTCAATAAAGAGCAGAACGACAAAATGGCAAAATATTCTTAACAATAAGCACACAACAACTGGCAAAGTTTATGAGATTTCTGTATTTTTGCTTTAGTCGGTTTATAAGTATTGAAATAACAAATAAATGCTATAGATAACGTTGTCATAACTGTGGTAACCAGCACTTAGGATAATTGTTGCCTTTCAGGTTAAAATCAAACTGGTGAGATTTTTTTTTTTTTTTTTTCATTTTGTTTTAATACCATGAAACTGTAGTACTGTAGAATCTCATCCCAGCCAATACTTACTTGCAAATTTATTTCTTTATCTTTGCATCAGATACACATCAATAAATGTTTTATCGTCTGTTGCCCAAGAGTAACAAAGTTCCGAAATTATAGCAGATCCTTTTCGCATCTAGTCAGCATTCCTTCCCAGGGTTGTCACACCCTGTCCCATACCAACACCTCATAATGTCTTACCCGGAGGTCTCTTCCTGTCTCTGAATGCTGTGAATAGCTTTCTTGGTGGGCTTGAATTCCCCCCAACACTCACCCCAACTGCACCACCTTGACGGATTATGATATATTTTAAGCGGAAATAGTCTAAATTCTGCTCCCGATATCTTGATCTGAGCCATAGCAGGAACAATTGGTGAAGGTGGAGGACAGGGTTACACTGGAGATGTGTGTGTTTTGGTGTGAGTGTGCATGTGTAGAAGTGTTTGTTAGCCAGGAGTAATGTCTAGCACCTAAAACTTGAATCTGAGGTATTTAAGGGTTTATTCTGTCTAATCCTATTAGTGACTTAGATAACATGAGATTATCAGATTGTGTTGGGGCACCAACACAATCTGATAATCTTGAGTGAAAATAAACACAAAGTGAGCACCTTAATTTTATTTTCCATAAGAATATCATATTTTATTATAACATTAAATGTCAACCCTGGAGTGTATTTAAAATAAAATAAAAAAGTATATTTGATTTGATCGAATCTTTTTATTACCTGATTTTCCAAGCTCTACAAGCACAAAAGATATTACTCAAATATCAGAGGTTGTTTTGGAGTATGAAATTTAATTTAGTGCCTCCAAAATGAAGAAAAACCAGGAAAACAAAGTTCCCTTTATTTCTGTTAATAACCGCTGCATGCTAGCAGGTTAAAGTACATTACCTGAGTGTAGTCTTTACATAGATTAACAAAGGATAAGCAGTTGATCTTTACATGAGGATTGTCACAGGTCATATAGAAAACAGAATTATAAAAGTGATGCCTCATTTGATTAGCTAATTTCATTTATATGACACGGTGTAGCTCAAACTGTTAGCAGAGTTACGGAAGGAGGTCAAAACTGGGGTCAAAAACAGCTGCTGTTTCTCTTGCATTGTCTCTTCTACAATTGAAAAACTTTTTTGAGACGGTCATTGAGTCTCAACTTTTTGATGGTGAATGAGAGGTTCTTTTTCACAAAGAAACATTGATTTTCAATTGTGTGCTTTAAACTGTCACTTTTTGTCCAGCAGCAAATATTTAAAACAAGCAATATGTTTATACTGTAGTAGTTATTAGTCAACTGAGGACACCCTGGTCGAACTCAGTAAATCAGAAAATCCTTAAAAGGTACATTTATTTTTACAAATTGAAAAAAGGATACAGAAATGTCATGCCCATTTACCGTACAGTACAGTATATGCACTCAATACTTGATTAGGACTCCTTTTGCTGAAATAGCTGCATCATTTGTGGCATTGAAGCGATCAGCCTGTTGATGAGAGTTAAGGAGACCCAGGTTGCTTGAATAGTTGCCTTCAGCTCATCTGCATTATTGGGTCTTGGGACTTCCTCTTGACATGCTCAATAGATTCTCAATGGGGGATTTAGGTCAGGAAGGTTTTTGGGCCAGTCAAGCGCAGCGATGCCATGGTCATTAAACAAGGTATTGGCCCTCTGGCTTTGTGAGCAGGTGCCAAGTCTTCATGATAGATGGCTGTGCTGATTTTGAACGTAATAAAATACAGTGGACCAACACCAGCAGATGACATGACTCCCGAAATCCTGACAGACTGTGTACTTTACTCTAGACCTAAACAGGATTCCATGCCTTTTCAATCTTTCTCTAGACTCTGGGACATATACTTTCAAATGAAATCCAAAATGTTATTTTATCTAAAAAGGGAACCTTGAACCACTGAGCAACTGTTTAGTTCTTTTTTAATTTTTTTCCCAGTTAAGTTACTGCTGAGGTTGTCTCTGGTTCAAAAATGGCTTAACACAAGGGATGTAACAGTTCTAGCCCATGTCCCCAATATGTCAATGTGTGGAGCCTCCTGAACCACCAGCTATAGCTGCAGACCACACCTTTTGAATCTCCCCTCAATTCCTTATGATCTTTGCTTCATAATCCTCTTAAGGATAGTTATCCTTGTTGGTTATGCATTTTTTACCGCACTTTTTTCTACCACCCAACTTTCCATTATAATGCTTAGATACAGCAGTCTGTGAAGACCAGCTTATTTGGAAATTACCTTTTGTGGGTCAACTCTGGCTAATTTGTACGAGGATTGCAACTAGAAAGATGTGGTTTTGATTCCAGCTTCTACCCCTACTTAGATGTCAATGTGCCCTTGCTGAGGCCCTCAACCCTAGTGGAGCCATACAGTTGTGCAAGAAGTGTGAGACCAAAATGGCCTAAAACTATCATTCATTCTTAACTTATGTTAAATTGTTATTATATTTCATGTCAGCCTGCAGTCTGTCTTGAACAGCTCTCTCCAGCTACTGTCGCTTTTTGAAATAAGTTAAAGCTATTATTGAGAACGTCAGCTATGAAGTCAATGCTTTTAACTTCACACCAAGTATCTTTGTTTGAGACTCTCGTTTTGAAGTAAGAGTAGCAGTAATTGAGTTGCTCTGTTGAACTGATAAAGTCAAAGGCTGCTTGTTGGGCTGTCTGACAACTCACAACACAGCATATGAGTGCCAAGTAGAGAAAAGAAATGGCCACAGACAGCATGTAAACCATTTTAAGCATTGTTTGGTAAAATGGCCACCCACCCCAGATGGCTATTGTCGCTGTATTGGTCAGTTGATTAACAGACTCCTCTTGCTGCTGAACTAAAGGGATGTTTCACAATTTTTTAGGAAATGTGGACTGCAGCTTTTCATCACACATTGTAAATATAAAATACTTCAGCTTATATGAACCTGGAGCAGTTCGTAGCTGAGTGTGAAGAGATTGGGATGATAGTCAGCTTCTTTAAGAGTAAGGCCATGGTTCTTAACTGGGAAAATATAGACTGTTCGCCCAGGGTGGGTCTCTGTTTCAATTGGTTGGAATTCAATTATCTTCGTATCTTGTTCTACCTTGGTGGTTATCTCAAGTGGGTGTAGAACATTGCTGGATGTATCGTGTCTTATTTATGCATAATGTTAGGCTGGAGCAGGGAATGAATAGGCAAAATGGGGCCTCGGCTCCAGTCTCTCATGGTGAACAAACAACTGAACCAAAAAGTGAAGATCTCTATTTAGTGCTACATGTATTTTCTGAATCTCACCTATGGTCATGAAATAATAGATCATGACCGAAAGAACAGCACAGAGTAGAGCAGCTGCTCCTCAGTATTGACAGAAGTAAACTGAGGTAGTTCCGGCATCTGATCAAGATGTCTCCGGAATGGATTTTGGAAACATATTGCCTATTTGTTAAAACACAAAAACAGTATTTTTAATTTACCAGTCAGTCCACCTTAAATTAAGACTTAAATAAAAGAATTAAATCTGCATATATAAACTGGTTGAACCTGGAGTGAAACATTTTACAATGATTACAGATTCTTTAAAACATTCTTTGTGATTTTTGGAACCATTAGTTTTTCCAAAATTTGGTTAAAATGTTGTGAACTGTCTATCGTCTGGTCTCATGAGGTAAAAGAATCGTTTCACCCCTCTGGAGTACTCTGTAGTGCAAAATCACATTCAACACTTGAATTCATGGTTTGACATGTCTTCTCTGCAGCACACCTGATAGATGTAGTGTAGTTTTTTTTGTAGTTTGAAAGATCTTGGAGGAGAATCTCTGCGATTTAATAAGGAGTCAACGTAGGCAACATGCTACGACATACACTTTTATGAAAGAGCTTCGTGAAGTTTTATTTTAGGGTTTATCAGAAAAGGTTTAATCAGATTGTCTCATATTGTTGCATCATACCTTGTAATTTTCTGTCTACTTTGTTTTACCTCCTGTCTGCTCCCTGAAAAAGCCCTTCTGGTCCAATTTGTTGTGCAGCTGATCCATAGCCATTCAGCCAGGTCATGTTCAAAGGATAACTATGCAGTGGATCTTTGGCTGCATAACTTTGCTGAGCTTCAGCATTCACAAAACACTAAAAAAGTTACTAAAATCTAAAAAAAATCTCCAGCCTAAAATGTTTTTGCATTGTTGTCATAGTATGCTTAAAATATTTTGGTCATGCACCAGAATTATCACACTAGATTTTTGTCTGTTTATGCCTTCATGTAGGCGCCATGTTTAGCTGGTTAAAAAAGATTCCAGCCCCGGCACTCAGCCAGGCCTTGTGGGTGGTCCACGTCAACCGTGTCTAGAATGGCCTGCCAGAGTCCACATTGCCCTAATACCCCTCCTTATTAAAAACTACCCATTCTCATGTAGTGTTTGTAGTTTTTCCCTTCGGTTATGCACTATTTCAACAGGTAGCTCTTGGTGCAGCTTTGCCCACTGTGTTATTCCTCCCTTTTTATTTATTCTCAACTGCAATTTTATAGTACTGGCTGATTGCATGGTTTTGGCGTTTACATGCTTTGCTGCATACTTGACTTTGTTTAGAGTCTGGTTTAACCTCATTTAATGGCTATGGGTCAGTTTGCTCCTCCATCAGTGTATACCTTAAATAAAGAATTTTATAGGACTGAATAAGGAGGTCCTTTTGGGCGTTTGAGAGACAGCTTGTGCAATCACAGAGTATCAACAGTGGCCTTAGTCATAATAATAGTATTTTTTGTACACAAACAAAATAGCACAACAACAGTATCTTATTGCAAAAACAAATTCTGTTGATGAAAGGTCAAAATTAAGATGTGTGTCCATATAAATAAAATGCTCACATATAGTTAAATTTAATTAACTTACTGAAGTTTAGAACTTCCTGGTTCTAGCTATCAGTGATGGTTATGATTGTTGTTGCGATCCACAGAAACACAATTTTGGTTTGTTGAACTTAATGTAGCACAAGAGATTGCGACACCTGGAAAAACCCAAATAAATCTAGGAGACCTGTTACATAGCCACATTTCCTTACGATAAGCTATAAAAAGACAATAAAAAACTGCTTAAAATCATTGATTTTTAAATCACGTACAAAGAACCCAAATGGCAGGTTTGAAAAGATGTATGGTCGTTAATAATCATCCCGTGTCAGACAAATTCTTTACATGCCCAGCGTTTTCAGGTATGGTCTAATGGACCCGTCTTTTTTAGGTATGAAATAAACCTAAACTAAAAAGGTATGAAATTATGAAATCGCAAAGTGACGAGCACCACGTGTAATTGTTTAGCAGTCCTAATGTTTCAGTTTATCGGTGCAGGCATTGTTTTCTCTCTTTTCTCTATGTAGTTAATCACATAGAAATTGGACATATATGCAAAGTTGCCCAGGTGACAAAACCAACACAGGCTTTCAGTCCAATAAACCCAAGAACCATGAAATCCATTTAACTGCTCTGTATATATAGTGACGGGGGGGTAGCTAGTACCTTGAGGCTGATGTCAAATCACAAACACCCAAAGTTTGTGCGTGCCCACAAACAGACACCAGAGCAACGTTACCACATGAAAGGCCTCATACTGAAGTGGAAAACATAGTGCAACAATGCTTTGAAGTCCACCAGTTATCCATCTAACGTAGGGATGTTTTCTGGTCTTCCTCTTCTAATAGTCTGATTCATATGCCTCTCCTGGAAATTTCCACACTACAGCCAGAAGACAGCTATTGCCAGTCCGGGAGTTATTTGGCAATCCCATCGTATTTCAAACATAAAAAATTCAGTCTTATTTTTGCATCAAAGCACACCAGAAAACATAATGTTGTATCATTTTTTCTCTTTTTTTATCTTGGATCAAGCCTGCAATCTCTGTGCAATAAAAACATAAATAAAGAAATACACACATAAAGCATGCAAAACCAACTAATCACAATGTTATATGTCTGAAAATATAAAGACATGAATATGGAAAAAATGTTTTATTTACTTTGAAAATTTACATAATTTTAAGCTATACCAGTCTTGTTTTCCAAAGATCCAAAAGAAGTTGTGATGAATAGACAACAATGTGGGGCTTTTATTGATATGCAGCAGGCAGGAGGAGATCGCAAGAGGTGTCCCTCTGTGTTTATGACCTGCTCGGGTTTTATATTAATGCCGCATGCTAAAGCTCTGTAATTATACTTGTGAAAACCTCTTTTTTAAACCTGACAATTGAGTAATTATACACCTGTTGTGATAACTTGCATAATAACAGCTGTGTTCATTTAAAGAAACCAGAGTGGTAGGGGTCTTCTGTAATAGAGACTCTCTTTGTTTATACTGTTATGTCAGTTCTAATGTAAAGCAACTGAAAGAAACAAAAAGAGGGTAAAACCTCAAAATACATAGAACTGAACCACATTGTGCTTTAAATTTTCTGAGTTTAATGAGATGCATTGTTGAAAAACAATATGTAAATGTAGCATAAATAATTGTTGCGCTATGCCATGCTTTTTAAAAAGAGAACGATGCCCAGCTTTCTGATCACAAAAGCCACAACATTTACATAATAAGCAGCTACAAAGTGAAATCCATTGGTCAACTCAGAATTGTTGAGCTAACTGTGTGTGTGTGTATGAATTTTATGGACAGATGTAAAATCTGTACATACAACAAGACACTGAAATGCCAAAAAATATGGACTATTGGGTCATTTATGTGTGACTTAGCAACTTTAATGATTGTAAAGAAAGCTTCAAAGTGTGGTATGAGGATTTTCTGCTCCGTATAGAGAGCCCTGCTTGTTTTATATGTGTACCTGTCCTAACATGAATAGAATGGCTGAATTATCTCCCCAGCATGTGATCAAGCTCTGCAGAGGTCTGGTAATGGACCACTCATTTAATTTAGGTGTGTTAAACTGGGAAAAACATCTAAACCATGCAGAACAGTGGCTGTTGAGAACAGATTTTAGATACCCTTGTTTCGAACCAACACAAAGTACTTCATAATTGTGTAGTTGAAGGAAAATGATGCCTTGTTTTTAAAAAATTTTACAAATAAAAATCTGTATGGTCAAAAACATTGGTGTGCATTTTATTCAGCCACCTTTACTGTGAAACTTCTACATAATATCCAGTCGAAATTTTAAAAGACGTGTCCTTTTGTGACGTGATGTGGTTTGGACACTGGATGCACAATGATCGTGAGATGCAGCTCAGTATGGTGATTTCTGAAATTGTCTTTCAAAATGACAAAGCAGTTATATAACTATAGTTTGAAACTATGCTTTTAGTGCTTTTTTATATTTATTTATACATTTCTTTGTAAATGTAAAGTGGGATCCTTTGTTTAATTGCAAGTGTTTATGTCAGCCACTTTTCTTTTCTTCTCCATTCTGACGCCTGGTTTGAACCTGAGCAAGCCATCTCTACCACATTTAGACCCCTAAATGCATTGCATTGCTGCCATTTGATTGGCTGATAAATGATTTGTGTTGACAAGCAATTGAACACATGTATCTAATAAAGTGCCCGTTGAATGTATGATTGAATACATTGTTGTTTTCATGAGTCTCTTACTATATGCAGTGATACATTTTCAGCCAAAAGACTATGATACATTTTTAAAAAGCAATTTCTTATCACCTTTCTCACCAGTAACACACCATAAAATACCGAACAGGAACATTTTAAGCTCAAATCACTCACCTCTAGCACAGTCATGTCTCATGTAAATATGAAAGTGTTTTAGTTGACTGGAGTTGTTCTTGGTTGGATACTGTGTTAAGTAACCTTTTACCTGATTTTCTAAACTGTTTCCTCTGATTGTCATTTATTGGGAGTGTTAATGATTACTTATAAAAGCTCCACACAACAGTGTTCAGTGTTAGATTTTACCTGCCCAACAATGTTACTAATGTTTTGTGGGACCTCACTTGGTTCTAACACTAATGAAAGCACAAAAGTGCTCTTCTTGTACTTTTTCTTGACTACAGTCTTCTGTTGTGACCACCTACCTTCCACGTGTTATTATATTGCCACACGGCAGGGGCTTGGGGTCTGGTGTAGACTTGACTGTAGGGATGTTGGAAGCCAGAACGATGGATGTCATCGCTTTGATAGATCTGAGGCCAGCTGTGCGGATGTGCTCCAAAGTCATGCAAAGGCTGAGATTCATCTCTTTCACTAAGCGTCCACTGGCTGTCTGAGCCCGAACACGACTGAAACATCTCTGGCAATGCAAAAATAACAAATAGTCAGAAAATTAACTAATTATGTAAGAAAGTTGTATTATGCTTATTAAATCAAAGTATGAACTGGGCTATCTTGATGAATAACGTCTTCAGGAGACAGGAGCATGAGAGGAGTTCATTTGACCATTAGAAGTGATACTACAGTTTATCTAATTTTTGTTCCAAATTGCTTCTTTATTTTTTACTTTCTTGGGAGAAATTTGTAGTCTTCCAAAAAAATTATAAACTTTCCATTCCACTAAACTTTCCACTAAAAATTGTAAAATTTCCATTTAAGTGTTCCGTGTGTTTATTTGTGAAATTGATAAAAGGACTTTATTTGATTTAAAGGCTGCTGTGTAAATGTTACACCTTACCTTCAAGGTGGGTAAATTTCTAATAGACTGAGGTTTAGTTGTAATGTTTGCTAAGAAGCACTATCTAAAGGTAATTATTTCCACATAAACCCATACACTGACTTTGGATACACAATGCCATTTTACTTTAGTTGTAACTATTGATAAAGGTTTCATGATACAGAATGGTTAGTAACCATCTATCCATCCATCCATCCATTTTCTATACCAAGCTACTTTCAGACTGGGTCACCGGGGAGCTGGTGTCTATCTCCAGCTGTCTATGAGCGAAAGGCAGGGTATAATACTTGAATTTATTTTCAGCATTCATTCAACTTTGGTGTGTGTAAGCATGCCACATCTTGCCCTGGTAAACGTTTGCCACACTAGCTTGCAAAATATTGCTAAATCTATCAGATTCTGAACTTTGCCTAAGCTGTAGCAAAACCTTAATTTTCTTTTGGTGAAGATGGTGATGATTTTTTTGTTTGTTTGTTTGTTTGTTTGTTTTTGACCCGTCATGTGTGCTTGTCCTGAAGTATTTGACACGGTTCATAATTTCATTCACCTTGACAACAACCCCAGTTCTATCTGGAGAAAAGCAGCCCCAGGTCATGATATCACCGCCACCATGTCTCACTGTGGGAATTTTGTTATTTTTGTGAAGCAGTGTTTTTTTGTGCCAAATCTACCTTATGGAATGGTTGGACCAATGATTGTGATCCTTTAGGAAACCGTTTGAAAACTGCATTTTATATTAACTCAGTTTATCTTTGTGTGATATTAATATTTGTTTGATGATGAGAAACGTTTAGGTTTGCAGTGAAATAAAACAGAAGTCATTTGTGTGTGGGCAAATACTTTTTTCTTGGTGCTGTATTAGTATTCCACTTTTTTTTTTGGTTAACTTGAAGTCTTAAGTTTCTAAATCAAAGCTGGAGTTCGCAGGAAGAGGTTAGTAACTAAGAAGCCATCTGCAATAGATGGTCCCATCGGGAGCAACACAAATTAAGGGGGCATAGAACAGAAAGCAAGCACTTTATATCTGTAATACAATACACCTGAGTACAAATTAGCTGTCACTGCCACAATATTAGAATAAATCAAAACAGACCCAAGTGTTTGCCATGCAAAGTTAAGGGAGCACAGGGAGAGAAAGAGATCTTAGGGTGAGAAAGTAGAAGAATGCATGTGTTTATAATCTCAGTGTGTCTCCCTTCCTTTCCCCTCGTCCTCCTGACTTGGGAGGTTAATTGGCATGGCATATGGCTGTCCAAGCATAGTGCGAAAAGGGTTTAATTGCCTTTATTCTTTCGCCAAGCTGGCAAAATACCTTGAGTGCAGAATCTGTCCTGTGGTTCTGTGCACTGTGTAAAACTGCATAGGTGGCAAGCGTACGTGAAAGCGGGTTCTTGTCAGCGCAGAGAAAGCGTTTTGTCCACCTAGCTGCATTCCTGCAGAAAATGTCATCTCTGAACAGGTTTGTCTGTGTGGACTAAGCCTGAGTCTTTGTCTAAGATTTGAGGGCCTCTCTGTTAGCCCATAAGCAAGGCTTCTTTCTGAGATAACAATCACCCAGTTAACCCTTCTCCTCTGCTGCCCAACAAGTGTCGATTAAGATTAACTTTATGACTGCCAGTAAAATCGCTCTATTACTGCACAATTTATCTGTGTGTGTGAGTGTGTGTGTGTGTGTGTGTGTGTGTGTGTGTGTGTGCGTGCGTGTGGGTAATACTTCGTTATCCAGTCAGATGAAGCATTTTTACATACAATAAGTAAGTAAAATAGCAAAATGACTGTTGGGCTGTTGACTTGGCAGCTTTAATGATATAAAAATGATGCTACAATTGCCTTTATTTTTCTTGCTATATATATTAATGAACACCAATAAAAGTTAAAATATTTTTCTTTCTAACACATGAAAATAATGTGATCTAAATAGCTCTGTTGTAGCTCTGGCTGTACGTTTAGAGTCATAGTCCTGCTAGAAAGTAAACCTCTGCCTCAGTCTCAAGTTTTTTGGAGCCTCCAAGAGGTTTTCTTCCAGGAATACCCTATATGTAGCTTCATCCATCTTCTCATCATCTCTGACCAGCTCCCCTGTTCCTGCTGAAGTAAAGTCTCCCCACAGCCTTATTCTGCTACCGCAATGTTTCACAGAGGAAATGGTGTGTACAGGAACACTGTGTTCCCTGTGGTTTCTTGCATTCTCAACATGACTCACTGCAAACTGCAGGACCTCTTATGGCTTTCTTTCAGCAATGGCTTTGTTCTTTCCACACTTCCATATAAACCAGATTTGTGGTGTGAATGAATAATAGTGGTCCTGACGCAAGACTCGCTTGCATGAGCTATAAATCTCTACAGCTCCTCCAGAGTTACCATTAATGAGGCTACTTCCTCATTAATACACTTCTTGCCTGGTCTTTCAGTTTAGATGTATGGCCATCTGTTAGTAGGTTTGGAGATAGAAGCCAACCCAATTTCAAACTTTTCAACAAGTTTGTCTCTGCCCTGTCTGTTGTTTTCCATTGTGTGTGTGATGCTGTGCATTCACTAATGTACTCTAGCAAACCTCTGAGACCTTCACAGAACATATATTTACTAATTAGCCATTGCAATGAATTTTATTTGGGGTTATCAGAATGATGGAGGCTGAATACAAATGTGACCCCACACCCTTTAGATTTGTATTGGTAAAAATGTTTATCCTTTTTCTCCCACTGCACAAGTATTCACTACTTTGTGTTGGTCCATCATAAAAACATTGTTTGTGATTGCAATGTAACCAAGGGTTGTGCTCAGACTCACATTAGTTACAGCCTTTGTTCTGCATCTGAACACAATAAATGTCATTAAGCTACATTTTCTAAAATAAAACTCATCTTGTTAAAGTTCTGTACTTCATTAAAGCCTACAGGAAACTTTAATGGAGACTATCAGGTGTTCTCTTTTTCATCTTAATTAGCTCACTATTGATTAGGAGTTGAATGACCATGTAATGCTGTAAGTAGTTTTACTGTGATGTCCTTATCTCATGACACCTCTACACGCATGATCTCATGATTGTGCAACAGCCATTAACCCTGCTTGAGTCTGCTTCATTTGCTTTATTTCCAGCTGAGAATTAACAATAAGTTTGAAGGCCCCCTGCTGTTGTGTAGATGCAGCCTACAAATACGCAAAGCCTTTGGGGAGATGCAAGCAACAATGTTGCACTAGTCTCTTTACTACATTCGGCTGCAGGCCTGGCAGGTGACCTGACTGTTTATTTGCAATTATTTTAATATATGTACTTCTGAAACAACCTGCCACCACATTTGTTGGCACTCCTGTTAATGAGGTGTAAAAAGCCTAAATCAAAATCCATTCTACTGCTGCAGTACAATCTCACACTGCAAACAAGAACATTCCTTTAATTCAAGTAATGTACAATTAGATTAGATTAGATTCGATTACATTCGATTTAATGAGCCTTTTTGCCATTGCGCCTGTCACAATTCCAAGGCAATGAAATGCAGATTGTTTCTAACCAGCAGTGCTTAAGCAGTAGTTAAACATCTTGATATACAGGGTACGCAATATGAATGGTATAAAAATATGCCTATTACTACAGGTGTTTACTGGCTATGGACAGGCAATGACTAAATATTACTGTACTTTTATTCATTGGAGTCCAAGCAATCACTGGGACTGTGGATGTAGTGCCAGATTTATCTTACTAACATGCATAGTGGGAAGGAAGGTAAAGAGTGTGCTAAAAAAATGTCCATAGTTGCAACAGAATGTTCAGTATTAGATCATGCATTATGCATTTCTACCTGGAGTGTAATTGCTGGTTTTCCTGCTCTTCTTGTTACACACTGTTGTCCTACAGTTTTCACAGTGTGCACAGATGCAAGCACACCTGCCTGCTGCCAGTGTGCCAAGCTCAGCACTGGCGGCAACACAATTCTGGACGCTTACTGGACACTCTGGGATGGTGTAATTTTCTTGCATGCGGGGCCATATTAATGCATGCCTTTCTTCATAATTCTGATCACTTAAAAGCCCATTTTACCCTCTTTATTTTAGCCCTCTAGTTATATTAATATAGTGAAATCAGTGCTTTGTGATATGACTATACTAAGACGGTTTGCTGGTAATGATGTGATTGAGGAAATGTTTTTTTTTTAATGTAAAAGAAACCTTGAAGATGATGCACCAATATGCCTAATAATTAAAAAAACATTTTGAAGATTAAAGACAAAAACTGAAGCTGCGGCGTTTAAAAAAATACAATAACTGCACCAAGACCATACACATTCACATCCGCATTACAAGGCCACAGTAGATTATCCAATTCAGACATTTATTTAATACTGGCACTGCTGACTTTATAGGAAATACAAGCCTTCAAAATCTATGTGCACCTAATTTTAGCAGACAACAAAGGAGTATTTTATGCAAGCAGCACACAAGCATCTGCAGCTCTCTGCAAAATTTTCTGCTGATTTTAGACCTTTACCACAAGTGCCACAAAGCAAAATAAATAAACTCTGCACAAAGTCTTCTCCATCTGATTCACATGCAATGCCTTGCAAAAGTATTCATACCCATTTAACCTTTTTTTTGTTACAGCCAGAATTGTCTTTGTATTTTATTAGAATCCTATTTGGAAAAACCAGCACAAAGTTGTGCATAATTGTGAGTTGAAAGGAAATTGATACCTGGTCTTTAAAACGTTTTGCAAATAAAAATCTGAAAAGTCTGTCTTCTAATCAACTTTGACCAGTTTTGTCGTCTCTTTAGACAAACCATCCCCACAGCATGATGCTGCTTCCACCATGTTTCACAATAGAATCGTGTGTCAGTGTAATGCAAATACAAACCATAATTTTCTGATTTGTAAAAACATTTTTAAAACTAATTTATCATTTTCCTTTGCTTTACAGGTGTGCACTGCTTTGCAGTCTCTTTCAGATAAATCCCTATAAAACACATAGAGGTTTGAGGCTGTACTTAAAGAAAAAGTTCAAGTGGTAAAACACAGTAGCAGGAAATGTTCTAAATAGTTTTACAGAGAATTTCCAAACATACATATGGTGACATCTGCCTCATTAAAACCTTTCCTAAAGATGTTCTACTCTGTTCTACTCTTCACTCATCATCACCTCCAATCCGCTCAGCTCCTGCCTCCCTTTGCGCTCCACTGTTTTATTTTCATCAAAGCTGCTCTCGGCGTCGCCCTCACTCTCTCTCTCATCTGCAGTGCTCTTTGTCGCTGGTCTGTCATGTATTTATTTGCCTTTTTTAAACCTCTAATACGCTTTATTGTTCCTCCCAGCGACCTGCCGCGTCAGGAACTAGAGCCTCCCGCGAGAGTTTTGTTCTCCGTGCTCAAGACTTGAATCACTGGACCAAGATAATGAGGAGGAGCTCAGACATGCTGCCGATTCAGTCTCAATCACTAATCACACAATGTAGGTCGTCTGAAGAGCTGAGGTCACCGCTTAGAGCTGTGTTTTCAACTGGTAAAGTTTAATTGCTCTTTAACTTTGTTGTGTTATTTAAAAAATAATCCCTTTCTTGAATACATAAGTACAAAGTGAGTTTATAATTTTTCCCTGACTTCTCTTGGCATTTTGCTTGAATTCAGCCATACTTTTTTTAAGGGATTGTAAGGTTTAAAAAAAATGTTTTAACCATTAAGAGATTGATTTGCCGGTGTGCTTTAGATTAGTGGACTTCAGGTCGAGGTCATCAACTAATGGCTGGACAATCGTCTGAAACATTTTCTGCTAGAGAGCAGTACATATGGTTCTATCTATTAGAGCAAGTCATCCAGATGCTGAAGCAGTAAAGCAGCCTCAGACCATCACACTACCACCACCATGTTGGACTATGAGTATCATGTGCTTTTACTGAAATGCTGTGTTACTTTTACGCCAGATGTACTCACACGTTCCAGAAGTTTCACTATTGTTTCAGCAGTCCATAAAATATTAAGATGGATCAGAAACTTATATCAACATGTTTTTACTTGCTGTTTTCTTTTGGGTCAGCAGTGGTTTTTGCTTTTGAACTCTCCATGGAAGCAGTTTGTAACCAGTCTGTTTTCTAATGCAAGACATGCGGTGCTTTTTATGTTATTCTGGGTTCTTTGTGACCTGCCAGATGAGTTGTTAATGTGCTCATGGAGTCAATTTGGTTTGTTGGCCACTCCTGGGAAGATTCACCACAGTTCCATGTTTTCACCAGCTGTGGCTACTGACGCTGACTGCTGTTACTGGAGTCTCAAAGACTCAAAGCTTGACTGGTATTTTGTTTCTCACCTGTTCTGGAATTTCTTTGTGATATGTTACTTTGGTAGATCTTTTAACCTGCCAGACAGGTTCTATTTAAGGGATTTCTTGATTATACAGATCTGGCAGTGATCAAACCTGGGTTTTTCCAGTGACCTGCGTTTTATATTTCCTAAGCTTATCTTTGTCTGATATAAAAATTTGATAAAATCTACAAGTTAAAAGGCATGCCTGGAAAAAAACCTCCCAATGTGTGATTTGGTAAACAATATTGGGTCCTAAGCTGGAACTATGCGTTGTTTTTGCTCTGAAACAAATATGTTCAAAAGTCCCTCATGCCTACCACTAAATGTGGTAGAGGACATTTGATGCTGTGGGCCTGTTTTGCTTGAAAGGTTTTAGAGTGCAAGGCATCATGAACTCTCTAAAATCTGGAATTTTGTAAGAAAAATCTAGTGGACCTTGCCAGAAAAATTATTACCGTTCTTGATTGGGTTTTAGGGGGGATAAACAAAAGAAAGCATGTGGCCAAATCAGTTGTTCCCCATGCCAAAATAAATAACAAAAAACAAGCATTTCTCAATTCCTATCTCAGTACCTAGACCTGTATTAAACCTTCATGCTGACATGAAGAGATGAGAGGATAGAAAGATATGTGTATCTTTATGCTCCGACCTTGTGAAATGTTATAGGAGCAGAATATGTGCTGTCATATTGGCTGCATGGGATTTTACAAGTTATTAACATCGATGGCAATAATAAGGATATAGGGGATTTCTCAAAAAAAAAAAAACAATCACTTCTGAATTATCACTCCACTTATTTCTACTCTTGTCACAGTTTTTGTCATGTAGGTTTATTCAAATCAGTCTTCAACTATAAAACTGACTCTATGGTATTGATTGATTTGCTCACCAGATCATACCTGGGTTCATTTTATCTACTTTATGTTTTGTATCTACTATATGTTTATGTATCTGTATGAATATCAAATTATGATACCTATGCAATCAAAACTGATGATTGCCATAAGATCCATGTATTTCCAGTGCCACATTCTGCTTTATTTGGAATGGGCAAATCTTTTTTCTTGCAATTATGTTCAATTCAAGTGTTTCTGACACGAAATGAAAGTGTGCATAGTTAAATCCTGACATTATTTAGTATTAGAATATAGTTTGCTGTAGTAGAAGAGAATTTGTTCCAACTAAAGCAAAGGAGAGCCTTCCTTCTAAACTGTAATACATGCTCACCCAGTACCAAACATCTATCCAATTCTACCTGCTTCCATTATAGGACATCCACATTCTTACATACATGAGGGAATTCCTAACTTCTTAGGGCCAAAAGTAAATTGAAATGTCATTGTCATCTCTAGTTCATCCACAAGAGGGTGGTATACACATTTCTTCAGCCTACAGAATGTGAGGGAAAAAGTCACGTTTGTGCCTACCTCGTGAGGCTGCAACAGATGCCAACAAATCCATGGATAGGCCAAAAAAAGGTTTTGAGACATTTGTGATGGTGTCTGTGTCATTTATTATCCCAAGTGACTTTACTTACAAGTAATGATTCAGACAGAAGGGGTTTCTGAAAATTGCACAACTGTCTTGTCCACTAAACTTAATGTCAAAGTTGCACTGGGTTTTGCAATACAATGAATTTTTGCAGAGCCTTGCGCCTACACCCTGCTGCACACATCCCTGCAGCACACCTTCAATTTTTCTCATTTCAAATTATGTATTTCACTTAAAAATATATACTTTATTATAAACTTTTAAAAACTCAGCCATAGACTAGTTGCTCAGCCTATATTTGTGCTTTCTGGGATTAATTTGCATTTGAGCAATTATCACAGATTCTACTTGGTCATCTCAGATGTGAGTCACCATCTCATGAGTCCTCTACATTTGTCCTCCTCTGATTGCCATATAAGCTTGCCCACATGGTTTGCCCCTGGTCCTGTTCAGAAGCTGCACACGCTCCACTCCAAAATAATAAGGAAAAAAAACACAACATCCCCGTGATGCAATTTTAGAGAAGTTATGAGTTTTTCTGGATATATTGTAAATAAAATCAGATGACTAAAGAAATGAGGAAGTTCCCTAATGGGGGAAGTTTTCCCGCTGTGTCATTCTGATCATTCAAGACTGTGAGCAGACAAACATAAAGCACAACTGTGCCAGAAAGTCAAATAAGGACACCAAGGAAGCTCAGAGATGTCATGGGCAGCATGTTCAAGAAAGGGAGTTGCATGATATTTGTTGTGCAAACAAAATCACCCGTGGGGTTAAAAAAAATAAATTTATCTGTCAAATGCAGCTTATAATTATAATAATTTAATAGTCTTTTATGAACACAAGTACATTATATGGATTGAAACAATGAAGATAATAAAATATTTCATCTCAAATAAGATTACATAAGAAAATGTTGGGCATGCCAATTGTCCAATAATTACATTTTATTGCAGTGTGTATAATTTTACATTAAGTGTAAAATGTTTTTTCTCCAGATATATGCGTATTTTGTAAAATATTTGCATTACCTAATCTATTTATGGTTATAAGAGCAGAAATAGTAAAGATTTTATCAAAACAATGTTTAGGAAGTTGCTTCTACGGTAGTATGCTGTAGCAAGAGTAGCCCTGCAAGCAAGAACAGGTAGACTTTACCACATGGGCTGGTTATCAAGATATACCAAGGTGTTAAAAAGTTAGTTTCAATACTGCTCAAATTTTCCAACATGCCATTCGTACTGTTTAATGTCCTTTTAAACCTATGAGAGAGGAAGTGCTGGAGTGGCATAGGTTTTAATTGCCTTTACTAAAGCAAAGTAGCACAACGCTGCCCCTCCCTACCTGTTGGTGTGGACTGCCGGTCACTTAGCTCAATGAAGGCATCTACACCACCCTCGCTGACAAAGCAACTTCGGCAGTTTGGAAATATTTCTTGTCAGGATACTAAAAGAGCGCCACCTTTCACTCATCGTAGTGATGGATTTTTAAAACTTTAGCTGGCAAGCTACAAGCATTGTTCTTGTTAAGCATCTGAAGGCTGGCTACCGGCCTACTATTCAAATTAAGTCACAATGTCAATCTGCTTTCCTCCTGCATGCCGTTGAGTCCATCACAACAACATAATTAGACATCAGCTGTAAAGGAATCAACTGTGGGCTGGCTACCTGAGCAGAGAGCCCGATGAATTAACGAGTTGTTATCAGCTTGTTATACTTGATTTACTTTATAAGTAGCAGAAAGGCAAAAAATTGAAATATTCTGCACAAAAAGAAATTAAAAGCTATTATGAAATTTAGCAGGTGTTCCATATTTTTAACTAAATATGTCTCAAAATAAAAATAACAAGATAATGGTATTATATCATTAGGAGTCAGTATGTAAGATAATTTTAGCAGCGATGAAATGCAATGTTGCTTTTATTTTTAAAAAAAGATTAGATAATGTTCTGTTTAAAGGTTGTGCTAATACTGTAAAACACTATATTTTTACTCAGGGTTATACTGTACAAATCCCATGCTTACTAGTGTTCTGTACACCTATCACCTGGCTGAGTAATTTTTGCATTTCAGTGTGAAATTTCAACATAAAATGATTCTCAGTTTACCTGTTTGTAATCTGTGGAAAACAGCTGCCTTTTGATGTGCCGATCTTCTTTTCTGTTTTCAAGTCCTGCTCCAAATCGTTCAAATTTAAGTGCCTCCTATTGTTGTTTGAATCATTCTTGGAAGCATGAGCAAGTGAAAGGGGCCCAGATTTAAACCAAAATAATGTTTCCTCTTTTTCTTTAGTGCCCTGGAGCGGGGTGCAAAGGGAAACTTTTACGTCACCACCCATCATACCCAAGACAGAAATAATGACTAATTCTGGCAAATCATTGTGTGACACAATAACTGCTGGTCATAAATTTGTCATAATTAAATAAAAAAAACAAGAATCCTTCCAGTCATTTGTTCAAACTTTAATTTTTTGGTTTTGCTTTGTTTTTGTTTCTGGAAATTCTCAGCATAACTAAGGTACTTACCTAGTAAATTACAATAGATAGTCCAACTGATAACAGAGCATGCAGTTGCACTCTGTTGTCAAGGCTACATCGCTTTCCAAAAGTACTTATATTCCTTACATTTTTCCACACATTGTCAGGTAACTACAACAAACCTCAAGGGAAACCTCAAGATTTTAAATAATATTGATTCTGTCAATATTTTTTAGAACCACCTTTTGCCCCAGTTACCACTGCAAGTCTTTATGGGTATGTTTCTATAAGCTTTGCACATCCAGAGACTGAAAATCTTCCTCTTTCTTCTTTGCTAAATAGCTCAACTTCAGCAGCTTGGATGGAGCATGTCATTGAACAGCAATTTTTAAGTCTCTTCATAGATTCTCAATCATATTCAGGTTTAAACTTGGACTTGATCAAAACATGGATATGTTTTGATCTATCCTTCTATTGTAGCTTTGGATGTCTGTTTTAGGGTTGTTTTGCTGTCTTTTGCTGCAGCCAACAGGTTTTCTTCAAGAATTTAGTTCCATCTTCCCATCAGCTCTGAAGGATTCTCAGAGCATGATGCTGTCAACCACCATGCGTCATATTGAAGATGGTGTGTTCCACCACACATAGCATATTGCATGTAGACCAGAAAGTTCAATTTTGGTCACACTTGACCAGAAAACCTTCTGCCATGTTTGCTGTGTCGCCTACATGGCTTGGGCTAAAGTGCAAATGAGTTGTGAATTGTTTCAACAATTGCTTTCTTCTTGCCAACCCCCCATACAATTCAGATTTGTGGGGTCAACAGACACTTCCACCTCAGCTGTAGGTCTCTGTAGTACTTCCAGAGTTACCATAGGCCTCTTAGCTGCTTCTCTGATTAATACTGTCTTTGCCTGGCCTGTCAGTTTAGGCAGACAGCCATATCTTGGTAGGTTATCAGATGTAGTCTGTCTGTTTTCGGATGATGGACGAATTGTGTTTGGATTCTCAAAGCTTAGGATATTGTTTTGTAACCCAGCTGACTTGTCCGCTGTGTTCCTTGGTCTTCATGATGTTGATAGTTCACTAATTTCCATAAAACAGCTATATTCATCATCATATTAAGCTACACACACCTGGGCTATATTTATGAATTAGCTGACTTCTGGAAGTAGTTACACTAACCTTTATTTAGGGCTTTCAGCGTAAGAGGCGTAACTACAAATTTAGAGCACAGTTTTTACATATTTATTAGTGTAACATTTTGAAAACCATTTCACCTAGTACTTTTTTCCACATCTATGTCCTACTCTGTGTTGGTTTTTCACCTTGAAAAGCCATTGTATAAATTGTTGAAGTTTGTGTTTGTTATGTGAAATAAATGTGAAAATGTTCACAGAGGCACTGTAATATTAAGAAAACAAAGACTTGACTTTGAAGAGCAGACAGGCTACCGTAATTTTAAATCCTTGAGACAGTTTGTCCATAACTGAGCAGCACTGTTCAATGTGTAAAAAGACCAAAACACACAAGTGTTTTTTGTCAGCTTTATGGAATGGTGAAAATTTCAATCCAGAGGGAAAAAGGGCTCCAATGCGGCACTCGCGGTCAAGCTAATCTGCATAATGATGATGATGAACAAGCCATCAGCAAGAGAAAAGGCCTCCAAATTCTCCTTCAGATGCATGTTGATTGTGTTTATTCATGGCAGTTACATTGATGAGGGAGCAATATGGAGGAGGCTGGATGGACACTTGGTGCGCGTTACCGTTAAAATAGCAGACGTCTCTTGACGTAGAACAAACAGCAAGGGGAGAGCCAAATCAAGGCATCTGTGAAGGCTCTCGAGAATGCTAATTCAAAAGCACTTCATTACATGCTTTTTCCCTGCAATCTTGTGTCTAAGAGACTGAACTAAGTGGTTAATCAAGTCCAAAAAATGCAATGCGTCTGAGGGGGGCCAAGGAGGCGGCCCCTGGGTTGATGTGCTGGACCAAACCTACATGTGCATCCAGAGAAATACATGCTCAGAAGAGTAAATTTATATTCAGATGCATTCTGAATTGGATGCATCTATAAGTTAAAAAATAACATTGATCCCAATAATCAGCACAATAAAGAAGTTTCCCTGTTGTGGTGGACAAATGTGACCCAGTGGGAATCCGTGAAGTTGATAAAAGGTTATATGAGGCTAACTTTGTTTAGAAACCCTTTTCTTCTTTTTACATTCTGTAGCCTTAGCTAAACACGCTGTCTGGACTGTTCTGCTGGCAGAACCCCTGAAAGCGAAGATCCTCTGTTGTCTGAAACTAAATGTTGTAATGTAATATCCCAGTGTGGAACATGGGCACTTTGATTACATTAACATTACTCTAACTTCTTTAGTGGACATTTAAATTTTAACGCATTTTTTTTGTTTCAAAGTTCTCTACATGAAGCAAATGACCTCCCCCAAACCCTTATAAAACTAAAGCACAAGTCTAATATTCAAAATAAAATAGAATCACAGCCTGATTTAGTTTTGTTTCCAATAAGTCAAATAGTTTAGAAATTTGAATCTTGTCCTATGTTTACAAAATTTTACTCTATTATTTTATTATGTCTTATCCTGCAGGCAAGAAAATGTACAGCCTTGAGACTACTTGAGGCTTTTTACTTTGCTGGTAGATGCCGTTTGTTATGTATTTTCCATATCCTGGTATTTCAAAATGTTGTTCACTCTAGCAAGTTTCCAAGGACCTTTGTAAGAGAAACTGGCCCCCAGCATTACATAGTCTCCACTATACAAAATGGAGGGTAAGAGCTGCTTCATCATATGGTTTTTACTTTGTTTCAGGTCACACACACCTGAGGTTAAGTGTAGTCTCATCTAACCAAAGCACACAGTCTAAAAGGTGCTCAGCTAAAGGGTTTTTCCTGGCGTACTTTCCCCTGATCAAACCAAACTAGGCCAAACCAATCAACATCCTTATAGACAATATTTATTGGTGCCTTAAACCACACTGAAACATCAACAGCCGTTCCAGAGCGTAGAACGTTTTTCATGCTAGTTGCTTTCTTTTTTTTCTTTTACTGGAATAACCGCAACCAGTAGTATCTCTTAGAAGAACCTTGAAACTGTCTTCTTTACAATCTGAGCGCTCCTAGCATAAGGAGAACCATCTAGAATTGAAGCAATTGATCCAACAATAACGTCCTAAGTTTGAATCTGTTTATTGCAAAAAACCTCTCAACCTTAGTCTGCTGAGGGTGTATTTAAAGGAGGCCAGTAAATTGCTGTTATGCTACCTAGGTGGAGCCATAGTCAAATTAAAGGGCATAAAGAGTGCTTAAAGCTTAGATGTTCAATTTGGATCTTGCAAACGTAAACTACACCTTTTAGCCTGTCAGTCTAACTGAGATATCAGGTCAATGATATATTTCCCTGTCATGTTATTGTACAAGAGACCTTTGTGCAGGAAACAACTACAGACAACGAAGAAAGATTTAAACAGTTTATTGACACAGGTAAATTGTTAAATGTTTCTTCCAGGTTCAGGAGAGCATTCTAGGATGATAAAAAGGAGGAAAGGTAAGTGGTTACTTGAGGAAGAGTTTTTTGTATAATTTATGATGCAGGTGGATAAGAGGAAGAGGTCTTACTGTTGAGGAGGTGATGAGGTTTCCAGGGAGGAGTTGAGTATATCCACAGGTTGGCAAGTTGTGGTGTGTGGTCCTGATTGGTAATCCTTTTGTTCTTTCTTCAAGGGAAAGATGGAGGTAACGGTGAAGCGTTGGAGGGTGGACCGACAGGTGAGAGAATGGTGTAGTGGAAGAGTCCAACCAGTGGAGCAGGTTGGACTCAGGGAGCAGGGATCCAGGAACAAACCAAAGTCTGGAAATAAGTGCTGGAGAAGAGACAATAAAAGGAGTATGTTTTGGAACAAGACAAGCATGTAGAGCAAAAACTAGCAAAGGTCTGTTTATGACTTGAGTAAGAACCAGCTGGCATCTGCCTCAGGGAACCCGTTTCTCTATAAGCTCTTCCTGATAGGATCTTGAAGAGCTCCAGCTGAGAGGGCACACCTGCCAGTCACACCCTGCAAAGAGAAGGTGAGGCACACACACACACGCATCTGAAAACAGTCCAGTCGTTATGACATTCCCCCTTTTAAACAAAGTTGGCTCAGACCACTTCGAATTATCTGCCTTCCCTCCATTATTGCGCAATGCATTTGTCAAACCACTATGATTTACTTAGGACATAGGAATATGTCTGTCCGATTCTGTTATTCTTCAAAAGCTGCATAGGGGCAGCATACAATCATGTGTGTGTGTGTAAGAGGACCCAGCACAATCTGACACTTGGCATTAGATTTACAGGTGGGAAATGTGACCCAGTACTCTCAGACAGGAAACTAAGACAAAGAGAGAGTGGGGGTGGGGGATGTCTTATCACGGTTTGAGCACAATATTTTATCTCTTCGGGACGGGTTTTGTCTTACCGGTGGACTTTCTGATCTGATGGAGAGTTAGTGGAAGCTTGGACTCTGTCAGATGAAGAACACAGGCAACAGCTCTTTGTCATCTAAACGAAGGTCCCTTTAAACAGTCTAAGCTTCTGTTATGTCTCCAAATGTTGCTTCCCCTTTCCTTTTACTGTAATCAATGTCCTTGGTAAAGTGAAGCAGTATTTGTCTGCAAACTTAAAATAAGAAACCCTTCCCTTTCAGGTAGAAGTTGTATGTGGCGGTGTCTTTGTCTGGTTTACCTGTGGGTCTTTGATCCCGACATTACGCGACGGCGTTTGATTTCTTGGGTACTTTGACAGTTTGGAGGATGTCAAAAGGCCTTCCAGTGTCTGAAGTCAGATCAGAGGAGAGAGAGGGGGCCTGAAAAGCAGGTGTCCAGCTGGGAGAAGATCAGAAGAGACTCAAACTTTAGCGAGACCCATTGTAAAGGTACACGACGGCTGTTAGCTCATATAACTTTTCCCTTTGTGTGTGTGTTTTTTTCTCCCTCTCTTTTCATACGGCTGTCTTCTCCTTCTCTTATCTTCGTCTCAGAATGTTGAATGGCTCAGTTAAAGGTCTCTGAGGTTTTATCAGATTTTTGCCAAAATAAACCATGTGTGTGCTCTCCATCAGCAGTCTCTTGAGGTTTAGCTCTCTGTGTGTGCACAAGGGTGCTCATCTTCAAACATCACACTGGGATAAAGTCACATTTTAAGCATAATTCAAAAAAAGCATACTACTTTTATCTCCATGCAAGTAATTGATCGTGCCCAGAGTTTGTTTAAGGAGGAATCCATTGACTCCATTTCTAATCAAAAATTAAAGCAGTTCTTAAGTTTTTTTTCTGTGTAATCTTAAATGGAGTAATCAATCTTTTTACTTACTGAATTTATGCACTATATTAGCCAATGTATGAATTGATATGATCAAATTACTTTTGGTGATTCATATTGAAGGAGCTGTTTCACATATTTTGAAGGTGTGATTGTGCCCTCTAGTGGTTCAACAGCAAAACTAACCAAGTTCAGAATAAGAATCAGCTTTATTGCCAAGTTTGTGCAGACAAACAAGGAATTTGAATCCGGTACACTTTGCTCTATATGGTATATATAATAGTGGAAATAAAGAATATCTTTTTTTAAATGTACGTATATACACAACTGACTTTACAAAAGACTATAATCTGAAATCATACCAAGTACACATGGTGTTGTTCTGGAACTCTTGAGTGTTAAATGTGCATCAGAGAAACAGCCTGGGGGAAGAAACTGTCTCTGTGGCGGCTGGTTTTAGCAGAGAGCCCTCCTTGTGTGCAGGGTGTGTGGGGTCTGTGTCGACAAAAGCTTTGTTTGGGCCCCTTGATATTTTTAAGGGATGTTTAGTAAACTAAATGATGCATGAAAAGCAAGACATTAGACACAAAGTGTGCAGTTTGGATAACTATTTAATTTCTAATTAATTTGATGAGCAGGTTTCATCTCTTTGAACTATTCTTTAAAGAATCTCCTGAGGTCGCCCAGTTATATTTACTCTTTGTAATCTATAAGCAATGCATTGCTTGTTTTTGATGAAGGATTTTCAGTTTAGTCCCTTTTTGCTGAAATTGTGTTCATTTCCATTGCATCAGGACTTTAAGGTTCAGAAATGTTTGTGCCAAACCCTTAGCTGTTACCAAGGAAATCTAGTTACACCTGGTTTTGTACTCTAAATCACTGATTCCCAACCGGGGGTACTCGTACTCCTTGTGGTACGTGAGCGCATTGCAGGGGGTACGTCGAAACATGTAATATTTTATTTCCAAGATGACGGCCGTCCAAAAAATAAATATCATCAGTTAGTAAAGATCATTCTTGGATGTGTGATGCTTTATTAGGACCCAGGTGCAAAATACGCCAAGCTTTTATCAACCAAAAGAGCAAAAAAGGCACAATAAAACAATTACAGGCGGGAAAGACTAGAGCAGGGGTGTCATTGATGTTCACCTGCACGGCGCTCCTAGAGAGAGGGAAAAGTAACAGCTGTTTCCACTCTGCCTCCAGATCTATCAAAGCTTATCAAGGAAAAGCAATATCAGGTGTCTCATTAAAACCCAGTTAAATGCTGAAAAAGTAAATCTGATATAGTGAGCCTGAATATTATTTTTGTGAAGTGTTCTGTTGCTGATTTTTTAGGTTTAAATGTCTGTTTATTGGGGACTTGTTCAAAACAGCTCCAATTTTTGTTATTTATGTTGATTTTGTATTTATTTTGATTACTTATTCACGTGCACTGCAATAGAGTTATCTTTATGTTTCATTTGAGCTGAAAAGAATAAAATGCCTAAGAACTAAATATTCAAGTAAATGAAATTATATAAAATAATTTTCATTTAATAATATTTGTTGTACATTCTGCTAACACGTAACTGAGGGCGACGTTTCCCCCAGCATTACCCAAGGTAGTAATAGTACGTTTTCACAGTTGATGTCACTCATTTTATTAAATTATTTCATGATTGATTTCTGGCCCTTCCTGTGGCCAAACTTGACAACAGCTGGACGAAAATACTCTCCTCATACTCTGTGAGATGCTACACTCACCGGAAATGTTTTTGGACAGTCAATACAGTGATAGGAAAAATATACACCTCTTGATGCAGCAGCTTTTAAAAACATTTTTGCACAATAAATTGAAGTAGTTGTTTTCTATATTAAGGGGAAATGTTTCTGCACAGTTCTCTTAGTGTTCTGCCACAGGATGTCAGTCTGGACTACTCAGGAAATCACAACAGACCAATTATGTTTTCAGAGATTCGGTGGGATATTTGCTGGTGTACTCGGAATAATTTTTCAGTTGCATGAATACATTTCGTCCAAAAGACCTCAGATTTGACTTTAGAATACTTTTGTACTCAAGTAGATCAAGACTGACTCAAGGTGCCCAAGTCTTGTGTCTGCAAAATAAGCTCAAATCATTACCCAGTGCTTGGCAGTTGGTGTGAAGCGTTTGTGCTGATATGGCGGGTTCAGTTTGACTAAACACAACAGTGTGCAGTATGACCAAAACTCTTTACTGAGGACTCATCCAGCCAAAAGACAGAAGTTTTACAGTTAATGCAGATATCACTTTCCAATAAGTCATGCTGCCATATTCGTCTTAGAAAAAAAAGCTTTCTCCCCGCAACTCTTTCAAACGAAACCATACCAGTTTAATCTTTTTCTATTGGTGCTTTCAGTTACCTTTTTTATCATGCTTAAAGAGTCCTTTAGAGTTTAATCTGCAGTTCTTGATCTTTTTTTTTCTCATCTGGCAATTTCTGGAAATCGGAGAGGAAGATTGGAAAATATAAGTGAAGTGCAAACAAATATACACAAATAGTGAAGCTGAAATTAGCTTTGTAAAGTACTAAATAGTAGTATATAATATATATATATATATATATATATATATATATATATATATATATATATATATATATAATACAAGTAATCTCTCTCACTGTAGAATAATGGATGTCAAATAGTTTAATATTTATCTTATAACTCTTGATGGGCAACAACAACTGGTTTTCTGCAACAACTGGTTTTCTGCTGATTTGTTTTCACTCTGGGATTTTGTTTATGGCATTTATGTTTTAAATGTTTGCCCCTCACTTTGACTAGGACTCCCTGCCATACGAGATATTGTATGTCAATGGGACATTCCTGTTAAATAAATAAATACCTCTTAGTCAATTAAGACAGCTGCCATCTTTGCACACATCAAGTGAAATTTCTGGGCATCTTTGAAAAATAGCTCAAACTCAGTCAGAGTAGATGGAATGTATCTGTGTGTTCTTAGCAATTTTCAGGTTTTGCAACAGAAGCTCAGCTGGATTTTGTTCTAAACATTCACTTGTAACACATGAATAGGCTTTGAACTAAACCATTCTATTGTAGCTCTGGTTATATGTTTGCTAGAAGTCTTTTGTGTTTTATCCTCTAACGGGTTTTCTTCCAGGATCTTCCTCTCCATCCATCTTCCCTCCAACTGTGAGCAGCTGGCCTTCCTGAAGAAAAACATCCCCACAGCATAATGCTGCCACCAAAAGGTAGCATACTCATAGCTTTTTACATTTTACAGTAGGTCTTCTACATCAGTGGTTTCTGAACTTTGTCAACTTTATACTTGTGGGCCACAAAAACATCTATTTGTGTTTTAATTAAAATGGATTTTTTAGCCACTCCACAAGAAAACATGCAATTTGAGGAAACAAAATTGCCTGGCTTTTGTAAAAAAGAGGTCTCATTATAGATCTAAAAAATAAAAGGGTTGTGTGTGTTTGCCTTTAAGGAAGGAATACAGTTTCCTGATTTTGGAGGGTTGACTGTTTTCTATTTTGGTCTTCAAAATGTATTTTTAGTTTTTATCTCAACAACAAGAAAAAAATATGAGTCTATCTTTCTTCAAACATGCTGGCTATATTTAGAAAAGTTTCATGAATAGTTGCATCCAAGTCAAAAACCAATGCTTTTGCATATTTCATGGAATACTCAGCTAAATTCTCAGCCTTTTTGAAAAGTGGGTGGCTGAATTTATTTCTATTATTGGTTTCAGGGCCCCCACAAAATAATTTCAAGGATGGCCCCCGGGCAGCACACTGGAAACCTCTGTTTAAACAACATGTTTGCTGTTCCCCTTACACGGCAAACTGAAAGCAGGACTTCTTATGACTTTCTTTCAACCACCGCTGTCTTGACACCAATCCTCCATAAAAGCCAAACTTGTAAGCTACACAGCTAGTAGCTGCCCGTCAACAAATTTTCCCACCCGAATTGTGGATCTCTGCAGCTCTGCCAAAGATGCCATTGTTCTCTTGTTTGCTTGCTTGATAATTATCTGGGAAAGCTGTGCCATAGCTGTGCCATAGTTCACTTAGTAGATAATGAGTTGAACAGCTGTCTATGAGCTGTTCAAATTTTAAAATAATTTTTTTATCAACTAACCCCTGCTCCAAACTTCTCTTCAACTTTATCTCTATTTGGGTGACTTCTGAAAGTGATTTATTGAACAGGACTTTATTTATCGGTGCATGAGTGCATGGATTTATTTGGATATAAAAACGATACATGATTTAAAACGTTTTAAAAATCATATATTGTTTGCATCCCCCTTAACGTGAACGTTTTATTTGCTTTGATATATCACATTAAACCAAAATCAACTCTCACTCTCTTCGAAGCTTGTGGTTTCAACATTACAAAATGTGAAAAAGTCTAAGGGGTGTGAATCCTATGGCGAGGCGCTGTATAATTGTAAAAGACATATGAAAGAGAATACCTCTTCTATTACGTGTTGCGATTATTTATAGAGAGTTTTATATTCCCACCGCCTAATAATAAACGGAGTGACAGAGGCTCAGCTCCAATAAAGGCTGCTAAAAGGCATCACTAATCGATCTCCGACGCTCGCACTGCGTTCTGTACTCCGTCCTGCTCGTCACATTCAGGCTCTGCTTGTCCTTTGCAGCAATGGGAACTACAGTGAAACTTAACACAGGTGCTCAAATCCCCATCCTAGGACTGGGCACGTGGAAGGTGAGTTTGTTTTTGACCTAATATGTTGTTGTATATAAGTTTTAGCAAATAGTTCACCTATTTTAGTCAAGCTAGGTAAGCGTTTCGAAGGGAAGACGAACAAAACACCCCTCTAGGATAACATAACGTTTGGTTTTACTTCCTGGTTTGTGCCCGTTTTTCATGTTTAAAGGTTTGACAGTGTGTTTTTATAGCTTAATGCTGATTATTTCTGTTTTCATAGCTCGCATCTTAATAAAGTTTCTTGCACCGACCGTGGCTAATATGCACTCCTCCATGCACGCAGTTTTTAGAAACAGGAGTGCTGCACAGCTTAAGTAACTTCCCAGTTAGGCGACCCGATTCCCGAATTGTGCATTGTCTGCTCCACCCTTTTTCTAATAGTTAAAACGTCTGAACAGAGAGACCCTTACAGTCTCCTTGTAGTAAAAATAATGTTTTCATAACAGATATGCTGGTTTCACTTTAGCTAGCAGGGTTTCAGACAGCCACTACTGTTCTATTAAGTAACTCAAATCTGAAAATGTTAAAGAATAAATGGAATTTGATGGATTTTCCAGGTCTAGATAAGTATGGGAAAAATAACAGGTGTAATGGAAAATGTGTGAATTTAAAGACATTATTGTGTATACCATTGTGTAAAAGTTATATCCGTCCATCCATCCATTCATCTATTTATCCATCTGTCCATCCATCACTTCCTCCTGTCATCCATCCATTGTTTTGTTTATCTATTGCTCCATTCAGCTGTTTATCTATCCATCCATTTATTTGTCCAGCCATTTGTTCATCCACCCTTTCTGTCTTTTCTTTCATTTTCCTCTTTCTAGTCTATTTTTTGCAGGTTTTAATATGTAGAACCTGGCCTCTGTAGAAGTTGCTAAATATGTACGGTGAACGTTTGTTTTTAAACCTTGAGTCGAAAAAGGTTTGGAATTTTGATAAGCAAAATGGGTCGGAACCCCGAATTACACTCTAAGCACCCTTTTCCTAAATAAAAATAGTGTTTATTTCTTTCTTCCTTACACAGGCAGCTCTGACATACATTGTGTCTCGAGGTTTAGATATATACAGGAGTAAAGATGCTTGTGCCTAAACCACCATTCATTTTTTTATTCCATTAGTCTCCCCCCGGCAAGGTTGCAGAGGCAGTGAAAGCAGCCATTGCAGCTGGTTACAGGCACATCGATGGAGCGTACATCTACCAGAACGAGGCAGAGGTGGGCGAAGGGGTCAACGCCATGATCAACGAGGGTGTGGTCAAGAGACAAGATGTTTTCATTGTCAGTAAGGTAAGATGTCTTTGCATGTAGTTTAAATTCTGCCACAAAAAGACTTGTGTATATACTGTAAATGTTGCAGATCTCTGGATGCTGCTTTCCTAAATATGTTTGTTTCATAGCTTTGGTGCACGTTCCATGAGAAGTCCCTGGTGAGGCAAGCTTGTGAGAAGACGCTCAGTGATCTTAAAATGGACTACCTAGACCTTTATCTTGTCCACTGGCCCATGGGGTTTAAGGTGAGAAAACCTCTTTTACAGATTAAAGCTTCTACAGTAACTTTAATAAGCCACTTAAAATGTGTCATAAATAGATTTAATGTACGTTCAAGTCTACTGACTGGTCAGTTTCTTAGTAATGTGGTGCTAAAAGTCGGTAAATAAATGTTTCTTTCAGTCTGGGGGTGAACTTTTTCCACTGGATAGTAATGGAGAGGCAATCAGCGATAATACTCACTTCCTGGAGACATGGGAGGTAAGCTGGTCAAACATAACTTATCTCATCTGTAGTTGGCTAAAATACAAACATTACATCCCAAACACCCAAGTATCGAAGTTCGTGATGAAGATACGAAACCGATTTAAGCAAAAAAGCAACTTTTCTTTTTGTTTCCATTTTGTTACATCATCTTAAAATGGCTTCTGTTTTATCTCCTTTCTTTGTACATAGCACTTCTGACACAATAATATATATTCCCAAGATTCTGACTTTCAAAAAGACGCCTAAGTAGAATTTCAACTAAGGGTTCTTTTAAGTTTTTTTCTCCTCAACTTCCTGGAAACTTTTTGTCTACCTAGGCTGTTTTATTGTTTGTTTTTTTTTGTGTGTGTGTGTGTGTTTCAAGTTGGGCGTCTGAAACCCAGGCCGTTTATGTAGGTTACAGGGGGTCCTCCTCCTGCAATAGTACCGCTGCGGTCCGGGGACACCGATTTCCACTCACCACTACAACAGAGACCAGAAAAAAAAGTTAAATCAGACCAACACAGTCTTAATCTTAGAGAGTTTACTAAGAAGCTTAAATTATAATGCAAGCAGCATTGTGTATTTATTTTTTAAGCATCATATTTGATGTATTGTTTTTATTCTCAGGCGATGGAAGAGCTGGTCGACGCTGGTTTGGTCAAAGCTATTGGCATCTCCAACTTCAACAAGGAGCAGATCGAAGCCATTCTTAACAAGCCAGGCCTAAAGTATAAGCCTGCCAACAACCAGGTAATGGTCAGCAAACACTGGTGAAAGATGTAGCCGTTGCTGTTTATATTGCATGTTTAAACAAAGGAAATTGCAGGAAAATAGCAACATGTCCAGTTTGTGCCTCTGTGGAAGGGTATAAGTAATGCCATTATCTGCCTTTTCCAATCTGCTCTGAGAAATAAATCTCCTGGTAACAGCAGCTTTCCCTCAGGCCAGAACAATTAGATGAGGTGACCTTATATTTTTGTGCTTCTAGAGATCCATTGCTCACAATCACTGTTCTGCTTGTGCTTTCTTATAAGATTAAAGGGTCAGGTTTTTTTTTTTTTTCCATCTGCCTTTTGTGCTCATGTATACCAAACAGAGTTCTTCTGTGCTTCATATCAGTGAATATGTCCTTTTAAAATAGACCCTTTATTTGAGATGCCTTATACTTTTGAACTTTTTCCATATTTTGTCACATTACAACCACAGGCGTCAATGTATTCTATCGGGATTTTATGTAATAGAGCAACACAAAGTAATTATTTACTTTTAAGTGACGAAAATGATGTTATCATGTTAAAATGTTTTTACTTTTAGTAAAAAAAAAAAGAAACTGAGCAGTGTTGCCTAATTTACTCTAATTAGATAATCATAACTAAAATCCAGTGTCCTAATTGACATTCCCATAGACTGGTTTAGATCAAGCTGATGTTCACAGATTTTTTGCATCCAGTGTGGCAGAGTTGAGCCATTTTCAACGAAGAATGGGCAAAACTGGTGGAGAATCAACATTTTTCTTCCTGTGTATTTTTTTTTTTCTTGTTTTATACAACCAGTTGCTGTGCAAATGGTTCCTGTTTTACAAATGAGGAGTCATCTTTCTACCTATGTAAAGATCCAGATCTTAAGCTTAGGGTGCAACCATCAAATTCTGTTCTGTTTTGCAAGAAAATGTTTTAAGACCGTTGCACCTAGCATGCTTTAAAATGTTTCAGCTAGGGGAAGGTCCTTTCAGTAATAAGGTGGAGTAAAATGCAATTTATGCACTACTTTGTGTTGGTTAATCGTGCCTGTAACATGTGAAGGGGTTTAAGGTCTATAAATACCTTTGCAAAGCTCTGTTCTGCAAAAATTCAACGACACCCATTTTGGTTTAATCTCTGTATAATGTGTTTTAAGCACCTGCCGGCTTGTTCTATAGTTTAAGAGTATTAAGAGTGTTTTCCTTCTAGATTGAGTGCCACCCGTACCTGACCC
Organism: Crenichthys baileyi; assembly: GCA_036173005.1. Taxonomy (NCBI): domain Eukaryota; kingdom Metazoa; phylum Chordata; class Actinopteri; order Cyprinodontiformes; family Goodeidae; genus Crenichthys; species Crenichthys baileyi. Next base: position 152,704 of record JAHHUM010002142.1, on the reverse strand, counting down.
AGGAGAAACTTATCAACTACTGCCACTCTCAGGGCATCACAGTGACTGCTTACAGCCCTCTTGGCTCCCCTGACAGACCTTGGTAAGTTGGACTTCACAGCTGCATTAAAGGGGTGCCACAATTTGCAAATCGGGTTAGGGGTTTGTAGTCATTCGAATTACTTTTTCAGTTGCAGTTTCTCCTTTAAAAAAAAAAAAAAAAAAAAACCTTTACCATGCTGCTCACAATGAAACACAACCACGGATAGAGACTGTTGGATGCTTCAGCTGTGTTTGTAAGAAAGCTTAAACAATAATCCTTAAAAGCTACGTTGTTCAAAGCAAAGTGCTTTCTTTAATAAGTGGGAGACTAAACCTCTCTATAGGTTTAGGCTGTGCTCGATTAACTACAATCCCTATGAAAAAAAGCTGTGTGCTCAAAGTCCTCTGAAAACTAAGGAAACAAGCTAGCTTAATGAAGAACTTTTTGTAGCAGTGTGATAAATCAGAGATGACACTACGAAGTGTTTTTCGAACTACAAATACAGCTTCCTGAAACGTCTAAGTGATATATTTGGTAATTTATGAACTAAACGTTAGCTACAAATCCTGATGTAGCTGATGTAGTAAGATTGTTTCATCTTGCTGGTTGTTCTCGTTGCAGTCAACAAGCAGTGATTGATCCTTGTAAATAAATGCAATTTCAGGGCTAAGCCAGATGACCCCTCGCTTTTGGAAGATCCCAGCATTAAAGCCATCGCCGACAAGCACAAAAAGACTCCTGCTCAGGTACAGAAAACCTCTTAGGAGTTATGATTATGTCACAAAAGTAAATGCTGGTTCCTCTTTCAGTCCTCTCTGCATGCATCAGTAATCTTTACATAGAAGATAAGGGAAATGTTGTTTGATGCTGTTGGTATTTGTCTAGCTCTGACTTTTATTAGGCCACATTATGATAACATGTTTAATATCCTGCCTGCTTCCTGTTTTTCCCAGGTCCTGATCCGCTTCCACATCCAAAGAAACGTGATTGTGATCCCAAAGTCCATCACTCCACAGCGCATTCAGGAGAATTTCCAGGTAATTCAATGAGCAGCTTTTACTTTGCTTTTAAGAGCACCGTTATAGTGTGCTTTTCTTGCTCTGAATCTGGCCCAAGAGCTGTCTAATTATTCCAGGTGTTTGACTTTGAACTAACCGAGGAGGAAATGAAGACCATAATGGGATTCAATCGGAACTGGAGAGCCTGTCCCATGCATTGGTAAAATATATTTCCTATTGTGCTCTTATTTGTGTATGATTGTAGGATGATTTAATTTCAGGATTAATGCTTGCAGCAAATATATGATATTAAAAAATATTCACATTTATTATTTTTTCATTGTTGACTTCATAAAATGAAATCCATGTGAAGTACAAATTATTTTACATTTTGAGGGAGTTAACAACTGCACCTAACAAGAGGTAGAACATATTTCCTTTATTTTGCAGCAATGATATTAATTAAAAGAATCTGCAGATGTTTTACTTTTTATCCAAAAGGCTTGAAGAAACTCATAAAATCCAGTACGCCAGCCAAAGTGGGCAGGATTGCAAATAGCGTTTACAGATGAAAGGTCTAAATAAGAGGTGTTTGCTATTACATACCTGTGTTTTTTTCTTTCTTCTCTCTGTAGGGGGTTAAAGCACAAGGACTACCCTTTCAACACTGAATTCTGACAGGATGCCACCCGATGTTCCACAGGCGCACAAGTCCGCATCCAAACCTTCTGCATTCGCTCATTTTCCTGAAGAGTTTTTATTTTATTTTATTTTTTGTCCGGGGCGGTGTTGATTATATTGCCGTAGTTTTCTTTATCCCCTTCTTTGTTACACTCTTCTGTTTCATTGCGAATTGAGGTCTCCTGTATTCAGCATGGCATTAAGTTACTGAATCTCTTAATTGTTGTCATCAATGGTAAATAACAGGATTTGTTTTTCTAAATCTAACATTTTTAAAAATCTGCCTTTGCTGAACTTTTTCATTACAAAGGTCAGAGTACTTTTATGATAGGCCCTGTTGCATTTAAATACACTCCTTCAATTTGTTACTTAGGCAGATAGAACCATGCCTTCAGGTTTACAGTTTTTTTTTTGTGTGCAAATTTCCAAGCATTTACCACGGAAAAACATGTTGTAGTCCAACAGCTTGTCTTTGGATGAATCATGTGTGGCACTTTGCAGTCATGTGCATTAACCCTGTTACGAAATAACCTCCAGCTTTCACTTCTCATTTGGTCTGTGTATTAAGCCGTACAATAAAATCATGTGGGGTGTTATGTCACAAGTTGATGCAGTTTCCTATTAGAAATGGGGTAATTTCTATGAATTGTGGGGCTTTCAAATAGAATAGAGTCCTTAGAGACACTTAAAATCACATTTTAAACAGCTAGCCTTATTTATTCAAAAAATTCTGTAGATATCAGTGCATTAAAAAAAATTACAGAAACATTACAGAGAAAAAACATAATGGAAAAGTAACTAACTTCTACTGATGTCTTCCTTACTGTTAATGCTGTTGCATTTTGTTAATACAAATCAATGTTCACAGTCCAATGATTAGAGCCGATATCTTCATGATAAGCCTGCTTCATCTAAGTTTCAATCGTAATTTCAAATCCGTCTTCTTTGAGACCCTTTACTTCCCTTTTAATTTCCAACTTTTTGCCTTCCAAGTTAGCGGGACATCAGAGCCATTCTTTCCCTTTAACCACTCCACTACCAATTTTGGTGTAAGATTTCCTGCAGGCTCCATAGATCCAATAATCAAGTAGTAATTTAATTAAACAGTGTGTTCATTTTGTTTCTCAAAGAAGTATCAAAACAGCAACAGTGTTGCATCGGCTAGTATTCTGTATTGAAGGGGTAGTCTTTATGGTTTGCAGCCCTGTTGGGGGGGAAAAAAAGAAAAGGACCATTGTTAGACTTTAGGATAAGAAACATGGGTTGACAGATTTATACCTTCATACTGTTTCTTTTCAAAATTATTCATACTCCAAGAACTTTTCACATTTTGTCACATTTTGTTTTGAACCACCTTCCACCGTGGGTATGGCTGCAAGTTATTTGGAGTACATCTCTACCAGCTTTGCACATCTAGAGGTTATAGCTGTGCAAAATGGCTTAATTGCAGTCAGGTAGGATGGAAAGAATGTCTTTTTGATCAACTGAAAGGTTGACCGACATGGACTTGGGGGATGAAATTGATACGCCCCTGATCCATATTTCAGGGAGTCGTTAACTCGTAACCACTATGAACTGTGAGGGGTAATACGCGTTTGCTGTTCAGTGTGTCGGTGTGAACTGAATGGTTACATTGTGTCATCCTCCAGTGTCCAGCAAATCTGAGAAATATGTTGATCAACAGAATCTGATGAAAGTAATAAAAGGCTGAAGCTGGGGCGTCATCCTTGGTTGAATTTAAAGCACTGAATGCAATTGGACAGCGTGCCAAAGATAGCAACACGGTGCTCAATCAGTGGGAAAAATCTCTCCGGAAAACTCCCCCGCTGGTCAAGGCTGCGAGTTGAAGCCACGCCCCTTTGATTCGGCAATTGCAGCAATATGAGCTGAATGTTTTCCCACCGCTGATCTCAGAGGACCGCCTTGTGTGTTAATAAAAGCCAAAGGGACTTGGAATGTTCATAGTGAAACTGGGTATGGGGCTGGAGAAAGGTATCCCCACAGCATGATGCTGCCACCACCATGTTTCATCTCTTGATGAGATTTGCAGTTGTTCTATTCTGTGTATGAGATATCCAAAGCTCGGCATAGTGTTTCAAAACTTCACCACTGCTTTATCCCTGACCTGTCTGCTGTGTTGCTTTGTCTTTGTAATGCTGTTTGTTCATTAATGTTCTCTGAGGTCCTCACAGAACACCTGGATGTACACTTATGATGAATTACATTTAGTTGGATCCTATTTGATTAGCTGCAAATAATTTTAGTAAGGGGTATCAAGGTTGAGAGAGCTAAACGCAACATTTTTCAGATGTTTATTTGTCAGAAGTTTTGAAAACTATCAATTTCCTTTCAGTTCACAGCTTTGCATTACGTTTGGGTTGCCCATCATACAGTAAAATCCTAATAAAATTAATTAAATGCTTTAGCAGTAATATGACAAAAGGTGAAAAAGTTCAAGAGTTATAGATACATAATTTCCACATACCACTTTGCTGGGAATCCTCTCCAGTTCTTGTTCAAGCCCAGGATTGCCCGCATGTCCTCTTGGCTTAACTCAAAGTCATATAACTGCAAGAGAGAAGAGAGACATTTCAAAGGTAGAACACACACCTGAGGATGCTGTGCCTAAATCCTCAAACTGTTCAACAAGCAAGAAAATCATCTGGGATGTTCGTCTGAGTCCAGATATGAAACCAGTCAGCCTCAAATCAAATGAATCTTCAGTCAAATGCAGACAGTTCTGAATGCTAATGGGGTTGTTTTACCTGAAAGTTCTCCTTTATCCGACTAGGTGTTGCTGACTTGGCAATGACTGCCACATTCCTTTGCGTGTGGAACCGCATGAGAACCTAGGTGGGAAATATGAGAAGGAGAAAACAGACTTGCATGATATCATTTTGGTGGTGCACCAAAAAACCATACAAATTAACATCATGTGATTTCTGCAAGTCTGCCATGTGAGCACTGATGGTTATCAGTTGCCCTAGTTTTTCAGACTTTGAAGTCGTTTGATGGCTTTCTATCGTTTCATCGTTCACTGCTGACCAAAACACATCACCACAGTACAATATTTTCTTGTTCACTAAATTCTAAAGTTCACTTATGCTGCTGCTATCGGTGATCTTGTAGTGCAAAGTCTGAGGCATCCTGTACAAAAGTATGTTTCATAAAATGAAAGATACATAAAAATATTCACCATATTCATGTTTTAATTAGGCGTCTAAAATCTTTATGGAAGACGAAAGCAAAGGGATAATTTTAAGGGATCCTTGGTTCCTGTCTTACCTGTGCTGGAGTCTTGTTGTACTTTTTAGCAATAGTCAGGATGGTCGCATCTTCTAGAAGACGGGGGTCATCAGAGGAAGCCCTTTCAAAAGAAACAAATTGTTTACAGTTACAGGTTATTTAGTTTCCCTGAGCGATGAAACTTCTGTGAGTTCTCCAAATGGCAGGTCCTCTTACCAGGGTCTGTCTGGAGAGCCAAGGGGGCTGTAAGCTGTGACCGTGATGCCCTTTGAGTGGCAGTAGTTGATCAGCTTCTCTTGGGTTAGATATGGGTGGCACTCAATCTAAAGAAACACTCAGATGTTACAGATCTAGCCTTTTTTTTTTTTGCTTTTTGTATAGTTTAGAACATTAAGTTGTATGATGAAAATGTTTTTCACCTGGTTGTTGACTGGCTTGTGTTTGAGGCCGGGCTTGTTGAGAATGGCTTCAATCTGGTCTTTGTTGAAGTTGGAGACACCAATGGCTTTAACCAAACCATCGTCCACCAGCTTCTCCATTGCCTTTTAGAGAAATTACACACTTGTGTTATAGAAAAAAATACCTCAAGTCACGTGCATAACAAGTCTGTCTGTTAGTTTAGTGACTTTTATTTTAAAATTACCTGCCATGTGTCCAAAAAGCAGCTGTCATCAGTAATTATTTCATTGTTCTCATCTGATGGAAAGATCTTATCCCCTGGCTGCGAGGGAAAAATACAGGTCTTAAACTCTGAGCATCAAGCTGGATGTAAAGATTATAAAGGTACTAAAGTTATGAAATATGAGTTTTAGATTGTAAAAAAAATGTTATGTAGCAGGTCAGACAGGCCAATTTTTGACTGACCTGCATTCCTACTGGGAAGTGCAAAAGGTAAAGGTCCACATAGTCCATTTTCAGGTCTTTGAGCGTTTTCTCACATGCTCCCCTTACCAAGGATGGAATATGGAAGGTACACCATAACTGGGAAACACAAAAAGAGGTACTATTGTGACCACAATATATTTTGCCAAAGGAAAATCTTTCTCACAGATTGCTCTCCTATAAAGCCGGGAAGCATATGGCCTTCTGATGGGGGCCAGAACCATCCCTGCCAAAACACCCGTTTAGAATAATGGCTCATTTATATTTTAATTTACCCAGCATTGGGTACTCTATTTTATCAAAGAAATAATCACTAGGAGGAATCATAGGCTTTGGCTCAGACCAGTTATTTTCTGGTAGCACTGTTGCCTTGCAGCAAGAAGGTCCTGGGTTCGATTCCCGGCCGGGGGTCTTTCTGCATGGAGTTTGCATGTTCTCCCCGTGCATGCGTGGGTTCTCACCGGGTACTCTGGCTTCCTCCCACAGTCCAAAGACATGCCTGTTAGGTTAATTGGTCACTCTAAATTGCCCTTAGATGTATGAATGAGTGTGTGCATGGTTGTTTGTGTATTGCCCTGCGATGGACTGGCGACCTGTCCAGGGTGTACCCCGGCTCTCGCCCATAGACTGCTGGAGATAGGCACCAGCTCCCCCGCGACCCACTATGGAATAAGCGGTAGAAAATGACTGACTGACTGACAGTTATTTTCTTGAGTTGGTAACCATTCACTTTAAATGGAGCAGGTCTCACTTTACCCCTCAGACACATGAAGGGGCAGTGTGAACAACATAAATTACATCATGCAACATTTGCATATAAAATAAGCAACACTTCCAGTCTGCCGTACTCTACCACCTTTGCCTGTTTTTCTCATCCAGTGGAGTAGGAAAGGAGAAGCAACTGTGACTTAGTTCCCATTGTTATATAAAGAGCTGATCAATAGCTTTGGTTCGCTGGAGAACTTCGCTACACTATTATTCTTGTCAGCATGTGGCTTTGTCTGGTAAAGTAGGTGAATGTAGCTGTTATCTACAATATGCTTTCTAATGTGTGAGCAGGAGCCAAAGAGCACTGAATTGATAGAGTTTAAGATGTATATCGGGAAACAATGATTGGCACTGTGGAGGTGAAAGGAATGAGCTGCTTCAAGAAAAGCTTTGTAGTTTTGATAAACATATGCCTGTTGTGAAATATATGCGATGTAGGCTAAACTTACAGAACTTAATGTTATTTATAGGCAGACAAGCCACATTTTCAGTATGAAATTTTGATTAGCACTTTACATTTGAGGAATCTGGAACAATTTGGAACATGACAGAAAGCAGCTCACCTTACTGACGATGAATAAATCCTCTCTCTTTGCCACTCCTTCTTTTATCATAGCACCAACTCCAGCCCCGACCTCTTCTTCGTTCTCGTAGACGAAGGCACCATCTATGTGCCTGTAGCCGCTGCTTATAGCCACCTTCACAGCCTCCGCGACCTTCCCTGGTTCGGCCTGCAAAGGTGATGCAAATCCAAGAAAAGTGAAAACATTCAGGCTTAAAACATTTTTGACATTAATTTAAGGCCCATTTTGTGGAAGTAGTAAGCAGTGTCACAATTTTTTCAAATCATTTTAACGCGCAAATGACCTAAAAGTTAACTAAATGAAATCCTGAATCAAGCCAGTGTGGGTACGTCCTGTTCTTTTTCGATGGTTTTAATTATGTCCACATTTTCAGTTGTTTTTGTTTTATATTTCTATCATCTCAAACAACCAAACAATCTTATCTCAAAAAACGATAAGTCTCCCACTTTTAGCATGTGATAGGTTGCCCTTTATATTTTCAGGTACAGATATAACTGTGACCTTTACACAAACTTCAGCAGGCAGAGCTCAATGTGCAGTAAAATGTTAATATTTACCATCTTGCACAGACAACACAGTGGGATTGTAGCAATTGTGCTGCTTTATTCTACTCCAGCGACTCTGAATATTCATTACATGAACACAAAAATGTATAATAGATTAACTAAACGCTTAAAAGAAGCATTCCGTGAGAGGCAGGACCAACATGGACAACCTCGCAGTGTTCACTGAGCAGCAGCAGGAAATATGCAAAAGCATAGCCTTACCCTCCAGGTTCCCAGGCCGACTATGGGCATCTTGGCTCCATTGCAGAGTGTAATAGCAGGAATCATCTTGATGATTTTGTATGATGATTTCAATCTAACTTGGTAGCTCAACAAGTAGCCTGTCAAACAAAAAAGATTTCTGCAACTAGCTGAAGGTGCAGGCAGCCTTTTATTTGATCATGAAATGGGAGGGGTTAAAGTCATTAGTGACATTTGGCATTGCACGGTGCATATTGAGATAGACTGAAATAGACTGTGACTGTGTAGATTTTTTTAACATACCGTGAAATTAAGCCAAATTGGAGAATAACGCCCTATTTATTCATACATTCTTAAAAGCAACAATATTTAGACGCTATAGAGCCGGTTTGTTGCTTAAATAATGATTGAATGGATCTTAAAGAGGTATTATAATGCTTCTCCCAAATATGAAACAGGAAATTAACAGATTGTAATTTTAGGAGCTGCAGCCTTAAAATGTTCTTTTCTCTTGATGATTATATTTTATGCTAAAATCAAAGCACTACAAAACAATGGAAATATGAAATAAATAGGTGTAGTGTACAAAGTTATATGTGACATAGTCAGGTCTGTAGTAGTAGTAAAGCAGTAGTAAAGTATCGTACCGAGTGACGTTCGTAGGTAATTATTAATGAGGTTGTAATTAAGCAGCAGTGGATATTTCTCTGTGGCATCCTGTTTACTGTAGCATCAGTGTATTAATAAGCAGCATGTTTGATTAGGTTGAGAGTGTAAATAAACCTTTTTGTCTCTGTTCACTTGTGTAACACTAAAATGTTTTCCCCCCACTGTTAGTTCAATGGCAAGTGTCACCTTAGGTCACTTTAGAGGTCCAATTCTATCCAATTATATGAAGTCCAGTTTGGTCCAAATTCAATTTATATCAACCCAATCCAGGCTAAACAATCCAGTATATGTAGTCTGATTTAGAGACAGCTTTATACTGTTAAATTAGAACAAACTTATAATACAGTCAACTTGAGGTGATCATTTTCTGGCAAATGATGAACAAAATATATCTAAGGAAGCCTTTAGATATATTTTATTATTGCAGCAGTTTCTCATATTGAGCACGCATGTGGCGACAGTGGAAAGGAACCACCACCTTTGAACAGGAAAGGACCTCCAACAGAACCAAGCTCAGTCTGTGCATCTAACTGCCATGAATGACTGTGGGGCAAAAACGAGAAGCGCTATCAGTAAACAAAGTTTGCTGCAGTAGATCTATCAATGGCTTCATCCAAGAAAAAGGGACATGCTAACATTAAAGCTCTGGCCCAGGAGTACTTTCTGTGGAACAGAAAAACGAAGACAGTACACAAAGGTAATAGCAGCAACAGTTCTGTCAATGGTTTCATCCAGGAGAGGAAAACAGGTAAACACAGCAGCACCTGAGTCAGTAATACTTTTTATGGTAGTGAAAAAGGAGAGTACAAAAATTTTATGGCATAAACACAGAAGCCCTGGCTTCTGTGTTTATGCCAGGCTAATTTTGCAAGGACTCCAACACAGGTCACTCCAAAATCAAAGTACATAAGAATTGACATTAACACATGAGATGTGTATGAAAACGATTTCCTTTTGCAAGGAGCTGGCATATCTAGAACAGGCGCTAGAGGGCATAAGTGGTAGCATTTTAGGTGACATTATTACAGCCAATTCCACACATTGTTGGGTTGCATGAGGCCAGGTCGTTGTATTCTAGATATGTCCAGAAGGTGGGCCATAGAGATGTCTCATGGACGTGAAGCCACAGGGCACATGAGGACAACTTGCCTCATCTGTGATGTCACCACTTATCCGCTCTTGTGTCGACTCTTTATATGCCACCTCCTTGTTAAAGATTTACACTGTTATTACTAGCACAGGTGTGATGTTGAAACTTACAATGTAATTTGCTAAAATCCTAGTCATCACATGAGTTGACAGAAAAAGGTGCTAGGTTGCACTTTAGCCCAGCAAACATCGTAGGCTGATGTATGACAAACATAGTAGGGTAATGGTTGCTTTTGATGTACCATGCTTGATGATAAATGTTGGTCTCCTGATTCAGAGTACATGAATGGTTAATCAAGAATGAATAGAAGGGAGGATGATTTAGCAGAATGTGAAAAGGTTGAGACTCTGATGCTTTACAGTCCAGTCTGCGTATGCGATATATGAAATCTGATTTAAGATATCTCTCATGTTTGCATGGAGGTATGTATCTCAGATGAGTAGCTTAAAGATCAGAATGTGACCAAATGTGTATTTCTTATTGCTTAAAGTTTTCAAAACCTTTATAGACATTTGTATCTTTGTCCAGGTATGCTCTTAATCCTCTGTGCTGCTAGTCTTTACATTTTTATTGATGCTATTTTTTTTATGGATTTTATATTTTGGGTCACATATTCAACCTAAAGTCTGGTTTGTAGGTAGACATGTCACATCAAAAAATTTACACAAAATAAAAATTAGCTTAAGAAACTATTTAAATTTGTTTTTCATTTTTGATTTGATGGTATTTTACAGTTTTCAAGCAGTGTGGTGTAATGATTTTCAAGCACTAGTTTGCAGATCTAGGATGACTCAGCAATTATTTATAAAAATGTAAAATCAACACGAGAAGCAACCTTATCTACTTAACTTAAGCTGAGCTGCATCTAGGTGTGGCACAGCCTGGATGACTGAGCAGTTTTCACAGGCCTTTTGTATGCTTTGATTTATATAACCAAATATTTAGGTTAAAACTCGTGAGCAAACAGCTGCACTGGTTTCAGGCAAAATGGTCTTCCTGTTGGTCATGTGCAGTTCTTTCAGATAATTTTATCCTTTCTGGTTTGTGGAATTTAAAGCAAAACAATATGAGTACAGTGAAGCTTAGAACTTGAATTTTACTTAAGTTTCTGTGGACTGCAATGACAAACATAACACATTAGTCATATAATGGGAAGTTTGGGGTTTATGTGCAATGTTAGAAAATTGCTTAAGAAAAATAGGCTTTTTTTTATTTTACATTCCCTAATTATTCATGTCTAAATATATTTGAGCTTTCATGTCACACTTTGGTTTAATCTGACAAAATTAGAAAGAAATTGGAACAATCTGCCATACTATGTCTATTAAAAAAATTTAAAAATAAACATCCCAGAGGAACATTTATGTAACAATCTATTTTTCATGTTTTTTTCAATTTGTGTACCACCTGCCATTTTTAGAAGGTTTCTGATGTAGGTACACTATATTATTTTACAAAACATGAACTTTGATGACATACTGTTCTTAATCTATAAGGTCCAACTTGTTGATGGATCCCATATTGCCAGCAATAACTTTAACTATTCTGTAAACATCTTTCACAAGGTTTAGGAGTGTGTTCACAGATGAGAAAACCAGAATTGCAGCCTCCGCTCTAATTCATCCCAAAGGTGTTCAAGAGGGTTGAGGTCAGGACTCTGTGGAGGTCAGTCAAGTTTTTCCACACCAGACTTTCTACACCGGCAGCCGTGGAAGTGATTGGAACACCAGAATTCTCTGATTTGGTGGTGTGACCCAATACTTTTTGGTAATGCAGTGTATGTTAAGGTTTAAGAAAGTGTGCCCTCTAGTGGAGCTTTCTGGAGTAACAGTTCCCTTAACAAAGGAGTAATGCTTTTTGAAAAATCAATTCATTGCATAAAACTACTTGATTGTTCCGTACAAACACCATAAAAACTCCCTTTTAACTAAATCTTTTTTTCCACTGCTAAACGTTGCATATATTTCTGTCAAATAGCTTTAAAGATGATTTCTATGTAAACCATACACTGAGTTGTTTGGTTAGAAGGAAAAAAAACACAAACATTTGATCTCATGTTTCAATCTCTTTTATACCATTTTGCAGCCAACACTCTGCAAACACATACACTACACGCATACAAAGTGCAGACGTTAGACAATGACATTTGCAGAGCACTGTCTTTGAATCATAGGCAACACGAAGAGCAAAGGTGCTAAATATTGCACATTTTTATCAGTCCGGGAAACTTAACCTGTCAGGCCATCCAGCTTGACAGAGAAATGAGACAACAATACAGTAAGTTGCCTGTGGCGTTTCCCAGTATTTATCATGGGACTGATGTTCATTTCCTACCCTGACTGAATGCTGGGAGATGCATCTCTGCAGGAAGAAACTTAAAATGAGGTAACAGTTAATGACGGCCAGCCTGCAAACATTTTCCTGGAAGTTTTATTAAGTGGAATCGATGGTCATTTGTCATGGTTCCAAACTTGGAAAGCACCCTCGCATGACCTGATTGGCTGCTGAAAGAAAGATTGTTTCCAGGAACTCTTATAGCCTCTCTCAATAGAAAAAAAGCTTGTACACCATCACTTAAACTTAGGCTGTACCTGAGGGTCAGACTGCACAGTCACAATAAACCGAAGCAAACAAACAAGGAAAGCTGAATAAAGGGGAGGTATTTGACTTTGTCTCATGCTATAATCAACAATGTGGATGAGTTATTGCTTCAGAACAGCCACTTACATGACCAGCTTGGATTTTTGCTAATAGAGAAAGATGGAAAGAATTATAAAAGCCACACAAAGTGATAAATTAGCAATCAACTTCAACACAACTATTCCTTGCGCAGCCTCCCAGCATTTTTTAGCTTTCTGCCCGCCTCAGGAGCAGTCGGTGAAGGTAGTCACCATGTTCCCCCTCCGCTGAGTCACCGTCCTGCAGTGCTGCTTCGCTGAGCCTTGGAATCTGTTCTCAGTCCTGGAAGCGTGCGTGTTGAACGAGAATATTTTCTCCAGATCCTCGAACATGTCGTCAAACAGTCCTCCGCCGAAGCCCCCCTGCTGAAACCCTCTCCTCTGCCTGTTCATCGACTCCTTATGAGCCTGGAAGTGGCTGTCAAAGTGTCTCTTCTGGTGCGCCTGATTATGAGAGTGGAAGTGGTGTTGGTGGCGCTGTTGTTGACCAAAAGCGTCAAAGTCTTTGAAGATGTCGTCGAAATTGAAGTTGAAGGACTGGTAGTGCTGCCTGAAGTTGTAGTCACCGCCACCTCCTTCACCTCCTCTGTAAGCCTCTTCTGATGAGGTAGAGTGGCCAAACTGGTCATACTCTCGCCGTCTCTTATTGTCTGATAATGTCTCATAAGCTGAAAGAGGTAAACAGATTTCAAGTAAGCATCGACAGTTTAACATCATGTGCCAATACACGGTACAGCATTAGGGTTTCTATGAGGATGAAGCTGCTATTGTCAGATGAGGCCTAAATTAAAATGAAATATTGCACCTGCATCCTCAGCACACCATCACATGGTGAAACATGCTGTGGGGATGCCTTCCTTTCAGGGCGGGAAAGCTAGTCAGAGTTGATGGGAAACCAGATGGAGCGAAATAAAGGGCATTTATCTATGTATCCTTCTCCTACCACTTCGGAGTTGAGAACGACTTTATCTCGGTCTATCACATAAAACCCGAAATAAAAACATTGAAGTTTGTGGTTGTAACGTGACAAAACAAACTAACGGCATGGCCGCTTTTACAAAGCACTATAGAAAAGCCCTGAGAAGATTTTGAATTCCTTAAAATAACTTAAAAATTGAGTTATTGAAGATGTCTTGTTGGAGCAACATGAGAAGAATTAAAAAGAAAACCACTTCTTTTCTTGATGCTCAAATAATTCCCTCCTGTATTAAAGTAATAATGTGTAAATTTAGGAAATTTAAATGAAAGTTTATTCTTATCGACTAGAGCTCCTCTAAATGATCGCTAAAGAGCAATTAACGTTGCTGAATTGTGTCCGAGCCAAGATCACAGGGTTTCCACACATTTCCTCTTTGAAAATACCAGAACTTTCCACATAGAGGTTTAAAAAATTGTTCTGACACTTTGTGTCTCTGTGACAGCATTCAAAACCTCTTCAATACCACATATCCATCTTGTAAACTACATACCCAGTTAATGAAACTAGTAAAATAACTACCTATACTTCAGAACTGCACTGATTTGTGACCAACAAGATTTGTTTTTATAAACAACAGCAAATTAATTGTATTTAAAGATGTTTCAGGTTGATTAGGTTTGTTTTGTTTTCTATGAAATGGCAACTAAGCCAAAGTTTATATACAGGCTTATATGAAAAATATATATATTTTTAGGGAAAATACAAGCAAATGCCATGCTTGTCAGCTCTGTTTAGGAATCTAGATATCAGCATGGCACAATACACCTAGTTTTTCATGAACTGCAAGTTTTCTTCAGAGGCATAATGTATGACTCAGCATCGTCATAGGGATGATAAATACCATAATGCATAACAAATGCAAAAAATATATCATAAAATAAGATAGAACAGGAATATTTGGCTGACTGGCAGGATTTTATTTGGGTAAATTGCAGCAGATAGTATTTTAACAATTTCCTCCATAAATATACTTTCTTATGGAAAAGTAATAATAATAATCACATTCAATTCAGTCTGAATTTAGGTGGATGTTTCTACTCCAAACATATTTTTTTATATATATATACACAAAAGCTAAATAAAATAAAATAAAATAAAAACCACCACTGAGGAGAGACAATAAATTTACATTACTTCTAAAGAAACTTGCCAAGCTGGATGTGGCCACTTATATCGATTTAGAACAAGAACAAGAGAAAGATAACTTTTTAAGCACCTGACAAACACTTCACGTATTTACCGGGCAACTGGTAAACAAAACACTTCCTTGAAATCCCAGAAAAAAAACAAAAAACATGATGAACCTACCCTCTGCTATTTCTCTGAACTTCGCCTCTGCGTCTGCGCCCTTGTTTCTGTCGGGGTGATACTTCAGAGCCAGCTTGTGGAAAGCCTTCTTGATCTGGCGCTCCGTGGCATCTCTGGGCACCCCCAGAATCTCATAGTAGTCTCTCTTAGCCAGGATGAACTCTGAGATGAGCAGAATGTGGACTGCGAGCAGCAGCACCGACTGAGCTGTGGCCATACTGACGGTTTTCGCACCCTTTGGCTTTAAAGGGAGGACATGTTAACGCTTTCACTTAGTAACACATTACTATATTGCAGAATAAAAGCAACAACGCGTCTCTTAACGTGTTTTTTTTTTTTTTCGATGGCTAGAGGCGTTAGGCTGATGAAGGGAACTCTCTGGAACAGACTAGAAACTTCCAATCAGTTTTTAACACTGATAAACATTAATAATACGTTTTTCTTTCTATTTTGAGTCACAAATAAACCTCTTCTACTATAAAAACAGTTACTTTTCCAGAAGGCCGAAGATTTACCTGCTGAAGAAGTGACGAACAGCTTCGGGGATACCTCTATCAGCCGCCAGCAGCTCCAGCTGATGCGAAACGAAACCCAGCAGCTGTAGACGACTGCATTCCTGAGCCGCAGCAACACGACTCGCATTCCTATTGGTCCGTTTCTGAACACACTGACTCTGAAGGCCGTGATTGGTGGGAATTGTGCGCACGTGGAGGATTGAGGAGAGTGTGTCAAGTCTTTCGCCTCCGTCTTCTGGTTTTATATCTATTTTTAGATTTTAAATTAAGCATATACTTTTATTAAGCAGAATAGATGTTTTAATATTATTCATCTTAAATTTGTAATGCTCCTAATGGTTTTGACATAAATGTGGTGACCGTGAAGGAAAACCTTTACGGTCTTTTTTTATAATCAGGTAACTATTTTGTTTAAAATAAATAAAGGGAGCAACTAAGAAAACTTCAAATAGGGCCTTTATTTTGTCTTTCGCTATGTTCTGTTACGTTTGCTTCTTTTTCTGAGTCTGTATTTTAATGTTTAAATCTGTTAAGTAACGTTTCGGTGGGTGCGGTCCTTTTGTCAACCGGCGAGGCTGGCAATTGGTGTGCCGGGTAGTTGTGGTTTGCTTAGCATTTTAAACGGGGCATCAAGCGGGGCATACCCGTTGAGATCCCCTGGTATAGGCGCCTGATTTAACAATGTTTAGGCTGTTATTTATTTAATATGTAAAAAAACTGACCGGTTCTCTCCTTGCTTTTTTCCCTCTGTTTAAGGAGAAAACACACCACCAAAACGCCGCTCCACTCATCATTTCTACCCAGCTCATCCCCGGCTGGATGTTAAGGATTCAACCCAATGTCTCGGTGGGGGGAAAAAAATAAACGTCACCTCCGCCATTTGGACCGTAAACCGGAAGTGGACATTTTCAAGATTTTTCGCGTTAAAAACAGTCCATAATTGTGTCCTGTCAACGTGTCTTAATGCGGTTTCATAGACGAGATGCCACGATACTGCGCAGTAAAGCTTTGCCGCAACCGTGGGGGGACTTCATCTAAACAAGACAACAAGAAAGTCAGCTTCTACCCGTAGGTTTTCTATTTGCACAGACAAACGCGTCGTTTTTTCAACTGTTGTAATTCGGTTTTTACCATCAGCGGTTATTATTTTTCTTAGTCACAATACAAAGATTTGTGTCATGTTTGTGCAGGATTGAAATAAACCTTTGGTCATAACGGAGCTGTTAATAATAATCTTTAAAACTATTTGTCAGGCGTTTCTGCATAATCAATCATACCTCCTAAAGATATAATAGATCACATTTATATAACATTCTATGTTCAGTTATTCTATTGATTTTTTTTTTTTTTTTTGTAAAAGTTTACAAAATCATTATAAACCATCTTTGTAAAAAAATAAAAGCTCCTGGTGACATCACATGAGGCATAAAGCAAATAATTAGAATTTAGGTACAGGAGTACAAAGTGGCTGATGAAGAGCCTTGTTATAAAACCGTAAGATTTTGTCAGTGACCTTCAGTAATATGACTTTCAGGCCCAACCATGTTTCCTGTGGATCCACGGCATCTCCCATGGCATTAAATTGGTCACCAGACTTCTAATGACCCCATTCCTACCACTTACCCCACCATGCATGCACCTGCACTAAACCCTTTACCACCCCACCATCTTTCCAGATGAGACAAAGACTCCCACTGTACTGATAAACTGTATAACTTTGTAAAGTGTGTACGAGTGGAAAGGATGCACAGATTCCTGTCAGATGAACAAATTCAATTTCATTCAGGTGATTAAATCTCTTTTGTCCTCTGTCTGCACAGTTTTCCCTTGCAGGACAAGCCTAGGCTCCAAAAATGGATGAACAACATGAGGCGGGGGGGGTGGACCCCAAGTCGGCATCAGTATCTCTGCAGCGAGCATTTCACAGAGGACTGCTTTGATATTCGCTGGGGTATCCGATACCTGAAGAATACGGCCATTCCCACCCTTTTCCCTTCTGTTGAGAATGTATGTAGCAACTTCCATAAAATAATTAAAGGGAAATTGTTGTCTTTTCAGTTACGGATGTTTAAAAAAGTTGCTATAATTTTTTTTTTTTCATAAACCCACAGTTGATATGTTTGTGGTGGCCTAATTTAATTGCAGTATTGTCTTTCATCCAAGGATTGTGAAAACAAAGTCACCTTTCAAACGAGTCCAAAGGCCACAACCCCTTCAGAGGACTTCGAGTGTGTTCCCCGTCAGGTGCCTCTCATTTTGAGAAAAACTGACCCACCAACGCAGCAACAACACAAACATGACAATCTTGTTACAGCACAGTCAGCCATGCTGCTCAATGTCCCTTTTTTCCCAGAGTTTGGGATCACTTGTCTGTCAGGTCTCCCTGAGACACGCACTGCTGCATGTGAGATAACGGGTGACAGTGGAGGTGGCGCTCATTCAAGCGACGAGGAACATGTGGATCACCCTTCCTTCCGAGCAGACCAGGGCCAGACCTTTCGCTTTGTCCCTGTGGAATTGATCAAGGACAAATCTCCAGGGAGTTTTGCGGAGGAGAGCAGATCCAGTGACGAAGAGCACATTTTGGTTCATGAGCACTCGTACTGCCGACCGGACACTGACAAAGATGAGTTGTGGAGTAAGATCTTGAGTCTGCATGCAAAGATCTTGGAACTGGACCGCAGAGAGGATAGCACTGTGGCAAAAATCCACACCTTGGAGAATGAGATTGCGTTACTGAAGAGGGCTGGGGCTGTTTTTAAAGAGAAGCAGAAAGTTTTAGAAGATTATATATCATCTGTTTTACTCTGATCTTTAGAAATTGGCTTTTTTGTTACAAATCTCAGTCAAGTATTTGTCTTTTGCGGGACTGCTTCTGTAACCCTTTTAGTGTAGATGCAGGTTTGTTAATGTCCACATGGGGGCACTGTGTTCATTTTCAGTGCTTTACAGCTATCAATGTATATTTATTTATAATGTGAACTATAATGTGATGATGAGATTAAGCTTTGTGGAGCACTAATACTTTCCATCTAATTGGTCCACTCATGAGCCGAAGCTTTATGAGGGTTCATTTGCTCTATTGTGCCATCAAGGGGACAATACATCTAAAACATGCAGAGTGATTATATTGCCATGACTTTGGTGTATGAAGCTGTAAAGTGAATAAATAAATGAATGATGTTTGTGATGTCAATACAGAAATTCTGAGTGGTCTTAACCTGTCTTTATAACATAATGGGTGGATCAAAAGGGAAAGTGGAAACAAATGGGGAAGGGAAGAGGAATGTGATGTACATGTGCTTGAGTTGCTTTGTAACCTTGCATATGGTAATAGCCGTGAAAAACATTTTTCTGTCTGTTCCAAAACTCGCCTCTTTCTTGTTGGTTCCATTGCAAAAAAGACACTCAAAGAGATGTGAAGCAAACACACAATACAATCCCAAGAAAACAAAATGTGACGGGGGGGGGGGGATCACTAGTGTTTTGCTGTCCTTTATATTTTTTATTCACGGGCAGTCGCGTGATATGTACGGCTGGCTGACGAGGCTTCAAATGTCACCACATGCATCATCAGCAGAGTTGAGATATGTGCTTTGAAAAAATTATACTGGATTGCTCAACACAGAAGGACACATCACTGATAGTAACAGCATAGTTCATTTTTTATCTGAATGGTCAAAATATTTTACAGCATGACAACAATCTACATAATGATGTCAGAGTTATACCTTACTAGAACACTGAAGGGGCCCATAGAGACCACTTTTCTTCATTAGGGATCGGTGCGTCTCAGAATGTTATTGAAAAGTTAATTTATTTTCAGCCATTTAAATGTGTTTTGCTTCATAATCATCTACATGCTGTGGTTGTCCATTTTTCAGGCTTTAATTCCAGTATGGAGACATTTTTGTTAACTTTATTCCTTTCTCGTAATATATTAAAGATTTCTTAAATGAGTTAGGCCAAACATATTACACTTTAAAAGTTTTACTTCCACCTGGTGACATCATGTGTCCTGTTTGTTCATCTGCCATGTTCGGTGTTGAATTTAACATTTTAGGAGTAACTATCTTGAAAACCATAAGTACATGCACTTGTAGGTGTTTGATGGACAGAGGTTACGCAGGTGACGGAGCGGATCTGGGATCTTTAGACTGTAAACTTGTTTGTAAAATAACAGAGGTGTTCCTTTCGTTGCTTACAGTTTTAGGTTTTTGAATGATACTTGTACCTAATGTATTTAAGGTCTTACCACTTTTAAAAACCTTCAGTGTAAACCTAAGTGAAATTCTCGTCTTCAAAAGACAAAAGTTCAAGTGATATGGAAGCTTTGAGTTTTAAAAAGTATGGAATTTTGACATTAAAAAGGCATCAGAATCCCACTTTTTCTTGCACACTTTTCCTTCCATTAAGTTTTCCGTCAATATAATTGGAGACAGCACTATATGAATAGTCAGCTCCTTTAGTGATTAACCTTTGCTGACACCCTGCTTGTGTGTGGTTGTATGATGGACAACTCAAGTCCTTCCCATGATTGTGGAAGTCATAACATAACATTTCTGTTTGTAAAAAACTGTTTTTCTTGGTCTTGAGAAATACAGAAATTTTCTTCGTAACATCATTTTTGGTTAGATTTTACCTATAATTATCAAAAAGGAACAGAAATTAGCAACTAAGGTGTATCGTTTTCTGTAATGAATCTATATCTAAGCTTACTGTTTGAATGACATTACAGCACTTATTTCACCTTTTGGTGACACTCTAATTTCTCGAGATGCATCTGTATACGTACAACTGGAACCAGGTCTGCACAAAGCTCAATTTGTGCAATTATTTCTATTTCTATGTTGTAACTCCCTTGCCTGCAGTGGTATCCTACCATTTACCATTTGTTGTTTTAATTCAGCTGCTGTGACAACTTGGTAAAAAATTTAAATAAAGTATTCTGCTGGAATTTCTGCAAGACTATCTACATCTTAAGCATGTTTTTCCCACGGTCTAAGACCCAGGTGTTGCAAATGTGGTATAATTACTCTTAGATGTCACATTACATCCTTCCAATCAGCAGTCACTGGTCCCTCTCAAGCATCTGCCTAACACTTTGGAAATTTCAATAATTGATGTCCACAAAGCATGACAAGGCTATAAGAAGATAGCAAGGCATTTCCAGGAAGCTGGAAATAACTTAAGCTTAATGTACAGCTAAAAAAAACAACGGGTAAATACTTCTCTACAAAGGACCCCTCATCGACTGTTGCAGTAGTATTTCTGCTCTTGACTGTTACTGCTATGCTTTCATTTTCTGGGTTTTCAAAATAAATTGTCGCTGTATTCCTTCTAAACCATGCATCTTCTCCCATTAAGTCTGTAGTGATGGTTTTAAACAATGCAATTACGTGAACACGAACCTGCAGTAGGATTTATGTCCCACTTCTCCACCCTCAGGCTTTGAGTTAGTCACCGTTGTATTTTGGCTGCATGAGATAGCTAATCTTATTTGAAGCAGAAATAAAACAAAGTGCTGCAGGCTGTTTGGTTACGCTGAGAGCATTTTTATCTTTTTTACCTGACATGAAAATCAGTATGCGTTTCGTAATAGGCGTTACTCTTCTCTGTGCTGACTTCATGGAGTTTCCACTGCAAAACTGCTAATTTATAATGTGACATCATCACGATCTGTGCTCATGTGCTGTAGACGGGCTTCAACCAAATGGCACACATAGATTGGTTTGTGAGGTGCAAGTAAAAATGGCACAAGGTTGTGCTTGTGCTAGACATACAATGACAATAGGCTTTGCTGGAATAGTAAGGAAAAAATGAGTTATTCTCCATATTACTAAAAACTTATAAGCCTGCTGAGGTGATCAGTTGCATTTCTAGACATTAGGTGAATATAGTACTGATAATAGTCATGGGTCTTAAAAAGCAATCAAAATAAAATGGTTAAAAACAAATGTTCCCAAAAGATTCCAAAGATAAATCACTGACAGTGCAGGTATGTGTAATAAGAACAAGCAAATCAAATACCTAATTTAAATTGTAGGTCATTAAAATTGCAAAAGGAAAACCTTTTAAACAGTGGAGCATGGTGGAAGTTGTATCATACTGTGTGGTAGTTTTAAAAAACACGTAATCATAATTAGGCAAGACTTGCCCTCCGATGAATGTAGGTCTTTGCCTTGGTTAAAGAGGTAGTTAAGTTTTCAGTCGATTACTGAAAAAATTCACCTGCGGAAATTCACCTGCAGCGATTCGCCTGCAAAAATTCACCTGCAGAAATTCACCTGCAGAAATTCACCTGCAAAAATTCGCCTGCAGAAATTCACCTGCAAAAATTTTCCTGCAAAAATTCGCCTGCAAATGTGTTGCCGCTTCTTCCGGTCACTTCAAAACAAGAGCATCTGCGGACAGGGTTGGGGCACTAGCTGTCTTCAGGTCAGTGAAATATTTCATTCAGTTCCATTAGATTAAAAAAAAATAACGAATCTCAAATGGGTGTTACAGCAATCAGCACTCGATCGAGCCGAGCTTCTTTTAGCCAATCAGATTACGCTTATTTGATCACGTGACACACCATCGCTTTGGGCAGAGGCGAGTCTCTTAACAGTTTGCTGGATAGTGGCTTAATGAAGATCTGTGATGAGATTTTTCTGCCAAAAATATATTATTACAGAACAGCAGGTAATTAAAACCCATTTGAGATTCGGTATTTTTTTTCATCTAATGGAACTGAATGAAATGTTTGACTGACCTGATGACAGCTAGTGCCCCAACCCTGACCGCAGATGCTCTTGTTTTGAAGTGACCGGAAGAAGCGGCAACACATTTGCAGGCGAATTTTTGCAGCTGAATTTCTGCTGATGAATTTTTGCAGGCGAATTTCTGCAGGTGAATTTCTGCAGGTAAATTTCTGCAGGCGAATTTTTCCAGGCGAATTCTTGCAGGTGAATTTTTGCTGGCAAATTTTAAGTACAAAAAAAAAATTCACATACCTAATTAAACAGGATAAAAATTCTGTGTTATAAATTCAATGTCTAAAAAATGTCTGATTCTAATGAGACTGTTTTACTTTCATAGTTTAAAGTTTGAATTGTGTTTCTAGCTGGAAGTGTTTGCATGTATTTCGGTATCAAAGACCAAAGAAATATTTTCAGTCATCTTATTTGTTTCAAGGGGGAAAACTTCGTTATAAAAGTTATGTTGAAATAAAACAGCATTTGCAAGGGTGGCATTTTATTGTTATTTATTGATGAGAATAGTCTGAATTTAGATCTGCCGGTCTCTATTTTACCTTCATCCAGCAGTAGACAGTGTTTTGCTTCATGCAGTCATTGTAATTCCTTCTAAGATGAAGCATGTTTGAATATATTTGTATTCTGTTCCGTTGCTTGTTTCCCACAGTCTGCTAAATATACACTTTTCTGTTTTGTACAAAAGGAGCGAGAGCATATTTTTCACAGAGAACACAACAAATGTGGCTTTCTTCTTCAAAGTCTTCTCCATGCAGTTCAACAAGGGAACTTTTCACCTCGGTCGGCACAGGTGGGAATTTGTAGACAACCTGTTAATAATTTCTCTTCTCTTGATTCTTTTCATTTGAGACATGTTTTTCAGCTGTAGTAGAGATATATCCAAGGGTTTGTGCAGCTGTTGAGACTGGCGAGCAGCATGATAATTGAAAATATGGGACCTGCAAGACAGAAAAGGACATATGTGATGAAACATCGATGTCATAACCCCAGCCTTAAGGAATGCTTTGTGCACATGCTGCATTCCTCCTTCTCGTTTTTGATGTCTTTAAATGACATGCATAGTATAGTTACAACAGGCACAACAAAAGAAACTATCCCTTTGAAAATGTATTCAATAATAAAAGTAAAAGTCATGTATAGATTAATTACATACAGTGATTGTTTTTTTTCAAGTATTCCTTTCTGTTAATTTAGCTATAGTTCCTTAGAAAATCTGAATATTAGATAAGACCACTAAAAATATATATTTATGGTGTTCTTAATCATGGAGAAGATTGCTGACTTTTGTCCAGCAGACAGTCATTGACACACCCACAACAGAGAGAGAAAGCCACAAAAAGTAATTGCTAAAGAAACCTGACTTTGCACAGTACTGCAACCAAGCATGCCAATGGAAAATTGAGTGGAAGGAAACCATGTGGTAGAAAAAGGTGCACAAGCAAAATGTACTCCATAAGTACAGCTTTGAACAGATCTATCCAGATCATGGACTGCAACTGCCACATTCTTTGTGTTTAGCTACTCCTGTACCGGGAAATTTTAAAGCACTTAATGCTTTAATATGCTGACAAGCTTTATGGAGATTTTGATCTAATTTTCCAGAAGGATTTGGCTTCTCTCCACACTACCAGAAGTACCACTACCTGCCATAATGACCATGGTATCACTGCACTTGATTGGCCAGCAGACTCACTCCTGAGAATCTGTGGAGTATTGTCATAAGGAAAAGCAACCTGGGCTTCCTTAACACCTCAGCTGATCAGCTTAATGCCACAGGCTGATGCCTCCCTGCCATGGCACACTGATACAGTAATTCATGCTAAAAGACCCTACCTAAGTATTATACCCATATACCTTACAGGACATGGACATGACTTTTATTTCCTGGATATTTCTCTTGTGAAAATCTTATTTTGTAGTAACTTTCTTATTTTGTAAGATATGTAAATCTGGTCACCATCTTCAAATTGATGCAATTTATAATGAATCTGTAAATATATATAAAAAAATTTACTGTTAAATTATACTCTAATTTGTTAAGATGAACCTATGTAATGTTTCGGGTCCGTAAATATAAGGGAAGGCATTTCTAGAAATGTAGCTGTGTTTATGATGCACCTTTCTGAATTAAGAGAAACTATGTTTTCATGTAGAAAAGACCTAAAATCCGTTAAATATATGTTTAGCTACCTAATTATATATGTCATAATTTGCAGGCATAACCCAAAGTTAGGTGGAAAGGGCACCGAAACTGGCTCTAGCCCAGGGGCCCACATCCTCGTAAATCTGGCCCTGTTAGAATCGCTGACACCAACCTTGTGTAGGAGCGCTGCTGGGGCTCCATGCAGACCATAACTGCACAACAAAGAAAGGACTCCAGCACACTGTATATGCCATTATAATCACAAAAGTCATTTTCACTGTCTTGAGCATTGCATTGGAGACCCCCCTCGTGCCTGTGCGCCCTGACTGCAGAGCCTTCCTCTTCATGTTAAAGTAGATTGTTGTGCATATTCTCATCTGGCAGTATAATAAAATCACTGCAGGCAGAGCAAACACTGCCAGAGTGATCCAGCTGATGTAGATCCTGCTACCCCAGGGTTCAACGAACGTCGCCCAGCAGTCATACAGATTTACTTCCACCTCCTGGAGGGAGAAGATGAAGAGCTGCGGAGAGCTGAAGACAAGGGAGACGAACCACGCTGCGCCTATGGAGACGTACCTCCTGAAAGAGCCCTCCAGGAAGGAGACCATGGGCATGCAAACCGCGTGGTAGCGGTCAATAGCCATGGCCACTATCATGTAAGCGGAGGCGAACATCCCGACCACCTGCAAGTATTTTACAAAGCGGCAGAGGAAGTCCGTCCCGCGGAACCTTTGCGTAATTTCTATGGAAAGCTGTGGCAGGACTTGGAAAAAGGCCACCACCAGATCCGCCAGGCACAGATGCAGGAGGAACAGCTGGGTCCGTGAGTTCCTCTTCCTCCTCTTCCAAAGGGTGACTAAGAAGAAAAGGTTGCCACATGTGGCAAGTAAAAAAATAAAGCCTAGAACTCCGGCTCTGAGAAGCGCAAAACGGACGGTTTCATCTTCATCTGGTGCCACCATGGGGCTGCTACTGCTGTCCATTTAGACGGAAAATATTCCTGTTTCTAAATGGTTTGAAATCGGTAATCTTTTAAAATGGGATTCTGCCTTTTTGGTGCAGCATTCTCGTACGCACCACTAAAACGCGTCGCAGGTGTCAGCGGTGACTGTGAGAAGAGAAGGGAGGAGGGGGCTGAAGTATGACTAATGCCAATGTTATGGCTGAAAAAAGAAGCATGATCATAATTTACTTGAAATAATCAAACACTATTTAATCATTTAAACAAACTAAAGTTCCATTATACACTGCCTTGCAGCACTTCTGAAACTCCAATGTATTTTATTGGGATTGTGTGATAGACACAAAAGTAGTGCATAATCGTGAAGTGGAAAGAAAAAGATACATGGTTGATCTTTATCACCTTTGTCCATTTTGACAGTGAAGTTTATTCCCATTATTCTGTGCAGAAATAGTAACAAAATCAGTGAGATTGGATGGAAAGCTGTGAACATAAATTCTCAAGCCTTGCCCAAGATTCTCAGACTTAATTCATATATATATATATATATATATATATGTGTGTGTGTGATTGTTTATTGCAACTGGTTGCACTGGAAAGTAAAAGGGGCTAAATAATTGTGCACACTCTTTTTTTTGTGTGTGAAATCCTAGAAGAAATTTCCTTTCCCTTCACAGTTACATGCAACACGGTTTTAGTTTCACATAAAATCCTTATTAAAATATGTTTTGTAGGAGACTGAAGCTCTCTTTTCCAGATCACAACTGATTGCATACCAGGTGGACTTTAAAGTGAAACTAAATTTAGCCAGGTCCATAAAAGCTTTTTGCATAATGACAATTTTTTCCCTCCTCTGTCAGTAAGTTGCAGTTTGTCTATTTATGTGCGTCTAAAGGGGCAACTGAGTGAGAATGTATTGAATCATAGTAATAGCGTGTGAGTTTCTTGGTTTTAATTGCACTTGAGGTTGTAATAAAAGCTCTGATGCTGAGTTTGAGAACTCTTTTATAGAAATATGGCAGAAAATGTCAGCCAGCCTTCTATTAGAGTGTATATTTGCCCAAATGTCAGACTTTTAAATCACTCTTAAAAGCTGGAGAAAATTGAAGTCATTATGACCCTTTAGGCACAAAGAGTTAGCTTTTCCATTAAGCAGATGCTTGGTTAGAGCTTACCATTAAAGATTCAACCAGGAGATTTAAAAGAGCTGATCTAGTCTTAATCCCGAATCAGTTTTGATTAGATGGCTAAAATTCTTAATTTCTTTTAATATTCCAATTATATGAGCTTCTACTTTTACCTTGTCATTTTGTGCCAGCTTCACTGAGATGCCTGCTACAAGAGGAGTAATACACATCTCAGCCTGGTGGTTGAAATATATTCAGTGCACAGACCATGGAGCAGTGACTAAAATGACACTTAATCCATACTCTCTATTTAATAGAAGGTTGCTCTTGGGAATATATTTGCATTTTTCTTTTGGATGCATTTTTTATCTCCTCTCTGTTGCAATTCTTGTCTGGTTTTGGTTTTCATTGGGGTTTGTGTTTTCACCACCCCCCTGTAGTTTATTATGTTCTACAACATCTTGCTGTATATAGTTCATTCCTTTGTGTTCATGTGTGTCAGTAAGGTCTTGTCATATCAGTTAATTCCTTTAGGTTTAGTTTCTTATTTCTTATGTTCTGTTCCCTGTGTAAGTTTATTCCCTTTGGTTAGTATCAGTCTTTTCCCCTTGTCTAGTAATGTCTTTGTGTCTTAGTTCAGCTCCTTGTATAAACTGGTCTCCCTTCCTCAGTTTCCTGCTTCCATTTAGCCCCAGCTGCTCCACATTTTCTTCAGATTTTCTCACCTGCATTAAATGTCATTCTCCACACCTCCCTCAGTAATTCAAAATAACTATATTAATCCCAAAGATAAATTAAATGATGTTGTAGCTCATTTTATACAGGTTTCTTCAAGGAGCTGTTGTAGATGCTGATGGCTGTGGGCAGGAAGGCTCTCCTGTAGCGGTCTGTCTTACAGCAGATCTAAAGAAGCCTCTGACTGAAGACACTCTGTTGTTGTATGGAAGTCTCATGAAGAGGATGCTAAGGGTTCTCCATAATGTTAATTTTACGAAGAATCCTTCTTTGCAAATGATCTCCAGAGGTTCCAGAGGAGTCCCCAGAACTGAACCCGCCTTCTTTGTTAGCATATTTAGCTTGACACACCTGGCTCTGATCCCCAGCCGATGATGGCAGAATAGATCAGACTCCACAACAGACCTATAGAAGACATGCAGCATTTTGCTGCAACTACCGAAGATCCTAACCTTATTATTTAGCTTCTGGTTGTCATCTGTTCATCGCTAGATTCTTCCCTTACCATGCCTGTTATTACCCATTACCCTGCCTTTCTCTCTGACTGTGCTCCTTGTCCTGTTTCTCCTTGTGCTCCCCTGTAAGGTTTTGCTATTTTTTTATTAATAAATCATCACATTCCCATCCCATGTTTCTCTTTGCACTTGGGTCCTACTCCAAAACCACAAATCCTGACACTATATATTTTTTCTTTTTGCAATACTTTTTTTTTTAAACCTCAGCTCAACTTTAGTCTTTTCCATTGTGAAAATCAATATATCCATTTCTTTTGCACAAGCTATTCACATATTACACACAACAGTTGCAGACAGGAGCATCTTTCCAAAGAATCAATCCTTGCAATTCTCTAAAAAGCTTCTTTTTTTAAAATAAATTTTTATAATTTATAATAATTTGATGTGATTTTCATTTTTAGCAATTCGCTACTTGGATGTTTTTTTTTGTATACTTGTATATTTAAGCTTTATATTAACCTTTACCTGGCAATTTGTCTGCGTAGATCTTTCACATTATTGATAATTATTAGTTTTAGCAGATCCATCAGTTAGGTCATACAAAATGAGCCACGTCACAAAAATCTTGCAAGTAAAATAAATCATTCTGTGTAATTTTGATCTTTAAGCAGACCATTTTACCTACTGTACAAAAAACTGTTAACTAACAGTATTTTTGTGTTATTTTTTGCATTGTACACAGTAAACCCTCATAGATTACAATTTCTCATTATTCCCATTTTAAACATTATATTTCATTGGATGGCATGGGTGCCTTCATGACAAAGGGATAGACAATATGTTATTGTTTATGGCCTGCCAGGAAAAAAGAGATTATGGTGGAAAGAATCTGAAATAACAACAAAAAATCGTAATTGAGTTTTTTGAAAATGGAAAAAAAATTTAAGTTGTTCTTATCTATATTTTCAATATTAAGTCAAGAACATTAAGTCAATATTTGCGTTATTTGCAATCCTCTAAATTTCATTACAACAGGATTTGTAATCATTAGAAAACAACGCTGGAGAATTTCACTCCTAAAAATGTAGCTTTAAATATTGTTGATTTCAGCATCATTTAACTGCTTATGTTACATTAAAAAAGGTTCCTAGCACCACCAAAAATTGTAATTTTTTTATCATCCACAAAGCATTTTCAATCGCATCACATTTCTTTCTTTGTTCAGTGTGTTCACAGTATACTTTCAGCAAGAAATATGTAAAATATAAAATACATAAAAAAATGGGTAAGTGTTGATTCAACAAAATGAGCTATAAATTATAAAAAGCTATAAACGTGATCACAGTTTTATGTTGGTCCATGTATACAGGACCACTTTAAAATGCAGCTTCATCAGCAGAGCTTGAGTTTTCATTTTTGACAGTCCCACCACAAAGTATAGACTGTGGCTGTGTCTTATCAATGTGATATGAGCAGACCCATCTTATGAACTTTAATATTTATGTGTGGGTCTCTGAAATGGAGATTTATTTACTGTTCAGGAAAAAATGGGCTCTTTAGGTACTTAGATCAGAAAATCTTATAGATGTTAAGATAATTTCAAATCTATTAAAATTTGAAAATAAAATTGTGTATATAGCATTATTATGTTATAACATGTAATCACACTTTTTAAATTAATTTCACCCAATACTCCTTCTGCTTTTGTCTATATAAATTGCAAATATTAAATCTTAAAATATTTCTATCTACATCTATTGGCATAAAGAACACACACCATCCATTAATTCAGCTCCAATTCCTTCTATCATCTTAAAGATTTGGTCAACAGGCTGGTATAATCCATGGTGGGCTGATTTCTTGTACTGTATGCTAAATTACAAAACTTAGTTTCTACATGGGACAGTAATGTGGTGTGATGCAATGCTAGAGCGCAAAAGCACAGTTGCATATAGATTTGTAGGGAAAGAATTAATTAAAGGTAAAGGAGTAGTGTGAGTGATTAACTGCTAACAAAGACATAAGAATCTAAAATGGGGAAGCAGTTAATTGTCATCTTTGTCTTTGAGCCAACAAATGAAATAAAGACTGATCAGGAAGGTCAAGTTATTGACCTATTGCACAAGATTAGCTCAAGAACAGTTGGAGATCTTCATGAAATTGGGTTTCCATGGCTGAACAGCTTTATCCAAGCCTTAAATTACCAGGTTCAATGAATAGAGGAAGTGGTTCTCTGAAGTGAAGAATCAGGCCTTTCTGTCTGGCAGTCCAATGAATGAGGCTGGGTTTGCAGTTTCCAGGAGAACAGCCCTTGCCACATTTAACAGTGTCAACAGTAAAGTTTGGTGCAGAGGGATTTGTGGTATGGGGTTATTTTTCAGGAGTGAGCTTGGACCCCTAGTTCCTGTGAAAGGAGCTCCTAATGCTTCAGCATCCCAAGACAATTTTGACAATACATGCTTCCAGCTTTCTGGGGACAGTTTGAAAACGGCCGCTCTGTGTTCCAACATGACTGTGCAGCACTGCAAAAGCATGGTCGACGAAGGGCTTGACGAGAAAGTTTGATGTGGGGGAATATGAACAGCTTTTTAAATTGGATCAACAATCTTATACTGACCTCTAGTGGATTAGCAGCCAGTAAGCCCTGACAGGTAATTGAGAAGCATAAGAAACTTTAGTTGACTTAGGCAGCAATCCAGCACTTGTATTGAACCAACAGTATCTTTTTAACAGATACACACAAGGAACACCAAGATGGCCTCCAAACAACAACTCAGGCTCATTTTATACCCCTTAATGAAGAGGAGGGTAGAAATCACCCTTCCACTTTAGCAAAGTGGAGATGAACCAGACTTAAGCAATGGCGAAGATTACTGGTTGCATGGATATTTGCCAGGGCAGAGCAGACCTAAGATCGATGAGGATGGAATGAGAATCAGGATGAGGATGAGGGCATTGAAGTTAAAAGTAAATAATAATAGCCTTGCCTTTTCTTTACTGCAGCTTTTCTTTACATGAAGTTTATCTGTGTAAACTGTAAATTGAAAATTTCAGAACAAAATTATGATAAACGGCTTTACTTTCAATTCATTGTTCTGAAATGGTACCACAGACCGTAAATCCCCAGACCATGAAAAAAATAATAAACAAATACATAAACAAACAAATGAGAAAATAAAAAATAATACAGTTTCGCTGATTGTGTTTATTTAGTCTATTTTAAGACATGAAATTACCAAATTGGAAATGTTTAAAATCCAACACTTTTCTAACATGTGCCTTTAATTTGACTTACTTAAAAGAATGACAAGTCTTTCATTAATCAATTTTAAGAAAACAAAAAAGCCAAATGAGCAAATAGCTTGTCATAGTTTTGTTGCTATTGCATTTTTAATTGATTTTGTTTTTTTATGGTAGTCTTACATTTCCTGTTTTTATTTTCCTTTCGTTTTCTTATCCATCATTCTATTCCCTTTATTTTTTTAAATTGCCTCTGGTGTTTGATTTTCTGTATCATTGTTATGTTTTTCCTTATGTACAGCGCCTTGAGTGCCTTGTTGCTGATAAGCGCAATCTAAATAAACTTGACTTGACTTATGTTTGTTTTTATTTGGCTTATTTATCTGTCTATTTATTTGATATGATGTATCAAGAGGAGGGGACCTCTTATTAAAACAGATAGATATGGGAGTGGTGTGGTAGTTTGTACAACCTTCTCAAGCATGGCTCTTGCTGACAATTTAACACAACAAAGAAAGGTATACTATCAAATACTAGTCTACATGTTCTGTATAATATATTCGTAAGTTGTTCTTGACCGTTTCTGGTATTTTTTTATATTTTTGTTTAATATCATTTCATTCATTTAATTTAATGGAGCATTTGTTGACATTGTTCTGGGCCATTTTTCTCTCTTTTGTTTTATTAGTGTTTTATTTTCCTCCACCCCTGTAGATGGCAGTGATGTATCTTTTATCTGACTCCCTTAAAGTAAAAGGGAACTCAACTTCCTGTTTATCATTCACACCCATCCTCGGTGGAAGCATAAACTACCAGCTCTACAATCAATGAAACATTTCAGAAAAGCCTCTTTGCGTTGCATTAGGTAAGAAGACTGTTTATTCACGCCTTTAAACTGGTATATTTTCACAGTCGGACACAAAGATCTAATTTACGTTGCTATTCAGTGTTGTTGATTTGCTGAGTAAACGCGTCCTTGTTTTTGAGCTGTCTCTGCGCTCATTCGTCACACTGTTATATAACCTCTAAAATAGCGACACTGATGGTGGCCGTCTGATTTATAAGTCCATCAGTCTCTCGAGTAAAGCCTTGGTCTCGGTGATGTCCGTCAGCCACTTCTCGCTAAACCTGCTCCTCCCCGGAGTGTGTACGAGCCTCCTAGACTCCAGTATGAAGCGGACTTCCACCGGCAGAGTTTCGGTCTCGGTTTTCGATACTTCTGCCGCGAAGTAAACGCTGACTCTATCCGAGATCGGTTTCCTGGCCGTCGGCGCCATGAAACGGGCCTCGTAGAGGTAGACCATAAAGTCGTCCTCCTGTGATGTGCGGAGAAAGTTTACGCTGCAGACCCAACAGAACCGAATCTCCCAGGTTTTAATATATGCCTCAATCTGATACCTTCCCACTTCGATGTTGAAGTCTTTGCTTGTAGCCCATTCAAAGCTGTCCGTCTTAGTTAAAGGGGCATTTCCAAGTTTCTCCTTCATTTTGCGGTGTCGGTCCTCCTGCAAAGCTTTTATAAGTAAGGAGAGCTCGGCTTTTTCGTTCATATCAGATGAATGTTGCTCCATCTTGTTATCATGGGCGGTTCCTATGGTAACTAAAGTAGGGAAAATATAATAGAGCCATCTAGTGGCTACCTGCTGTTATAACATTTAAACCTACTAGTGTAGAACACGACGCCCTCTGCTGGTTTCTTTATGTAAAAACAAAACAAGTACATCTCATTTTCGTCAAAATTATATTTATCATTATCATTATGAACAACAGGAGGGTTAAATATATACATCTGTGTGTAATTAATGTATAATGTTTATATTTGAAATGAATTACTGCAATTAATCAACTTTTCAATTATATGTTGATGATGATTAGTTTCAAGATGCAACTTTATTAAAACATATTGTAGAAAATAGAGCCCTCTGCTGGCTTCTTGGTGTAACAACAACAACAATAAAATAAATTTAAACCAATTTTTTCTTATTTTGTTACAGGAAGTGGAGGCTACAACAAAGCACAAATAAATTTTCCCATTAAAAATGGAACAAAAGCAACCATAAGTTATGGAAGAGAACATGCCAGGATGCGGCATCATTCCAAACAAACATTTTAGCCTTTCCTCTTTTCTCCGGTCTTTTCTTCACTAATGTTCCCAGCGGGTCATCAGACGCATGTCGCGGCTCAGGTCCACTATCGACAGCGTAACCAAGGCAGTGGGAGGCACGGACATCATCTCCAGGTTCTCCCGCTTCAAGCCTGGCGGTGCTGCAGCTGATGGTGCCCATACAGAGAAAGCGCTGCTCAAAGCTGAGACCATGAGTTCTAATGACAACACTTCTGGAGGAATGCAGGAAAAGGCAGGTGGGGAAAATGGAGCAGTGGGGAAGCCAGAGAAGCAAAAGGAGCAAGTTATAGAAAAGCCTTTTGTTGCCTCAAAGAAGTCTTCATCTGCTTCAGCTTCATCAGCAGACACACCTTCTCTTAGCTCTTCCTCATCTGTGGCAAAGCAAACTATGCAGCTGTTCCACCAGACAGCTCTGGCCACGAACATGGATGAGACATACAAGACTCTGTCCAACCACATCAACAGTTACTTTGGCCCAAACACACAAGGAGAAGATGAAGAGAACAGACAGCAGCAGCATGTCTCTGAACCTGTTCCACAGGTCACCACCCTGAGAACAGCGGACCACATTCCTGTTTTGTCTCCAGTCTCAGAGACGAAGGGTACCGAAGCGCCTACTACCTCTCTACCCTCACAAAAGCCCAGTCCGGCTGCAGAGATCCCCTCCACTGCGCCCCAAGCTGGTGAAAGCACAGCTCAGTCAGTCCCCGAACTGAGTACCTCCGCAAAAAAAGGCTTCACCCATTACCTGTCATACCCTCGGCCCAGCGTCCAGGCGTTCGTTGGTAGCTACATTGTGCCCCTGGTTCCCAAGTTTCGAGGTGATCCAAAAAAGGTGGCAGATAACAGGGACAAGCGTTCTGTAGACGGTTTTGCTGAACGCACCGTGGACAAAGCAGTGGAGAAGACAAATGGTGAAGAAGAAAAAGACGAGAAGGCAAAGCAGCAGCTCCTAAGTCAAAGGGAAAAGGTAGGAGATTCATTGCAAAAGTGTTTGTACTCATTAAACCTTTTTCCATATTTCATCACAGAACAAACAAAAACTTCGATCTATTTTATGCTTTTCTGTTAAAGCCTCTGGGGTATATCTCTACCAGTGTGCACACCTAGAAACTTCCATTTTTGCCATTGTTTGCTAAATAACTCAAGCTCAGTCCGATTAGATGGAGAAATGTCAGTGAACTTCAAATTTCAACTCTTGCCACTGATCCTCAGTTCCATTTAGCTCTGTACTTTAACTATGCCATTCTAGGACATGAATATATTTTGATCTAAACCATCCCATTGTAGCTCTGGTGGCATGTTTACTATCATTGTCCAGCTAGAAGGTGAACCTCCACCCCTCAGTCATTTTGCAGCCTTCCAAGAGGTGATCTTCCAGGATTGCCCTGTATTCTTTGTTGCTGCTACATTAAATTATTGGTGTATGATGCTACCACCGCCATGTCTCACAGTGGGAACGGTGCGTTAGGGGTGATGTGCAGGTATTTTTAATGTGCTGTTGATGTTTTTACATGGAAATAAACTGAATAATTAAAAAAATAGTTATTTATCATATTAGCAGTTGCTTTGTGCGATACATAATTTACAGTTAAATTACGGTTTTGGCATATACTTATACTTGTTTCTTATGTTTCATATGTTCTTGGCTTTGTTCATTTGACACTTAGATAATAGCCAGAGTGAGTGTAGACAACAGGACCAGAGCCCTGGTGAAGGGTCTGCAGAGGGTCACTGAGGTCCAGCTCCTCACCACTCGAGTGGACGAGCTCAGCTTTCACCTGCTGGAGTTCCCCGAGACCCGTGGCGTGGCAGTCAAGGTTGGTGTTGTTTAACCCTTTCCTGCAGTTGGCTTCAGTGCCAGATGGTTGTTGGATTTATGCAGTCTTTGAATGCTTTTTCATCCCATGCATTCTTATTATTGTATCTTCTAGGAGAACTTGTTGCCCTGTTTGCTGCGACTGCGCCAGGCCAAGGATCTTTCCCTTCAGGCGGCTGTTAGGGAAAATCTGGCGCTGGTTGGCTACGCAGATCCAGTCAAAGGCCGAGGAATTAGGGTACTGGCCATAGATGGAGGAGGCACAAGGTACACATTTCCTTTTAATGACATTTTTATACCAAAAAAATAATAATAATTCTTGAAATAAGGGGTGAATGTTGAGAAAAGCACGGCTGTCCAATGCAACCGATCAAATGCTAGTCAAGTGGGTACATTGTGCAAAAGCTGCATCTTGTATCTTCAGAATAACATTTTGTGCTTTATTTCTGCTTCATATTAAATGAAACCTCCTGAAACAGCCGTACCTATAAGCAATATACACAGCTGGCCTCATGGTAAAGATGTGAAAAAATCCTTAGAATACGATCATGTTTTAATGCAGCAGCATAATACCACAATGTAAAATCGACGCCCGTGTTTTTTAGCCATTGTCTACTGATTTAGATAAAACACAATATCATTCCACCCAGTGTGGAGGACCCAGGATGTTGTGGGCCCCTTTTTGTTTTCCACAAAGGCCCTGGACCCTTGTTGGAGTGCGAGGCATCACAAAGTTCTTGAATAATCTACTTGTATGTGCAATAAAACCTACTGAAAGTAAATACAGAATAAATCCAATGTTCTTTGTTGCAACTAACACATTTCAAACAGGCAAACCGCTATTGCTTTCCGTTTATTGGTTTGAATGTAAAAAGCACATTTTTGTTAGGCTTTTATAATATAAAGATTGTGTTTGGGTGGCAGAGGAATGTTGGCCCTGCAGACTCTTCATAAACTGCAAGACCTGACTGGGAAGCGAATCCATCAGCTCTTCGACTACATCTGCGGAGTCAGCACGGGTAGGCCGTTCTTGCTTTTTAGCAACACTGTTTTATCTATTTAACTGGAATTCATTCCTTTGATTTCATGCCTCATCTGATCAGGGCTGACCAGACTTTTTCGTCCTTTGTTCTCACGAATTTCCTTTTTTTTTTCCCCCAACAGGCGCCATTTTGGCTTTCATGCTGGGGATTTTCCAGATCCCCTTGGAGGAGTGTGAGGATATGTACAGAAAGCTGGGCTCGGACATCTTCAAACAGAACGTCATTGTCGGAACTGTGAAGATGGGCTGGAGCCATGCTTTCTATGACAGCGAAATATGGGAGAGCATCCTCAAGTTAGTCTTTCCTTTTCACTTCTTCCTTACAGTGTGTTCTTAACTGGAGGGATAGTTTATAAACCGTCTTTTTTGTGATCTCTTGTTTTCTTTTAGGGAACGTATGGGTGAGGGGCGTATGATTGAGAGTGCAAGGGACCCAAACTGCCCCAAAGTACGTCCCTTTTTTTTTTTGTATTGTGATTAGATATTTCATTGTTATTGTGGTATTTCAAACTAGTGGTAATCAGTTTATTTATGTATACATTTTCTGAGGTTTTTTTGTTTGTTACTGTGGTCCGTTTTGTTTTGTTTTAAAGAGAGCCGACACATCTCAAGTTTTGTATTTGTCCACTAGGTGGCAGCAGTGAGCACGATCGTCAACAGAGGTTTGCCTCTGAAGGCCTTCGTGTTCAGGAACTACAGGCTTATGCCCGGAGTGAAGTCCCACTACCTTGGAGACTGCAAACACAAGATGTGGCAGGCCATCCGGGCCTCGTCTGCCGCCCCCGGATACTTTCAGGAATTTGTTCTTGGAAAAGACCTCCATCAGGTACAGCATGGAGCCGGGAGAGCTGGCAAATGGGTCGGCAAGGTTCAGTTCAGCCGAGTTTAATGCGGCTTTACAACTAAATTTCGATTTTTTTTATTTTTATTTTTTTATGTACTTCATATATGACAATATTATGAGATTCCAAAGATCTCAGAAAAGTATCTCAGTCATCACTAATAATTGTATTATTGCGTCCTTGTATATTGCTACGTTGAAAGGTAATCTACTAATGCTGTAGGTTTCTGTGTGATTAGTTTCACTTCACTCAGTGTCCCACTGATTAATGGCTGTCTTAGTTAGAGGATAGTAGCACGCCTTTTCTCTGCACTCACAGAAACCATGAGAACAACAAGCAGAAGATTAAAGTTTACTTTGAAGAGTTGTTGGATTTTAATCAGGAGCTCATTGGATGGACACCAGGCTTTCATTGTTCTAGTCTCCTGGTTTGAACACCAGATAAACGTATACAATATGTAGGTCACACTCGTAGTGTGCAGTACAGCCATGTTTTAGATTTGTATTTGTGAATTAAAAACCTTGTATCATTTTCCTTCCACGTCACATAAAATCCTAATAAAACAATGAGACTTGTGGTTTTAACATGACGCGATGTGAGAAATTTCAAAGAGGGAGGAATACTTTTTTAAGGCATTGTGTATATACATATCTCTATTTTCCTCTCTATTCTTTTAAATCAAAGTGTGAGTTTGTGCCTTCAGGGAGCGGCCCAAACAGATTGATATTATGCTAGGAAGTTTGATTATTAGGCCAGATATCTTTAGCCGCTCCTATTAGAGAGCAATTAGGCTGGAGGCTTAGCTTCTTTTTGATAACCTACTTAAGCTAAATTAGTTCGGTCCCCATTGCTCCTCTCTTGTTTCCTATAGCTGGCCTCTGATTATGTTTGGGTCAATAAATGACCCTAATCTCTTGGGTTGCCTTGATCTTTTTCAGAAAGAAGAAGT
This sequence comes from Crenichthys baileyi, assembly GCA_036173005.1. Lineage (NCBI taxonomy): Eukaryota > Metazoa > Chordata > Actinopteri > Cyprinodontiformes > Goodeidae > Crenichthys > Crenichthys baileyi. Next base: position 115,282 of record JAHHUM010002142.1, on the reverse strand, counting down.
AAAACATAAGACCTTGTGGTTTATTTATCCACGTGAAGCATCTGTTGAAGGCTATCCTCACTCTAATTTTATCCATTCAGTTTGTACGTGGCTGCCCTTGTCTCCAGCGGACTCACATGAAAAGATGGAGATTGATAAGTTGCGTCGGTGCAGTGTAGGTTAAGCTTACATTACCACCCACTGGTCTTCCTCCTGCTCTGGTTTTCAGCACCTAGCAGAGGTATTTCTCAGGAGAATTATAGCCCTGTAGGAGATGAAAACAGACAAAATACACACACAGACACACTGCAGAGACACGTGCACTCACTGAAGCAGTTACTGATACAGAAATTGATGGAAATCTGGAGGTCTAGGTTTTTACTTCCTAGCTGGACCTTATATACTGGATGCAAACAAAATGTTAGCACAGTAAGAGCTGGCCGGACTCAGAAGTTGACAGGAACAGTTGGGAAGCCTTGTAATAGGCTTTTTACACAGGCAGATCGGGTACAGAGTTAGTTTCAGTTATTCTCCAGATCCGGAAAAGTGTCGAAAAAGAAAATGGAATCTGAGAAAATATTTAGATTTTGACGCTTACTTTAAAAGTTCCATCCATACATACTTTGTTGGCGTGAGTCTGGAAAAATACAAATTTTTGACATGAAAAATGTGTTTGAACACTGTTACAAGATGGCTGAGTGTATTTTCTTTTAGTGTCACCAAAAGATGTGTTGATAGAAAACAATCTCAGTCGGAGACAAAGACCTAAAAAAGCTCAAATTCTTTCGGAAACCCCCACATCACCTTTTAGAGGCATGAAAGTAATCTTTTTTTTTCCTGCTGTGCTGAGGAAGATAAGTCCTCACAGCCATAGTCTCTATCTGACTCTGAATCAGAAGTGTGTCGGTGCTTGGAAAAGGTCCTGGCATGGATTTGGGGAAAAACTGAAAAGGCCGAAGTGCTAAATCTGTCAGGCCATTTGTTCATGCACGTTGGCCTCATTTTTGTTTCACTCCATAGCTTCATATTAGAGTACAGTGTAACAATTTCACTTACAAATCAAGCTGAATTCAGGATAACCCAGCTGTGTGACTCAGTATATAGGTCATTCCTGACTTATTTTAGTTTCAGGGAGCTTGTTTACTTCTGGATAAACAGGCTTTTTGCCAGAGTAGCACATCTCTGAACCAGAGTTGTGTAGCTCTGTGACAGCCTGTCCACTTCACCTCATTTACCTCCAGAAATCTGTCACAATCACTATATTTAAAACTACAAACCCAAGCCTCCCTACTTTACCTTGATATCTTTTCTGTCTTATAAGGACGGAGGACTTCTCATCAACAACCCCACGGCGTTGGCCATTCACGAGTGCAAGTGTCTGTGGCCGAACACACCCCTGCAGTGCGTGCTGTCTCTGGGAACGGGGCGCTATGAGACTGTGGGCAAGAACAGCACGAGCTACACGAGCTTAAAGACCAAGCTGGCTCACGTCATCAGCAGTGCCACAGATACAGAGGGTAAGACGAATCAGCATTTAACATCTAAAAGAGTGTGGGAACACACACACACACACACTGATCTTCCAAACATGCAAAAAAACGCCTCATTTTGTGACTTGGTAGAAGCTTTAATGTGAGCTCCCAATTTCAGAGGTGCACACCATGCTGGACGCCCTCCTGCCACCGGACACCTACTTCCGCTTCAACCCCTACATGAGGGAGGATGTGCCATTGAACGAAAACCGCCAGGAGAAGCTGAACCTCCTCAAAAGCGAAGGGGAGCGTTACCTCGAGCACAACGAGGCCAAGCTGAAGAAGGCAGCCAGAGTGCTGGGTCAGGAGAAGGGCGCCATCCAGAGGCTGGCCGAGTGGGCTAAACTGAAGGCCGACATGTACGAGGGAATCCCCTTCGTATCCAAACTGTAATCAGTTTACAGGTAAAGGAGAAAAAAAAGAGCATTTCTGGCACATTTTTTGTTTGGAATTCCTAAAGGTTTACGGGGGCTAATCCGTGATATTAACCAAACACTAAAAGCTGTTTATTTATTTCTAAATTATTAAGATGAAAGAAAGTGTTAAATAATGTGTCATATAATTATTTGACAGACAATACAATTTCATGGCTGATAGAAGATTTAAAAAAGCATTTCTAACTTTTTTTAAAAAGTGTCTTGTGACCTGAATTTGAACATAAAAGATGTAAATGATTTACATGTGTGAGACACATGTTCATCGCCTGTAATGTTGATGTGTAACGTGTTAGTTTTTACATGTAAATATTTCCTGAACAAATGCCTGAATATAGAGATACAAAGATCAGTCATTTAATGGATCAAAACAATGAAGTCCCACCATTTGCACTCAAAAGATGCATCGATCTACATCTAGGGTTAATTAAAATAAAAAAAAGGACAGAAGCCTATGTTTTGAAGCATAAATCTGGCTAGCCTTGAAATCCTTCCATTTTGTATTAAATTCCAAACTACTACCTCCATCACAGGACCTGCAGCACATTTTTCTTCTGTGTTAGCAGGTCGGATCTCAAAGGCAACTGGAAATCGGTATCAGGCTAGAAAAGCCTTATTGGTGCATTTCAAGTTATGTTTGCGTGCATCCTCGGTAACTTGAATACATTAAGGTGTAACAGATATGTAATTGCACAGTGGGAACCGAAACACGACTGCTTATTACTAACACTGGACAAAAGTAAAACAAGAAAACTTGTGCACTTTGTAGGATAACATCTTTTTATCCTAGGGAGAAAATTTATAACAATTTGAAACAATCATGAATGACTTTAAGTTCTTTAGAAAGGAAACTAATACAGTACATTCATTGGCCTAAAGCGTTAAGTTGTCTTACTTTTATTAAAGCGTGGTTATTGTGCTTAAAGCATCCACTTATGGTCCATTATTATATGACACCTTCCAAAATGTGAGCATGTTTAACGTAATGAGAATCAAATGACTGTGATGCCTTCCTTCTTTATTCCTTAATGGAATTTTAAAAAGATCCAAAATGTCATGAAATAATAAAACTTATTATCAAAGCTCTCTTGACATCTCGCCTCCTGTGTGTTTGCTTGTTGCGTTTGACACACTTTCATGCTACACAATAAAGTCGTCACTCTATGCTGATTGTCTTTCTGTGGGGAATTGCCTTTTCTTTCAGCTGCAATGTCAGACTCTCTGTTCGCATTATTTCTCCCAAGTCCTGCTGTCGTTGCCATAGTCAGCGTGAACAATCTGCCGTCAAAGGTCTGAACACCACTGCTTATATCAGAACATTAAGGGTGTATCTTCTCTTATTCCTTTTTTTTAATTTCCTATTTCTTTTACCAAAGAGATTACCCAAAATGTTGAAGTAAGCATGTCAGACCTGTATGTGGCATACTTAATATATTCACTAAAAACAAGGGAGGTGTGGAGCATGTGCCAACAGCTTACTGCTACACTTGGTGCTTGAGGTCCATGATACTGTATTATACAAAAACCCAACAAGTTAAAACCCCCTCACATTGATATTGGGCTCATACATTTTCTCTGGAAATGACCCAACAATACTACCTAATCTCATACTGCACTAAGAAGACTCTGTGTCTGTACCAATCAAGGTTCACTCACCTCGGCATGCTAAGTGCTTGTAGTGGAGTGTGATGTCACAGCTAAAAGCAATTTGCATCAAAGAATTCTGGCCTTGGTTTCGTTTTTTTAAAAGCATCTACGTCACTCCGTTTTACTACCTTCCAGTCGTATTTGTACCTTTCTAAATTTTAAACAGTATCATTTCCCAAGCTTTGATAAATTATCTGTTGTAGTTTTATACCCATTTCTGTTTTGAGTACCACATTCGAAGTAAAAAAAAAAAAGCCTTTTTTAAAATGCAGATCCATTTCAAAGTCAATTCTTGTGTGGATAGATTTAAATGTAACATTGTTTGTCTCTGTTTAAATAAATGTGATTGAGTGAATTAATTTTTTCTTAGCATCTGCAATAGAATAATTTTGTTTTATTGAATTTCAAGTGATAATTTACAAATTTGGTTGTGTTGGCAATATTTATGTTTTAGGAATAAATGACTTATATTGCTTAAAGTGGTGAAAAAAAGTTAATCTTTTGGTTTGTCACCCAACTTTTCTCTGAGTGTTTGAAGTAAAAGTAGCTAAACTCTGGTGTATGAAGCAGAGATATATTTATGTAGTTCATATCACCTCACCATTAGTCACTTGTTGTGCCAGGACCCGTCTGTCTCCTTTTCACCTTCTCCTCAAGCCGGGTTAGGATTGTGTGGTCCTGTGGCGTTCCCTAGCAACTGTTGTAGCTTCTTATTTACAATATTCTCAGTGTACCCACGCTTGCCTATAATTGTCCCTGATCTGGCAGAAACAGAACTCACAGCCGGTAAGCTGTGGTATGTTTTGTTGCTACAAGAGGTTTTTTGTCAGTTGGGATTGTCACGCACAAATGAATGTGATATACTCTTTGTTTTGCTTTGAAGCTCTTTCAGCTTTTTGCAAAAATCCTCTGTGAGGACCTACGTCTAGTACAAGTACTGTTTTATTTTGTATCTATATTGTTTTTAAATACGTCATTTTAACACAATCTCTTCTTTTTGACTCTTGCAAAAAGTGTTCCTACACCCTGACTGTTTTCACACCTTGTTACAACCACAAACTTCAGTTGCACATCTTGAAACAGATTTTTTTTTTCTTTTTTACCTATTCTTCCTTGCAAAATAGCACAAAAGGCATCCCATTCGGATTTAGGTCTGGACATTAATTAATTTGATGTAACAAATTCCATTAAGACTCTGGCTGGATGTTTTGGGTAGTTGTCCTGCTAGAAAGGGAATCTCCAAACAATCTCAAGTTCTTTCTATCCTCTAAAAGGTTGCTTTCAGGATTGTCTTATATTGCCCTCCATCCATACACCCATCATCTTTGATCAGCCTCCCTGTCCCTTCTTAAGAAATCCCCACTTTCATGTTTCACTATAGGGAGTGTATTTTGAGGGTAAAATGCGGTGTTAGTTTTCAATCACACCAAATCACGATAAAATACATTGACGTTTGTGGTTGCAAGTCCTGCAAGGATAAGTTGTGTGATAAGGCTCACATCTATCAATGATAGAAAGACTGAAGGCTGCTTCATGTCTGTGTTTTTCCACTCAGGTTATCAACAAGTTAAGATGGCTGCTGAGTAAACAATACCAGTAGGGAAGCTAAAGTCTGCTGAGTGTCAAAGTGACATGGGCTCATCCTGATTTGTCTTTTTCTTTGTTTAAACATACTAGCTCCTAAGAGAAACTCTGGAGTGGATCCAATAAATGTTAACCAGCAGTGAAAGCCAATGTTTTGTCTTGCAAGTGATTTATTTTTTGTTATATGCAGCCTCTGCTTAAGGTATGGGTAAACTGAGAGCACTCCTTCAGAGAGCATGTAGCACTGGTATGGTATGTCTGCAAGGAAAACATGGGGCCGTCTTCGCGTCTCCTCTCTGAGACGAAACATTTACACAGTGGTGTGGCCCTCGGCGTGTCCATGGCAGTCGGTTAGTCTGGGGACACACCTGCACACACAAACACATCCTATTTGGCTGGCATCGAATCTGCTTGTGCCCACTGCGCCAACATGTAGGCTTTTCAAATGTTGCTGTCTTGTCACTCCAAAGTCAGATGTTGTTAAAAGATAAACTAAGGTAACACCCCGTGAAGCTGCTGTGTGCTTAAGTCTTGAAAACAGAGTAATTTTGTGTTATCTTGTTTAAGGCCATAGTTCATGCAGTCATCGTCTAATGGACTCAATACTTTCCAGTGACTTGTTTCCATTGCTCAAAAGTGAAGGTAGAAGTCCCTCAGCCTAAACAACTGTCACTAGGAGCACATTTTTTACATATTACTGTTAATCTGAACAGTCTCTGGGTTGATTCTCCCAGATACATTCAACATTACCTGACTAGAAATGAGAGAGGCGGGTGTCGGTGAAATATGTTGTCAGAGGAACCATCTACTAATCAAAATGTGAATTATATGGGCAAGATGGTAAAAATAGGTACCGCTTGACACCAGTTGTGCCCCGTTTTTGTCTGCACAGTATGCCCAAACAGTCATGGTGCCAGAAAAAAACACTTGGTACCCCAAGTTACATTCATATACATTTAATCTGGGATTGTGCCATAGCTACAGTTCTTCCCAAATCATCATCTGAATTCTGTTATGTATCCAATCTAAATGAATTTACTGTCATTTCTTAGTATATCTAATAGCATGCAACAAAACAAGTCATTGTTATTCTCTGAGATCTTTAGCAGAATCATGTGAAACATTTGAGATAAAAAAAAAACAGGAATCAGTGTATAATCTGAACAGCTGTCATTTTAACAGTTTGATGTAGAAAGCTGTGTGGCAGCCTGGTGGTGCTGATTTTGATGTTGTGGTTCCATATGAAAGCTAAGTGATTCTACTTGCAGTGTAGACTTCCACATCTCATTGTCAAGAGTAATAACCTACAAACGAGGTTATTGAAGAATTAAATAATGATCAAGAGTGGACAATATGATATATCTGTGTGGACTAATCTACTATAGTGACTGACGTGGCCCACCCCAAGTAAAATTCTACTTATACAATCTTGGGCTCCTCTGCAAGTTTCTTGTTTCTTCTATGCATCTCAAGTCTTGCAGTTCCCATTTACGCCGCTCATTAGAAGAAGGGCGCTCTCTTCTCTCTGAGGATCATTTACCTTGAAGATCTCTCACTCTGATATTATTCGCATGTAAAAGTTTCTGTTTGAAACAAATGCGTTCAGGGAATCCTCGTTAGCTGCTCACAAAAAAATGTAATAATACTATTTATAAATGAAATAATTATTACGATACTTTGCAACCATATATAATATATTATGCGACGGATAGTAAAATAGGAATAGATTAATCCAGACAATTTCTTTCATGAAATTCGATCCTTGCCCTTATAAGAAAAAAACATACATTTTGAAAAAAAATAAAGAATCGCCACCCACGGTTGGACGGCGCTGATTTTATCTGCAGAGTGCGCCCTCCTCTTATCATCATAGATCGTCTCCTCAGCTGCTGGTTTTGACAGCGGCGGGGTTGAGCTACAGCTTGCTGTTGCAGCGGCTGAGCTGAGAGGGGGCAGACGCACCAGCAGGGGCACGCTCCCACCAAAAACACGCACACACACCACATCGTTTTCAGCAGCATCAAGACACACTCGCTGAAAGAAAGGCAAACTGCAGCCGGATTTCAGAAAACGGTAAGTAAAATTTGCGTGATTTTTCTTTTTTTCCCTTTTCTTTGTTTTCAATAAATGATGGCTGCATGTCCCTCCATTGTTATGATGGGTATTATAAGAATATTGCAGCTCTGGGACATTCAAGTCATTATTTTGATGCGGCATCCTCATAATTATGATCAAGGAGGAGATCGGGTGCGGATGATTGAGGACAGGTTAGGTGTGCGTGTTTCTAATGTGGATTCTGCAGAGCATCAAAGGCAGGGAGACCATTGCAGTCTGCGCTCACTGCACCGCACGCAGTGCATCTTGAGGAGCTGCCATCAAAGCAGGCGAAGGGAGGGAAAACAGTGTGTTCACAGCCTGTTGTAGGCTTTCCCCCACCCCCTCCCTCCGGTGTTGCAGCAGGATTTGCCTACTGCCGGCCGGTGCAGGAAGGCAGAAGCTGAGCGGATGGTCGGCCGCAGCCAGCTGTAAGCCCCACTCCTCCTTTGAGTGCCCTTTTAGTATATGGACTTAAAGAAAGACAGTTTAGGCCTTGTTTTAATGCATTAGGCCTTGGAGCACAGGAGCGCGAGTTTCATCGGATCCCTAAATTGTTTCATACATTTTTAAATGCATAAAAAAGGTAATATTTTGCCAAAATCCCTGGAAAATGTATTGTTAATTCCGCTATTTGGATAGTCAGCATATGATTAAAAAATTATCTAACGTTCGTAGCAAGCATTAATTTTACAGCAAGAACCAGATATGTAGAACAAACCAAATCAGATAAGTTATGCTTAAAGATTACATATTGCAACGTTTTCCTCTCTTTCGCTCAGACTGTATGTGTTGCACATTAAAGCAATTGCAGCAGAATTCCCCATGTGCTGCTCAGTGACAGCGAGGATGCATGTGACGACTGGGTTTCTTTATGTCAGAATGTCATTCTTTGCCAGGCTTAATTTTTTAGAGTTCTCATTATGGATGAATGGATAAATAAATGATTGGCTGATGGATGGATGGACTCAATGTTTAGACAACGGCTTCGACAGTTTGCTATTATATCTGATCAACAACAGCAAACAGAAAAATCAGTTCACGAGTACTAATCAAAATATGGTTTTGAAGACTCCTTTTATGTGCATGCTATTAATGATTTAGGTTGATAAGAAGTCATTTTCAGAACAAATTTGCATCGGGTAATGCTTTATCACGGCGTTTGTTGGTGTGTTGCTTCAATCGCTGCTGAGTTCTCACCTCCAGAGATCAGACGACGTGGCTTCAGTCTCCTGTGACAGCTTCCTCATCCTGTCACAGCAGAGACAGCTCTGAGCCATTACTCATGGCAGATGTGGTGTCACCATCCCTGCTCTCCTCTGTTTGTCCACGGCTCATTAGGCGAGAAGCCAAGTGTAAGGCTTTAAGGTTGGCTTGGGTGCAGTCCTCATTCTGTTTGCTGTACCTGCAAGCGATGGCATAATTTCAAGACAAGGGCAACGCATAAAGTGCCTTCAGCCTTTTTTGGTATGGGTCTATCTAAGTCACAAATCTTATTTTTCCCGTTTAGGTTTTCCACCATAGCAGTTACAAGGCTGGTGCTAGAGTTGGTTCTATAAGAGAAAAAACAAATCAAAACTTTGATATTCATTTTCTGTCATGCGAGATGTCTCTTCTAGTAAATTTTTATCTATAAAAATCCCCATATTTTGTCTCCCTGTAAACAGACGTCCTGATATGACCAATTCCAATATATAACTGCAGTTTTTAAACAACAGTGTCTGTAAACACTCTTTATAATTTATTAACATCACTGTTAATAAGAGTTACACACACTATTCTGAGCATGCTTTCTAAGCACATTCTTTTGATAAAAAGCCACAACAGTGTTTATAAGTAAAGCTAAAACCCAGTTGAAAACAATGATTGTGAGCACAGCTTTTTGCAGCGCACTGATCTACATTGTCAGTGTGGTTGGCAATAGTTTCTAAAGCCTGTAGGATGAAAGTGAGCTTGTGTTTTTTCAATGCTAACCTAACCTCTCATTAATGCTGAACCTGTGTGTTTTTATAGTTGTCTTAAACTAAACATGCATAAAAACAAAACCTCAGCTGCTGTCACACAGGTTGTTTTTTTTTTAATCTTGCTATGGCAAAAAAAAAATAAAACACTTTTAGTTTTGGGCATTGGCAGAAGTACAAGGGGTGGCCAGAAGCTGGGTAAAGCTTTATCAGGGGGATCCATATACCAATAAAGGAAAACATTTTGTTTTTCTTACCTGGTACCTGAAGAACATGCCTTCTTGAAAACTCTCTCTACTTGGCATTGTCATCAAACGTCCCCCTGTGCATCTAGCCTTCTCGCAAGTACAAGGGTCATGATTTTCATTTGATCCAAAATGGCCAATCAATTACCCTTATTGTCAGTTATCAAATTCCCAATGAGCCATCTCTGCGTTATTATGAAATGCAGTTGAAAGTGGAACCTCTACTTCTTTGATTTTCCTCAACCTCCCTTTTCTACTTAAATTTATAAAGTAACAAGTTAAAAGTATTTAGCTTCTCTTAAAGGAACTTTTGTGTTTATCCCAGGCATCTCTAACTACAAAGATTGGCCTCATAAGTGTGACTTTTCAGCCATTTTTACAAGTCTTTATTGTGTTTATTGTGTTTTTATTCATACAAGCATATGCTGGTAAATACTATCAGACTCTACTTTGCCACCCTTCCTGTGTGGTGAGCGGCACTCATGGACTGTTACAAAAATTGGGATGTGTGCGACTGGTCAAAGGGCTTGGCCACAGCTCTCAAAACTGCCCACACCTGTGCGTACATCGCGCGCATCATATTGCACACAGATAGAAACTATGACCATAAATCACATCTGTCTTTATCTTTTACTCCAGTCTTTTAAAGATAGATGTAGTGATCTGTCACTCGCCTTGAGTGGGACCTGAGATGTCCTGGCTGAATCTTACGTTTATAAAGCATGTGCTGCACCCCCTGTCACATACACTCACCGGTCACTTTATTAGGTACACCTGTCCAACTGCTTATTAAAGCAAATTTCTTATCAGTCAATCACATGGCAGCAGCTCAATGCATTTAGGCATGTGGACATGGTCAAGACGATCTGCAGCAGTTCAAACCGAGCATCAGAATGGGGAAGAAAGGTGATTTAAGTGACTTTGAACGTGGCATGCTTGTTGGTGCCAGACGGGCTGATCTGAGTATTTCAGAAACTGCTGATCTATTGGGATTTTCACGCACTACCATCTCTAGGGTTTACAGAGAATGGTCTGAAAATGAGAAAATATCCAGTGAGCGGCAGTTCTGTGGGTGCAAATGCCTTGTTGATGCCAGACGTCAGAGGAGAATGGCCATACTGGTTCGAGCTGATAGAAAGGCAACAGTAACTCAAATACAATAGTAACAGTAACTCGTTACAACCGAGGCATGCAGAAGAGCATCTCTGAACGCACAACACGTCGAACTTTGAGGCAGATGGACTACAGCAGCAGAAGACCATACCCGGTGCCACTCCTGTCAGCTAAGAACAGGAAACTGAGGCTACAATTCGCACAGGCTCACCGAAATTGGACAATAAAAGATTGGAAAAACGTTGCCACGTCTGATGAGTCTCGATTTCTGCTGCAACATTCAGATGATAGGGTCAGAATTTGGCGTCAACAACATGAAAGCATGGATCCATCCTCCCTTGTTTCAACGGTTCAGGCTGGGGGTGTAATGTTGTGGGGGATATTTTCTTGGCACACTTTGGGTCCCTTAGTACCAATTGAGCATTGTGTCAATGCCACAGCCTACCTGAGTATTGTTGGTGACCATGTCCATCCCTTTATGACCACAGTGTACCCATCTTTTGATGGTTACTTCCAGCAGGATAACGCGCCATGTCATAAAGCATGAATCATCTCAGACTGGTTTCTTGAACATGACAATGATATCACTGTACTCAAATTGCCTCCAGAGTCACCAGATCTCAATCCAATAGAGCACCTTTGGGATGTGGTGGAACAGGAGATTTGCATCATGGATGTGCAGCGACAAATCTGAATCATCTGTGTGATGCCATCATGTCAATATGTACCAAACTCTCTGAGGAATGTTTCCAGTATCTTGTTGAATCTATGGCACGAAGGATTAAGGCAGTTCTGAAGGCAAAAGGGGGTCCAACCCGGTACTAGCAAGGTGTACCTAATAAAGTGGCAGGTGAGTGTATATTGCATGCTTATTGGGATAAAGTAAAAAAGGAATAAATAAATAACTTTATGCTTGATCTGTTTTCTAATTTTCCATACTGGATAAACACAAGATCTTCTTGGGCTGAACATCAAGGCTCTATTCAGAGTCTATGAGTGCCCACAAGCGGTCAACTAAGTATTAGCTTATGCAGCTACTTAGCTTTATGCAGCACAGAAAATGTTAGGCTGATGTGGGGTGGCGATATGCATTTTGAACAGGGTGCGCATAACAAATTTAATTGGTCAGTGGTCTCCATGACCCTGCCTCTGAGTGTATTTCTTTCACTGGACCGTCCAATGAGCTAATGCCAAAAAAGCACCGAATGTGAAAGTAGAAAGAGCAGGAGATAACCAATCACTGGATCAGTTTAACTTCATTTCTTGTTTGGTAAACAAACCTCTAAAAAGCTGAACAGGTATCTTTCTTTCTTTTAAACAGGATTTTTATTGTTAAAAATCACACCCGAAAGGTGTAAGTATGCATACTGGATATTGTATTGTGTCCATGTCAACAAATATTTATTATTAAATGCTAAATATGTATAACATTCATGAAAATGTGAAATCAGCTTTTTTAAATTAAATCATTCATGGAAATGGTGCAAGCAAAATTAAGATTTAGATTAATCTTCTCATAGTCTGCTCTGCCTGAGGCTGTACCCAAACAAGAAAATAATGCCTCTTATGTTTAATTCATCCCCAGAGGTTATTTAGCTAATTTCCAACATAAACAGCGATGAGTAAAGTGTGCAGGTGTTGATGGTAATGAACTCTTAAATCTTAAAATACAAAATTGGATAAGAAAGTAAAAAAAAAAGAAAGCAAAGACATTAAGGTAAGTTTTCTAAAGATTTTGGTCAGACAGCCATAAAAGCTGCAGCCAAATGAGCTCAATTAACATAATACAAGCTTCTGAATGCTTTGGGTTAATAGCCCCCTGCAGCGATGATGGTGAGTATCTGGAGGTGTGAGGAGCATACGCACCCTCAGTGTGCCCTGTGGCTCGCAGCTGAACATGTTTGGATGGCTGTTTTCATTACATCATTGGGAGCCATTGAATTAGCACGAGTGACCGAAAATTGATGATTTGGAAAATGGGGATGAAATAAATCTAAGGCTAAGACAATGGTTGGTTTGTGGAGAGAGCAGCTGCTGTTGTGGGTACTGTCTTCTCCTCAGGACAGATGGTTTTTATTTGTGCTTTTTCCCTTTTTTAAAAAGATGTTATTACTGGAGACTGGAAGAGATCCACTATCCCTGTGCTTTCTTGCATCTGTAGCCTATGCATAAACATATACTGTAAGTTAAATACATGCGGTGCAAAATCATGTAGCTGTACTAGAGCGTACTTGATATGGTCTGTAGATTAATAAAACAAGACGAAACATCCCATCTGCCCTAAGACATATGTAAATCCACACATAGTTTGCTGATATTTGCAAATGTGGTTTGTGCAATAATGTAGTAGATGTGTTTAAAAGGTCATGGAATAAAAATTGTCTTGCCTTCAGAAAGGAAAGCCAGCAAAAGGATTCAGTCTGCTTGGAGGCTGCCAAAGAGGAGTTGGTGTAGATCAGGTGGGCAGCAGATGGGAGAGTGTAGGACAGTAGAGAAGTTGCCAGACTGCTTATAGCTGTCAGTTGCAGAGTGTAGAAAGCATGTTCGGCTTATATCAGCTGATTTGATTTCATGTTTTGAAAGGTAGAGGTTATCATCCTTCATCTGAAGTGCATTTTAGGTTGCTTGGCTGCAGTTATCTGTAACACAACCGGTTATTCCATTCATGTCTAAAATGGCATAGAGCCAAAGATTTATCCTAAAAATTTAGCGTAAAACATTTATTATATGTTGAGCTTGAAATTTGGCAGTTTTCAAGAAAAGAGACATAGATTGGTTATATAGTTTAAAATGACCAAAAGAAATGGAAAATCCAAATTGAAGCCGAATGCGAACATGCACATGCAAATTAACATAACAAGAGATGTAAAATGATCAAAAAAGAAACTTGAAATGGACTTTTGGTAGTTGAGTAGAAGGATAGTGGTGCAGATTTGCTCTATTTACAAACTGTACTCTAAAAGCTCTTTACTTTGGCTGAAACTGATCATTTTTTTGCTCTATGCTTGCACTCGTATGAAAAAAAAAGCTGACTCCGAAGAGTGATAAATCAAGAAAAACAGATAAGTCATTCGACTGGTAAGGACAGGCAAAGTTTATCTTTGTCGGAGCTGGCTGCGGAAGATGTGAGCAAGTGAATCATGAAATTTGGGCTGGCGTAGTAGAAGCAACTTGCATATGCTTAGCATGGCAGAATTCAATGGCTGAATTCTTCGCTGGGGCTAACAGCAAAAATATGGGGTAAGAACGCTGTCAAAAACAATGTGTGCGTAAAGACGGAAATGTGTGCATATTAGTCAATAGTTGTGCATAAGTAAAATCCAAAAGAGGTATTGTATATTTTCTCTATAAGAATACAAAATAAAATGTTACAGCTTCAAGAAGTTACAAACACAAAGTTCAAGTTTACAGTTGTGGTTTATTCTTTATGAATACAATATGCTATAACAGTTTGTGAATACGATTTCGTTTCTATGAGAATACAAATTTACATCAGGGACTTAGCGTCACATGATCTCAGGCTGGTTAGTGGAGCACAGAGTCAGTCGATTCGCGTTGCGCATGCGCTGTCACACTCCTCACCACCAGTAAACGTAGTGCCGGGATTGGATGACGGAAAATGGTAATGGGAGATAATTCAGTCTAAAAGGAATATTAGGAACAGAGGGGAGATAGGGGGGGAAATCAAGAGTATTATAAATAAAGCATTGTTCTTATTTTTATGAAATACAAAACTAAAAGATAGAATATAGTAGGTGGAGTTATACAATGATGTACAGTAGGTGGCGGTATCCACCTCTGAATTTGTTGCGTACTGCCAGCAGAAGAAGAAGCAGCAGCGCTAGAGCTAAGATGACGGACCAAGAAACTACGGTACAAAGCCAGGTAATGTTAAAAAGTAATGTTAAAAAGTTTATATATGTCTTTATGTCGTTAATATATGCTCTTGGTCTGTGACTCGCAGTATTTATAATACTCTTGACTTCCCCCCTATCTCCCCTCTGTTCCTAATATTCCTTTTAGACTGAATTATCTCCCATTACCTTTTTCCGTCATCCAATCCCGTCACTACGTTTACTGGCGGTGAGGAGTGTGACAGCGCATGCGCAACGCGAATCGACTAACTCTGTGGTCCACTAACCAGCCAGAGATCACGTGACCCCAAGTCGCTGATGTAAATTCGTATTCTCATAGAAAAGAAATCGTATTTACAAACTGTTATAGCATATTGTATTCATAAAGAATAAACCACAACTGTAAACTTGAACTTTGTGTTTGTAATTTCTTGAAGCTGTAACATTTCATTTTGTATTCTTATAGAGAAAATATACAATACCTCTTTTGGATTTTACTTATGCACAACTATTGACTAATATGCACACATTTCTGTCTTTACACACACATTGTTTTTGACAGCGTTCTTACCCCATACAAAAATCCTTAGGGAACACGTACTTCAAACTGCTCTGAAGCTCGACTGAGCACATAATTTTTAGGCTATTGCTTGCAAACTGTTTTTATCTGGTTCCATCACTGCCTGACTAAGGGGCTGTTTACAAGAAAACGTTTTCAGGTGAAAACGGAAACGTTTTGTTGCGTTTCCACTGTCCGTCTACTCGACAACTGCACACGTTTATTTCTGAAAATCACAAAACTTGGGAATGGGTTACACAGTTTAACGGTTTGAAAATATCCCGGTGTGCGTTTTCATATAGACAAAAAAAATTGAATCTCCCTGTATGGGGAGAGCCCTGGTATTTGCACAGTATGACTGAAATCAATAAAAAGTAATGTGGACGCAATGCTGACCAGTTTAAAACCCACAGAAGATGAAGATATCAACAATATCAATGGCGGATTGCAGAGGCCTTACTGGTGCTGCTGACTGTTGAATCTAACAATAGTTCTCCACAAAGTGCTCATTTTCTACCTGGTTTTCTGCACGTGTTGTTGAGTTTCAAAGAACATACCATGGTATGGTGGGGGAATTACACAGGTTTTATGTTTCCACTGGTGTCGTGTGCACAGAGATGTGAGAAAAATCCAGTTTTCAATAGACCGTTGTGTAAACAGGGCCTATGGAGCTATTCAGCAGAGATGCAAAACGAAAGGGGGCTCTGAGCTACCGTGGCAAATTGTTGCGGGTTATTATCCTCCGGAATCAGAGGGCAAAATACAAGAACATCTTGAAAACAAGGACAGAAGTTACTACATGGATATTTTCGTAGTCTGCATAACCTTAGTTGGAAAGCCAAAATTACCTCTATAAGGCATGAAGAAACTTGCACAATTGCTGCAGTCTGAAGAATTACCAAAATTTAGCACAAAACAGTGCCAACAAAAACGCAGACTAGTAAAATAGCCAGTAAGAAACCCAAAAACCTAGCTTAAATTGGACATACAAATAATGGAGATAATATAGGTACAAATTCCACAAAGGCTCCGAGGATGCAAAACCATGAAAATGTAAGCCATTCCCAAGTTAGGGGATGTATGAGTTCCCACAAAGAGAAAAATAATGTGTGTAATATTCAGTCAGTCAGTAATTTTCTACCTCTTCTTCCATAGTGGGTCGCAGGGAAGCTGGTGCCTATCTCCAGCAGTTTATGGGCGGGAGGTGGGGCACACCCTGGACAGGTCACCAGTCCATCGCAGACAAGGTGTGTAAAATTACCAAAGTTTAACAAAAAAAGTGTAAACAACCTATAACTATTGCAAACACCATACAGTTTATGATGAAACAAACAAAAAAAAAAAATCAAGATCACAGGGCAATTAAAATTAGGCCATAATATCATCTGTTATTTCATTTGGGCCTTTATTCCAGTGGGCCTGTTTACTTCAGTCTTTCTATGAGACATTTACTATACTGTCTTTTAAACCAAACTGAAGTGCAAATATAACAGATAGGTTAAGATCTCACTGGTAGGAGCTTAGCTGATTGTATATTCAACTTACACATAATATCACCCTCCAGCACCAGAATCTTTGTCACAGCTTTAAAATGATTAGTAAAGATTTAGGTCACAGGAATCCTTAAGGAGTTTCTCTAATCACACTAAAAACCCTGCTGGTTCAAGTCTGTAGTGTACAGTAAAAGGTTGGAGCCAATCTGTCTTAGCCATTATTGGGAACAATGGTTTTACTGCAAAATGTTGAATCTAGTAAACCTGGTAGTTTAGCAAGACACTAGTGTGGAAACCCCATTTGAAACCCTTTTACACATGAATTGTAGAGTATATTATTATGTATACCTTCCTAATTTGTCTGAAGTGAAGTCTATACTATATATGCAGATAACAGCAATATGCCAGACTGGTAACACTAACAGTGCCTGTCAGAAGTCATCATAAACCTTTAACTTTTTTCAGATTTTGTGTCTTTATAGCCCTGATCTTCACTGTTTGGGGGGATTTTATGTAATAAAGCACTATAAAGTAGCTGGTAACTGTGAAGTGGAAGGACACTGACACATACACTACGATTACATATCTGAGAAAGGTGATGTGTATTTGTATTCAGCACCCCTGAGTCAAACATTTAACTGCAATTCCAGCTTCAAGTCATTTGTCTCTATCAGCTTTGCACATCTAAAGATTGTGACCCCTTCTGGTACAATAGCTCTTGCCTTTCAAGTCTTGTTACAGACTTTAAATTGGATTTAGGTCTTTACTTTGACTGTGCCATTCTAAAATATGAATACTCCTGGATGTAAACCTTTGTAGCTCAGGCTGTATTTTTAGAGTCATTGTCCTGCTTGAAGTTCACCTTCTGCCCCATCTCAAGCCATTGTAATTTCTCTATATTTAGCTTCCTTCATCTTCCAATCAACTTTGACCGGTTTCTCTGTCCTTGCTGAAGAGCAACATCATCAAAGCATCGGTGTGCACACGGGGCAGCCGCTCAGTGCTGCGTCTGGGCTGACAACACCATAGGAGCGCTCACAGCTTGTTAACTGTGTTGCTCGACATAACTTGCAACGGTTGCAGCTTACAAATTGGCCAACCACTATTAACAATAAAAAAGACAATCATTTCTCTCATTTCATTTATTAGAGATTTGCCTCCCTTGAACTTTTAATTCTTTTCAGAGACTCACCGTGTTCTTTTTTGCTTTTTAAAGTATATTTTGTAAGAGTTTGGGGTTTATTATTAACACAATTTTTAAGCCTGAACGTAATATTAGCAACATAAAAATATGTTTGATTCGTTGGGTTTGTTTTGCCAATATTTTAACAATATACAACGTTTTTGATTGTTTAAAATGTTTGGTGACACAAAATAATTTTTTTTATTGTATAAACCTTCCCCTGGCATATGTTCACATTCAAAAAACATAATCCAACTGATCCAACTCCAATTGCTCTGTAATCTATGCCTCTTTCTCACCACGGTGACAGCAGATATTTTTGCGTCCCAGTCAGTACTTGCATTTTAAACATACCAAATCCAGACGCAAAAACAGCACCTGCAATTCTTTTTAGGTTTGATAAATCGCATTGTGGGTGGTAAAGGATTACATTTGCATATCCCCTCCCATAAATTAGCAAATTTGGGTATTATCATATGTTTTGCATATTCATGAGGGCAAACACGCTAAAACGTTTGCGCCCACTGTTCCGCTGATTTGACACACGCAATCTTATTAGCACCTCGTTTGTACGTTAGCTTTGCGGACGCAAACGTGTGTGTGGTTTTGTACGCGCAAACCTTTTTAAGATCAGGCCCAGGGTGTTTTGCATGTAGGTCTAAAATTTCAATTTTGCTGTCAGCTGACCAGAGCACCTTCTTTCACATGTTTACTTTGTGCTCCACATGGCTTGTAGCAAATTGCTAAAGCTTTCTTTAAGCTTTTGTTTATAGCTTTCTTTCAAAAAAGGTTTTATTCTTGCCATTCTTCCAAAAGGTCCAGATTTGTGGAGGACATGACCAGAAGTCATCCTGCTAACATATTTTTCTACCTAATCTGTAGATCTCTGCATCTGCTCCAGAGTAACTTGAGCCTCTTGGCTTCTTCTCTTATAATGCTCTCCTCGTCCAGCATGTAAGTTTAGGTGGACAGGTCAGGGATAGAGTATACACCTTTTCCAAACTCTATCCCTGACCTGTCTGCTGTATTTCATGGTCTCTATGCTTCTGATTCCTCATGAATGTTCCCTAACAAATCTCTGAAGAACTTCCGGATTTACACTGAGATTTAACAGCACAAAGGGTATATTAAAGTGTGTTGTACCATAGTAAAATGGGAAAAGCACTGTAGGGTGTCAGCTACATGTTTCTTTAAAGAATGTGCTTTTGATATTGTTTATTAGCGGGACACATTATGGTAAGCATCTGCCTGTCATCGTGAATTGGCAAAGGTATCATCTCCAATTCATGGCAGTCCATACCATGTCCTCAGTCCTTCTTATCTGACCCCACAGGGACGGCTGTTCTAAGGCCATCCCGCCTTCAGCGCGAGTCCAAAGCTTGAACTGAAAGAAAGCCTTTGTAGGAGAAGATAAGCAGACAAGGAGAACGAAGAACAGGAACAGTTGTCAGCATGGAGAGGCTGTTTATCAGCTAAAGATGAGTCTGTCTATGGATAAAACAATCAAAGAAGGGCAGGAAAAGGGCAGAAGTTCTCATAAACATCTTCTCACACTAATGGGAAACGTCTTTGACTTTTAATTTGAGTTGAGCTGAAACAGCTGCCAGATAATGGGGACAACAGAAACCCCATTGATTTGTCTCCCCAGGAATCGCTTTATCATGGGCTAATAAATACTGAACATTTGAGCATGCTACGTATGACTTTATCTGACTGCAGGGTAAATAACTTTACTGTAAGAATCAGTGACTTCCTCTTCATCCTTACTCAGCAGCATTTGATGCTGCTGGATGCCCGCCATTGTATACTCCAGTGGCATTTCCCATCAGTAATAAAGTCATACCATGCCACTCTAGCTGCTGTGTCTTCTCTGTCACTTTTACCCTTGAAACTGATGAGGTAGTTGTTTTTGCAGCGTTACTCACCTTGGCTTTTGGCTACATGACACAATGCTTTCCCGTTTGCTGTCTTAGCACTTACGCTTGCTGCAGTTCAACTCAGGATATGAGGCAGCTCAACCCTGTGACCACTTTTTTGTCAGTTTTGATTTTCAAAGTAAGAAGACATTGTGTTTATGATGTTTAGCTTTCTTTGCTGGCATGGTGATTTCTATTTAATTAACTTTTGCCAAGAATTTTTTTTCTGTTTGTAATTCTCTGTGGCTGGAAGTGATCAAAAGGAGGAGCAGATTGTGATCATGTCATTTTCCACTTCATTAGCTGCTGTCCTGCTGGTGCTCCCAGGCATCTTTATCTGTTTTCTGTGGGAAGCAGATAACCCGAGTCTCTAATCTGATTCTGTTCAGTCTGTTATTGTTACTGTGTATCTTTTCTTGGTGAATTTCCCCAATGTGGGACAAAAAAAAGATATTTCTATTATATTCTAGTAGGCAACATTGGTCCATCAGCTAGGAGCATCCATCAGACATGCATTGTAGTGAAACACTTAAATCAGATCATAAAAATGATTTCAAACTCAATGAATGCAGTTTTAAAAGTCTGATTTTATTTGCTGGGGGAGAAAAGCTGTCCAAACCACTATTCAATTGCCTCCTAAACCTAATAACTGATTGAGCCACCACTGCCTAGGTGTTTATGATAACTTTTTTTTAGACTTTATTTGCAACTATACAACATTATGAATTATGAAACTTGAGTGCTGTGTTCCTAGCTTTACTTGTCATACCCATTTTGAACAGTGGCTGAAATGTTCTCTGTATCATGTTATATTTAAACCTTAAAGAAACAGGAAGTCCTGGATTACTTATTAAATGTTCCTAGAAACTCTGATAAACTCACTACTTTTATTTTGTAGGAATTATTAAAAATGGGATTTTTTGCAAATCTTTTAGCAAATAAGTGTACTCATATTAAAGACTGGATATTTCTTAATTGATTTTAGTGTGAGGTTACTCTATTAAAATAAACAATTAAGTTAATGTAAGGCTTTATACACATCTAATGGAAACACTTTTTTCCTCCAATTGAAATCGAGCACAGCCCTGTTAAATCATAATACCAAGAATATTAAAATCAAATACATCCTTGTTGCATAAAATAGAATTACTCAGATGCCTAGGAGGCTTCAGTAACCAGTATGGTGCCTGTTAGCAAAACCTTCTTCTCTCTGCTCTCCTTGCACCATTTTCCCACCATATGCATGCTACTGGTATTGACTCTCATCCCCCTCTATCTCTCTTCCACTCTCCAGTCTGATCCATGACTCACAAAGCCCATTTAACCTTCACCCAGCTAAATGCAAGCCAACACGTCTTTCACCCTTTGGCTAAAAGCACCCAGTATTTATTTTTTGACCTTCCTATTACTTTTTATGCATTGTTTTGCTGAATAGCTGCCTTATTATGGCATTTTTATACACTTAATGTTTCAACAAGCAGCAGTCTTAGCTTTTAGCTGCTCTTGAAGGACCTCTTTTTGTCCAGAAGAAATAAGAGTAAAATTCAGGAAACTCCTGAGCTTTGTTACATATGCAGTCCAGCCAGTCAGCCATTTCAGCTTTGGGATATATATTACCTGTGAGATATTTCCTCTACAAAAGGCCCATTAGAAAGCGGAAGAGTAGCTACCTTTCCAAAATGGGTATCACATGCTTTTCTCATGGTATCGTCCTCTGTGTACACACCCACTTAACCAGCTCACACAAGCTATCAGGTGATGTGGGTGTGTCCTTGAAGTGCTGTCTTTGGTGGACACTTCTTCACTTTTGTCCTTTGGTTTGTTCTTCACCCTCATCCCTCAAAGATTCATTAGTTGAAAACTTGATAGATGATTGTCTTTGATTAGCCTGTTAAAGAAAACTAGATTGATGACATCTTTCCTTGTAAAGGTCATAACATTTTAGAATGCTAATCAATTCATAAAAAATCTTTCAGATGTTGAAGATAGCTATCCTCAAGTCTCCTTCCCTCTGTTTTAACTTCCACAGCAAAGCTTATTGTAACCTGGTAGCGCTTAGGTGTTGTGCATTCACTGATGGGAAAAAGATTGGATTTTTGAGTTTCCAGTTGGCTTTGGGACCGGTCAAGGTCAGTCGAGCTGAATATCGCCTGATTTCCAGCCACCAGCTGATTTTCCTCTGTAGGAATACTATAGTGAAAATAAGCATGGCTTAGGCTTTTGACTACTTTACCATAGCAATACAATGTCAGTCAGTCATTTTCTACCACTTCTTCCATAGTGGGTCACGGGGGGATTTGGTGCCTATCTCCAGCAGTCTATGGGCGAGAGGCGGGGTACACCCTGGACAGGTCGCCAGTCCATCGCAGGGCAACACAAAAACACTCATTCATACACCTAAGGGCAATTTAGAGTGACCAATTAACCTAACAGGCATGTCTTTGGACTGTGGGAGGAAGCTGGAGTACCCGGTAAGAACATGCAAACTCTATGCAGAAAGATCCCCAGCCGGGAATCGAACCCAGGACCTTCTTGCTGCAAGGCAACAGTGCTACCAACTGCGCCACCGTGCAGCCCATTAGTGATACAATGTTTAAATTTAATTTTGTAGCTCTAATTGGATATTTTGCCAGCTCCTTTGGTCGAATTTGGTGGTACCTTGTTGGGCTGCATGATATATGGAAAATATGTCATATGCAATAATATTGGTGAATCTAGCCATAAAAATATGACGTCCCAGAAATAATTAAATGTTTTATGTGTATGTATTTCTGCTTTGGGTTCATAGCAAACATTGACCCCATATCATGAGTTAAGTATCCAGGTAGTGAAAAAAACAGTAAAGTTTTATTGAAAAAGTGGCTTGTGGTCAACGTTTTGGCATTGAAACAAGTGTTAGTTTCTTAATAACGTTACCCCCTACCTCCTCTTTTACCTTTTAAAACATTTTATGATGCAATCTAGAACAAGTGTCCCCAAACATATTACAGACATAGAAAGCCTGACGGCATGGTACTTAAATAATTTGTTTACACTTATTGCTGTCCATAATGCTTTTCATGCTATTGCTCGGAAGCACTGCTTCTCTTTTTGATGAATCACTGCCAAACAACAAAACGGTATACTGATAAATAATATTGATGACATCAGCTTCCTTCTTACAGGAACTTGCCAGCCTCCACTTATGAGGCTGAAATTACATGTTATTATTTGGAACTTTCTCACACTGTTTTAAAAAAAGAAAGCATTTGCATGAGCACAGTGATTGATGAGTAGGATCAGGTATCAGGAACCCAATCAAGTGGCAGGTCTTGAGCTTTTTTTGACACTAAGATAATTGATTTTAGGATTAGAATTAGGGACTTTACGGGTATTAGTATTGCTTAATGCAGAATCACCAGTTTTACACTGTTGAATGATCCCCTGTGAGCTCTATAAAGCAGGCAAGCTCTGTGGGTTAGCAAAGGCCTATTCTTGTCAGCCAAAACTACTCGCACTCAGGTCTTTTGTTTCCAACAGCCACTAACAGGATTTATTTCTGACCAAAACCAAATGTATTTCATGCTTTGACCTCTTTTAATGTGTAAGTTGAGGCAGAGCTGCTATCCTGATTTTTTTTCATGCAAAACATTGAGAGGTTTGAAGCTAAAGAAAGAGCATTACATACTGTAAATATCCCCCAAAGGGGCATAACTCTAGTAAAAATTGAGGATTAATTTGCACAGATGTAGTTCTGCCCAAATGTAAACTCGGACTTTGCTTTGCTTTGAACTACCCTCATTAGCACAAATAGCATCTATCTGTGTCTGGTCTGAAGTACCTAATTGCTGACTGGAGCCTTTGTAAAGAGATGCCCACAGAATCGTTTTTACAGAGTGCATGCTGTCTGGCTACCCCCAAGCTAAGCACCATATTCCAACAAAACAGCAGATCCCTTGATCTATGCATGCATGTACAATGAGAAATGGAGTGATAGCTGCTAATTCCACTGCTTTGGTAGGTCTATTACAGTGTAGAGCTCCGAATCATTCCAGCTGCCATTACTGATTGGATTTTTAATTCTTTTTGCATTCACTTCCGTTGTCAAAGATAACTTGTAAGACGTGAATTGTGAACGAAACCTGAGAGCCTTTAATTTTTTGTAAGATACAGTAGCAGGAGAACCTGACTAACAAGTTCACATTCCATGGAAAAATATATTGCAGACGTTTCTGTGGCCTACAACAACCTTTATGGTCACTGCCATCTAGTTTTAATGCTGCTGGAATTTGTAGGTGCAATGAACTTTCTACAGCATAAATTCAGAGAGAAAAGGACAGAAAAATTTATATAAGGCAACGGTAAGTCAGATTGCGAGGTTTGTGAGCCCTGTCCAAATTGGGTGTTTGCCAAGGCAGCAGATGTCCAGTGAAGCACTAGCTGATTTTCTACACTAGCACCAAAAAAGAAAGGCTTATAGACCCCTAAAACATTGAAATAGATCATAAGATACGCATAGATTTAGTCTGAAAAGGAAAGTAGCAAAGAAGTTTTGCTTTAAATTGCAAAAGTCTATGATACTGACCCTGTTCTATCTGTGATTGCTATGATCAGAAAATGGAATACACAGACTATTTTAGTTAATACTACCCAGATCGTAGGGCTGCACAATATTGCTCCAGTTTTCATTTTTGAAACAACTTAGGAGTTAGAAGACTTCATTCCTAACGTGATTGTACAAAGGCTGTGGGAATTGTCTTAAAATTGTGTCCAGTAATTTAGAAATTCAGCATTTTACTTATTTTCTGTAGTGTATGAACATTTCAGAAATGACCTCCTCAGCTTTGTTAGAGCAGTAGCTCTGAAAACTATTTAAATTTGTCTCCTTGTCTGATGCGGTGTGTTTGGAAGCTTAAACAAACCCAGGAAGGAGCTAAATCTTCCCCTCAAAAAACCTTACTGTAAAAATTTGCCCGCTACATCAAGAATAAAAGAAAAAAACCCAAAGTTGAATATTAGGCTTTCTGCTGAGATGCTGAGTCACTGATATCCTGCTTTTGTGAGAAGCTTTGCTGGAGTGCTGTGAACACAGCAAAGACGTTTTGAAATATTTAAGATAATTTACTAACAAATGACAAAATTATGTATGCATATGGTCATTTTTTATTATAACAATTATTAAATCATCACTAATGTCTTCAAAGTTTATTTAATAGCTTTATCCAGTTATAGGTTTTAGCAATGTGAAACAAATATAGAGAAAATAAAGGGATAATAACAGGTCAAAGCCATAACACATAGAAACATATCTGGGGTTGGACATTTGGTGTTACTATACCAGGAATCTGTGACCCCTATGAGAACCGTGTAGCTGAGTGGCTGCTTTTGTTTTGTCAGCATGATTTGACTGCAGGTCAGAGTAGCTGGAGAATTTGTTTAATGGAAATCAAGGCAAGGAAAAAGGCAAATTAAGAGGTTTTATTTGTGTGCGCTGGATGGGTAAATCTGCAGTATAATGATTCTGCTCAACAAAGGAAGGACGCAATGACCTTTAAACCATGACACCGTACAAATAAAAAAATCTCTCTTCTATTGCTGCTCAGGTGGGGCCTTGACTCATGGTGCTCACTTGATTCTCTGAAGCTTCATTATGTTTGCTTTTGTCATCATAATGAATGTTGTCATTTCAACAAAGCTTGGGGCTACAGTGAGTGGCAGCTGGGATTTAATTGACCACAAGCCCCATAACCACATACATTAATTTGGAGCCCAAGCAAACAAGTTAATTCAGTTTGAAAAAAGCCCTTATGGAGAATAATGTCACTGATTAAATAGAGTTACCTTTTGTCATGTGTGTAAAAATTACACCAATCTTGCACACCCCATAAACAGTCCTTACAATCATCTGATGGTCTCCATAATACTGCCGGCCTGTCCAGTGTGTACTCCTATCTCTCATGGACTGACTACCATTGACAGTTGCGATGGGACCCTTGTTCTGCTGCCGTAAACAATCTCACAGTAATGAGTTCAAAGTTTATGGTTTACATACACATACATGAGGTGTAGCAAACTAGGCTATTTGACAGAGAAAGCTATCGTCACAGACATCTGCTTTAGAGCCTGGAGCTACTGTAGGTTCTAATATTAGATCTACCATTCTTTGTATCAACTCTGAGAAGCTTTCCTATGCCTGCTGAACATCATCATAGCATTATGCTGCCACCTCAATGCATCAGAATGATTGGCTGTGTTTGCTGTCTGTTGTGCCAGAAAGTTCAGTTTTGGTTTCATCTGACCAGAGCTCCTTCTTCTACATGTTTTCTGCGCCCCTTACATGTCGTCAGGCACACTGCAAATGGGACTTCTTATTCCTTTTATACA
This sequence comes from Crenichthys baileyi, assembly GCA_036173005.1. Classification (NCBI taxonomy): domain Eukaryota; kingdom Metazoa; phylum Chordata; class Actinopteri; order Cyprinodontiformes; family Goodeidae; genus Crenichthys; species Crenichthys baileyi. The sequence continues at coordinate 89,325 of JAHHUM010002142.1, read as the reverse complement.
GAATTGCCTTTCTTCTTTCCACTCTTTTGACCTGTCAGTGGATTCTCCCACCCGAGCAGTGGATCTCTGCAGCTCCTGCAGAGTTACTATGAACCTCTTGACTGCTTCTCTGATCAATGCTTTCCTTGCCCGGTCTGTCAGTTTAATTGTATGTCCATGTCTAGGTTTGTAGTGATGCAATGCTCTTTCAATTTGCAGATTTTTTTATTTGCAAAACATTTTGAAACCCATGCATTATTTGCCTTCCACCTTGGAATTAAGCACTCTTACATGTTGGTCTATCACATAGAAGTTTGTAGTTTTATATAATTAAAATTTGATAAAATTGAGGAGAGATACACCCACTACTTGATGTTGTAGATTTACTATCTTTTCATGACTGTTCACTTTTACTTTACTGTTTGGTTAGGGTTATAGTTCTAATATCTGACTGTAGTGTTTAGGAGATTACAAGCCTCACACCAGTATCTGTCCCTTATGAAACATGCTCCATTTAATCAAAAATAAAAAAGTACGCATCTTTTTTTATTTTGTAGGTTACCATTTTCCTTTAAAAGCATATGGAAAAATGAAGGTCTTTGTTACTATAATGTGCAGAAAAACAATTTAACTAAATACTGAGAAACACTTTATGGTTGAATCATGAAAGTCCGTTTAAAAGCAGCTTGTCTTCCAGGTTGTGTATGAGTCATTTTTTCATATAGAGCTTTCATCTCGAGGTCATGAGGTCACTGAGAACATTGATCACCTTTATTGTTGTCATCCAACTATTCACTTATCCTTGCCAATACTCATTAATATTAACTACTAATGGTGTATGCTTTAACAGACAAAGTCCACATGATATTCTAAAAATAGAAACTTTACTTCTGCTGTTTCCTGCCATCCCGCATTTGCTGTTGAAATCTGCCATTTGAGAGTCTTCTGCTGGAGGGTTGCATTTTTTACCTGATAGAGCACCAGAAAAGAGCCAGTAGCCATGCCTCTGTGATAAAGCTACAATCAGGCTTCAATCCTCAGTTGAACCATTAAAAATAAATGATCCTTTTTATTTGAATCTTGCTTGCTTACAGCTACACTGCGAGACAGAATGTGGGTGCCACTCTGTACCCAGACATCTTTTGTGTCAGCTCGCTGCCTCCTTGTCACAGCTTCATGTCTGTGAGAATGAGGTTTTTATATTAGTCCTAAATTAATGGGATCACACAAGTGGAGAAATCCCTCTCCACTGGCGTTCCTAATATTAGTAGGCCCCAATCTCCTTCTCTTTTTTTGCCTTTCTCTTTGTTAGCGGAAAGATAGGCAGTCAATATTAGACATCTTCCACGCATCCTACAGGTCCATTCTCTTCAATGTTTGCTCTCCTCGGTTCACAGAGCTTTTGTTCCTCACACCCTCATTTCCACCATTCTGTTTCTCATTGACCTCCACTCCCGTTGCTTTCCTCAACATCTGTGTCTATCTTTGCTTTCCCTTGCATGCCTTTGAGGTTGTTGTTGTCTTAGGCAAGATGGTTTCCAGGACATAAAGTGTATGGAAGTATTTTTTAGAGAGCATCTATCATATATCCCTGGTAGCCAAGTTGTGCTGTTAAACTCTCATCTGCTCATTAGTTTTAGTCTCACCGGTTTGATATGTTGACCATCTAGAGCCCTTTTTCTTATTTTTCGACATTAAGTGAATAATTGTTGCTGCTACAGTGAATTGCTAATAGGACTTGGCTGGTTTGAGATCCTCATGCTATGAGAACCCTTTTTTTACATTTATGACAGAAATATACAACATGATCTTACTGATTTCATTAAAAACAGAACTGCAATATTTATTCCCACTGCTGCTAAAACATATTAAATTGATTTTTATAGTTATAATTATTGCATTTGCATTTGTTTAATTTTTTTTTTTAAATCAACAGTTGCTAATTTTAACTAATGTAACTAATATAATGTTTTACCATGCTGCTTGTAGCTTACCGACTGTAGTTTTGAAGAACACATTAACCAAATAGGCAACAGCATCTTTATAGGTAAGCGTTTTTGAAGCGAGGGAAAAGCACAGCAGTGTTTTTTTAACCAGATAGCCGGCAGTGTAAAGCAACGTGTGTGGGAGGGGTAAGGCTCTGTTACTCTATACTTCAAACTGTCAAACTTTCTAAAACCTTGGGAAGGCCTTTTATCAGTTAATGGCCCATTTTAAACTGTATCATCTGAAAACATTTGTTTTTTTTTCCTGTAGTGTGTCTTTATTGTGTATTTTGTCTCATATTTATACTAATTCCACTTCAAAGCTCCTGACTCACTAAATCTAAACACTTGTTATGAATTTGTCTTTCTTGTAGGCAAGGAAAGACTTTAGCACTGCAGAACTGTTTTTTGTGCCCAATACTGATTAATAAAACCCTGATCACTATGGACATTTTTCTTGCATCTCTTTAAGATGAATTTTAATCGTACAAATGGTATGACAGAAAATCCTTGGAGTCTTGGAATCAACTTTTTATGACCTTGGCATTCCTTGATGGGCTGCACGGTGGCGCAGTTGGTAGCACTGTTGCCTCGGAACAACAAGGTCCTCTGTTCAATTCCCGGCCGGGGGTCTTTCTGCAAGGAGTTTGCATGTTCTCCCCGTGCATGCGTGTGTTCTCACCGGGTACTCTGGCTTCCTCCCACAGTCCAAAGACATGCCTGTTAGGTTAATTGGTCTCTCCAAATTACACCTTAGGTGTATGAATGAGTGCCCTGCAGTGGACTGGTGACCTGTTTAGGGTGTACCCAGCCTCTCGCCCATAGAGTGCTGGAGATAGGCACCAGCTTCCCCATGACCCACTATGGAATAAGCGGTAGAAAATGACTGAGTGTCCAGGCCATACTGAAATTAAACAAAAAGAAACATTCCAAAACTAATTAAAGCTCTATGATTGCAAATTTGAGTTTTTAAGTGCTTTTTCAAATTTTATACCATTCTTTATTAAAACATATTCTAGTTCAGTCAGTTTTTTTCACTGTCCTGTATGCATCTAGCATTGAAGGTTTATCAATTATATATATTTCTAACTCACAGTCTTCTAAAGCTTTTTGGTAGTCTTTTTCAATCAAACAGTGGCTTTTTTGTCTCCCTATTTATTCAACAAACAATTATGCCTCCAGACATCAACTCTAAGCTCATTACAGGTGATTGTTAACTCTTGATTACATTACACAATAAAGAAGCAGCTGGCTGGTAATGACTGTACTATTCCATTAAATCAATTCAATTAAGTTTATTCATACAGCATTGCTTAACAACAAATGGCATCTGAAGGCATTTTGGAAGAAAATAAATTCTATTCATTTCCCCCTTTACAGAAATACAGAACAAACATATAAACAGAGTAGATTCAGTGGCACACAGTCCAATCTGATCTTTAATGTATAGAAGACAATCTAACTGTCACAACCTTGAGATGCTTAGGTTTTGGTTTTCTTTTGGATTTGTGTTTTGATCTTTTCCCTGCTGTTGATTATATTCTTAAGACATTGACTTCCTGTGTTCATTATTTGTTAGCAGTTGTTGCTTGTTCTTAGTTCATTCTTGTGTCCTTTGTACTTTGAGATTAATTTTCTATTAGATCTTTCTGAGTTTTCTTGCATTATGCTAAGCTCCATTTATGTTTATTAGTTTTTCACCCTCAGCCACAGCTATATGCTATCTAGTAGATTCTGGTTAACTGCGGTGACTCATTGGTCTATAGTCGGCACCTATTTCTTTACCAGTTTAAGCTCCTGTGGGTCATTGTTTCTCCGCTGGATTCTTCCTTTCCGTTTATTTGCCATTCTCCATGTCCTGATCTCTACATGCCATATTGTTATTCTTTGTGCCATGCTGCAGGTTTTTGTTTTCAGTAAAATCCTTTAAATCACCTTGCTGCTTCTGCCTTCCTGTCTGTAATTGGATCCTACTCCTAGAACCACACTTTATGACACTAATTCTGTTCATAATACCAACCGGTAAAAAGTTATTTAAATAAGGAAGGTCAGTCGAAAGCATCCAATGATTGACTGCTGCACCCTCACCTCCTGAGGAAGCTAGATAATTGCATTGGATCATTGACTTTGCAGCAATCCCTCATTCTGAGCAAGAATATGGCGACAGTGGAAAAGAACAACTCTGGAAGAAATCTCCAGCTTAACTGGCCTCAGTGCAAATGGCCTTTCTAGCCTGTTCTTTTAGTCTTGTGCTTTTCTTTTCTGACCTAATGCAACTGCTTTAGGACTTTTGGTGAGTTGACAAGATGCTTACTAAACAAAACACTGAAAAACTGTAAATATACAGAAAAAAAATAGCTAGGTTGACTGCTTGTAGATCTGGACAGAGGCGAAATAATATGCAATGTCATCTGAGATGTTAGCATTAATTTAAAGATACAAAATTATTAACATTAACACTTTTGAACATAAAAATATGCTAATTGTTTGCATAGCTGAAAACACATAAAAGTAATTTAAATGGAAGTTTAATATTGGTGTGGGAACATTAAGCTCTACGTCTTTCTTCTGTGTTCTCACATTCGGTCCGCCACAGGAAATAAGTGTGCTTTCATGCCTCATGGTGCTCTCAGTTTTTTGTTCTCTTTAGCTGTTGCTGTCCTGACATGTTCTTATCAATTTTCAGGAATTTCTAAACACACATTTTACTGTTGCTTTTCATTTGGTAATTGGTGTCACTTACTCGTTAGTACCTAAATTAGGAGGAGTGCTGGGGTTAAAGTCTCCCTTGAAGTGGCTGAAGTACATAGAAATTAACTCAACCATAACTTTAGAAAAGGTGATACAAAGAGCTTCGTGTTTCTCTGAATGTTGTTACCTGCATGACGGTATGTAAAAACAAATAAAAGATTTAAGCCTCATTAGTCGTTTCTGTTTGTGTGCAACATAGCATTAGCTCCTACTTGCTGCTTAATATTTGCTACTACTTTCAGTCGTAGAGACTAAGATGCAAGTCCCTATTACACTACTACTTCATCTGTGTGTGAAATGTGGACTGGCAGCTGGTGGCACACTAGGCAGGTGCTAGGCATCCTGCAGATGGTGTAATAATGCTAAGGTGTGTTTATGAGCAGAACATTAACATCAATTTTTACCTTTTGTTTATAAGCCTCATTTATTTCAAGATTACTGTGAGCCCTCTAAGAGGCCACCCAGTATAACTATTTGTTAACATTTAACATTTGTGCCACCTGATGTAAGCTAATGTTGATGATAACACCCGTCACACTACTTTGTACCTGCTTTTTGTTTCATTGGTGCCTCATGAAAAACGATAGCAAGTAGCACGACCACCTGACGGCATTAGCTTCTGTTCGATTAGTCAAGCAGATTTGTCTTACATTTGAAGGCCCTCAAAGAATTTCAGTTTTGCACAAAGATCAACTAATCTTTAAATCAGAACAAAAAAAGGAAAAAAAAAAAAAAAAAAACGAGACCATAGCCGTACAGCAAAACCAATGTACCTCATCTTAAGACAGCAGTAGACATGCACTGTTTAGAACGGGAGCGCATCAGAGGTGACAAAGATGTGACAGAACTTGATGCTCCACAAATTGCAATTGTCATTTCCTCATATTTAGATTTGTTTAGCACCTGTTTTGCAACACACCAGCATACATAGTGAGATGAAAAACTGCTTGACAGCATTGTTAGGGTTCTTAGACCTAAGTGTTTTTTTCCTTTTCCGCCTGACTTTTCCTATTTACTTTATTTACTAGTCTGCCAAGAAGGAAGCTAAATGTCTTGAGTAGGACTGGGTAGCTCCGTTAAATTCCATTTTATAGCCTTGGGGAACATTCACTCTGCACATTCTGCACAATCTAGAGATCAAACCAAGTGGAAGGCCTCTCACTCATAGTTAGGGAAGGGTACCATTCACATTTGAACCGATATGGTGCTGATGCCTGGTACCTGGGAATCAGTATCGGTACTCAACGGTACCAGTTTTCAGTATTTTCTTTTGTGTGTTTTATGTGGTAGTAAATGTTCATTTGTTTACGGTACCTGCAGCTACTGACATCATTACGCTCTTGTGTGTGTATTGCTGTGTTCATGTCCGGCATGGAAAATGTAGGTACATGGTACCGCTTTTACGTGAATCAGTACTTGGTAGTACAGACAGAATTCGGTCGGTACCTATAAAAGTACAGAATTCAGTACCCATCTCTAGTCACTGATTAAATGGAGTTTATTCTCATTTGGTGAAGTCTTTTTAGGTCACGTTGCATTTTTTTGTTCTTCTGTTCTTCCAGGGCCTCTATTCCTCCCATTTTATCACAATATTTCCTAGTCTTCTTTAATCTTGATTTGTATTTGTTGCCTTGCATTCTCTGTGTGACACTATTGATAACTATTGTTTACTCTGGTTGCTGTTGACTGGAAACAATGAGAAAGAGAGAAATGACTGTTTAACCTCTGAAGTAGCAAAAAGAAATCTATGAGGAGGCAGTAAATCTTCATGATTAAACCCAGCTGTCTCAGACTGCTTCTGTTTGTGTGGGGCTGGACTGTTTGAATTGCCAGTCCTTCAAAGGATGCTCCCAGACTGTTAAAATTAAAAACTCTTTGTGTAGTTATGGCAACCAGTTCGCCCCCTCTCTATCCATCTCAAACACACACACACTCACACGCACACACACACACACACACACACACACTCTTGTTTTGCTATATGTAGTGAGGACCATGTGTTGACTCCCATTGACTTCCATTGATTTTCAGTGATTTTCAACCCTTTCTATGCCCTAACCCTGACAATAACTCTAAACCTAACCATTACCAGTGCATGCCTAACCCTAACCTTAACCTAAAGTCAATTCACACCTTAGTCCTAAACCTAACCATTAGCAAAATAGCTCGTGAGGACCAGCAAAATGTCCTCACTTTGGTACAAATGGTCCTCAATTTTATGGTGAAATCGGGAAAATGGTTCTCACTGTGATGCCAAGACAGGAACACACACACACACACACACACACACACACACACACACAAACACGCACACATTAACACATACAGTAAGGGGAAAGCATGAGTTTTAAACTTTTCCACTGCGTCCCTAAAGGCCAGCACCAGTTTGTGGTATTTTTCAGCTCAGTTACATCTCAAGACTCTCATTTTTACAATTTTATACTGTAAGTTTCATCACTGTTGGTGTCAGGAACTCTGATCTCAAGGATAAGTGAAAGTGGTAGAGGTACTTACTTATATTGCAATACATGATAAAAGTGGAAGAACTAATTTAAATCACCGTGTAGCAGTCATTTTAAGTTGATTTGAAGATTTAAATTAATGCGTTTAGTGTGTTACAGATGATCTACAAAATCTGTTCTACCTTTAAGTTTAATTTAATTAAGGCTTAGCAGCATAAAAAGTAAAAGAAAGCTGAAGTTGAAACATCACCATTAGTTTTTACTGAAATCAGGGTTTACACTACTATACATTATAAAACCATGGAAACAAGAAGGAATGCAGGAAGCAATGGCAAAAGCAAGGAAGGAAGGAAGGAAGGAAGGAATGTATGTAAGACACAAGGAAGATATGTAAGACACAAGGAAATAAGAAAAGAAAAGAGGGAAGGAGGGAGAAATGTAGTAAACAAGGCAAAAAAGGAAGGATGACATTTTTTAACAATGCAAAAGAGTAATAAGTCTGGATATGCATACATTTTTCCATACCTATCTTTCTTTTTCTACACTTATCCTGACCTAAAAAACTGAATATAAACTCTGTAGTCAACTAGAATCAAAAGTATTTTGATTCTTTATAGTCTATTCTGTAATTTTCATTCTTATGGGTGCTTGTTGAAAATTGCTAAATGGTTTGAAATGTGGTCAACAGTGCCAGAAGACAGTGTAGACTTTTGCAAGAACAACCAAGGGGGCTTAAAAATAACCTGTCATAATTTTTTTATTTGCTAAGGTTAATTACAAATCCACAATTCATTGTTAAATAACAGTAAAATACATGTACAATATCTTTTAGCATGTTATGGCCAATATACAAAAAGTGGACAATTTTATTTAGATTTCTTATTTTATTTTAATGTCTCTTGGCTGCATAAAAATGTTGTAACATTAGGAACACTTGAATTCTTGATGCTATTATAACCTGAAGATATCCGAGAAGCCAAACTATAAACATAGCTAACTAAAACCATTTCAGCGTGACAAACCATCCGTACTTTTTTGGCTGCTATTCATAACCCTTGTCACAACACAGCTTCGGCTTCCTAGTCATGCCATCATCTGCACCTGTGAACAATGAAACAGGTTGCCTGACCGATACTAAAACTGATACTTAAATTGAATTAGCCTGAACTGATTTTATCTGAGATAGACTGAAAGTTCAAGCCTCTGAGGAAATACCTTAAAGTGCAACATCACCCTCAGACTCTGGAGCTTGTAGTTAACACACTGCCTCCCTCATACAGTAAACTTTGTCATACAGTGGCTGGCAAAACTAGATTCCACATTTTGTCCTGTTACAACCCCAAACATTAATGTATTTTCATCGGAATTTAAATGACTGACCAACACAAAATAGCACAAAATTGTGAAGTGGAGAGTATGAGATACTGCGCACGTCACACAGAACGCACCTTCCCCAAAGTGAAACATCATGGAGGTAGCATCATGCAATGGGACTGCTTTTCTGGTCTAACTTGATGGAAAGATGGATGGAGTTAATTACAGGACAATTCTGCAAGGTTCACCTTTCAGCAGGCCCATGGCCCTAAACATACAGCCAGAGTTACAATGCAACAGTCTAGATCAGAGTATCTTTGTGCGTTAGAATGGTCCAGTCAAAGACCGACTCTAATTGCCATTGCAATTACAGAAAATGTTGTTCTATAATGTATTAACTCAGGGGCACCGAATACAAATACGCACCACACTTTTCAGATTTTTATTTGTAAAAGACTTTTAAACCCATGAAAATATATATGTTTTTTACACAAAATAAATACGCACAATTATGTAAGTCTTATCAAATAAAATCTGACATTGAGATTTGTGGTAGTAAGACTACCAAATGTCAAAAAGATGGAGTCATGATAACTTCATTGAGTTTCCATCCACACATTTCCTTTCATCCCTCTACTTTCTTCATATTGAGAGAACATTTCATAGATGCTTTGCAATAAATACTGCTCAGTGCTGATAAATTGTCAGCATTATAACAACCAACAGTTATCTAAAGGTAGTGGTTAACTAATTAATTTATGAGCAAGAGAGAAACATTTATCTGTAATATTATCTACATTTACTGTGTTTTTGAAACTGCAGTAAAATTACAGCACTTCATTACGGTCCTAAAAGACTTTCAGTCGGCCCCAAGCTGTTAGACTCGAACCTTGACTATTGAATTTCAAAGACCATTTAAACATCATTGTGTTATAGCTAGCCGTTGCTGTTACAAACAGTATCCTGTCTGCTTTAGTATGTCATTTTGCATGCATAAATGTCCAAAACACAAGCACAGCAATTATGATTTCTGTGCCCAAGGGACCAATCTATCTAAATCTGCAATAACTCCAGCATGGCTACCATCTTAAAAAGATCATTTGTCATTTTCTGTAACTGGAGAAGCATGAGGCCAGATGTTTATAGGCACAGAGTACACACGCAGAATAATGATGACTAAGCCCCTTACCAGAGCCTCTTCACAGACAGATGGCACGTCTGAACTGGAACCAAAAAACATTCAGACTTACTGGCAGCCAGTGTATTTCACTACCATGTGCTGCTGCCCACCCTGCTGTGAAAACCCATTTGACTTTTTCCTTTACCTTGAAACCATCAGGCAGTTGCAAGTGTCACGTTACTATGTCTTTGTGCTAAGAAACAACTTTTAGTATATTTATTGGTTCCTGCTGTTTGAACTCCAGATTAGCTGATGTGTGGACCTCCAGTGAGCACTGAGTGAAACTGAGTCAGACTAATTTCATGGCAGTCTGGGTTCTTTAAGCAATGCCAAGAAGTCATGAAGATGGCACTCACTTTTACTAGGTCGAGGTCTGAGGTTCTAGTTTTTTAAATAACAAATGGGAACTTCATATAGTGAATGGTCAAATTACTCTGGCCAAAAATCCCTTATCACTACAAACAAATCACATATGTATGATTTTAAAAGTTTAGATCAGACAAATTAAAACTCGTTTCTAATAATAATGTTGTTGCATAAAATTAGGTTTTAAGTAAATACCTTTAAGATCATATAAAAGATTCAAGGGACAGCTAACAGTAAAGGTGTTGTTTAGGTGGATCTTTTAGGAATCTGCGTCTGTCTCTGAGGGCGGAGCCTCCAACCATTAAGGGATTATGGGGCACACATAAATTTCTATTCATGCTTGGGGTCAGTTGTTCTGTCACGGTGGAAAAAAAGAAAAAAAAATCAGACACATGGTGTTTTACTCCCTCCCAGTGGATCTATAAGATCAGGGGACTAACTGAAACTAAAGGCTAAATCAAAATGCTACTGGCATTGGGCCAGTATGCTACATGTTTACCTGTGTTACTTACATTATTGATCTAGTTCTGTTGGTGGAAAAATGCAGAAAGAACCAGCAGCCTTCATCTCCTCATCTTATGTTTCACTTTCACAATGTTGTCACCGAGCTATTCTAGTCAGTTGTTGATTTTGTTGTTGGTTCCACCATAATAAGATTCTCTGTTTGGTTAAGATCTGGTGATTGGTCGGTCATTGGATTGCAGTGATCTCATTGACATGTTTAGTCTAGTATTTTCCAGTGTTGTTGAGTCTGTGTATTGTAGCCTTAGTTTCCTGTTGCTAACTGACATGACTGGCACTCAGTGTAGTGTTCTTCTGCTGTAGGCCAACTTCTTCAAAGTACAGCCTGCTGTGTGTTCAGGGACATATCATGATTGTAATAACTGGCTATTGGGGATACCAATTTTGTCCTCCTGGAACAGTCTGTCCAATTTCCTCTGACCTTTGACACCAACAAGGCATTTCCATCCACACCACTGCTGCTCACTGGATATTTTCTCTTTTTTGTCCATTCTTTGTAAATCTGAGTGATGTTTTTGTGGGGAATCCCAGTAGACCAACAGTTTCAGCTTGTCTGGCACCAACAATCATGCTGCCTTCAAAGTCAATGAAACTGCAATTTTGCCCTATTCTGATACTCAGTTTGAATAGCAGCAATTCATCTTCATCAGCATTAGTCATAACAGCTGAATAGGTCCCCATCAGCAGCTGCCATTTGTGAAAAAAATCTGTACTGTTTAAGTTTGCATTAGATATGTAGGTCTGTTTTTGTGAGCTATACATATTTCAACCATGCATTTGAAAGCACAAATGAAAACCAAGAGCTTAAGGTATGTACAGAGTACATGAAGTCACATCTGTCTCCTTTGACCTCATAGAAACACCTTTGAAGCTCATTATTTGATGTTAGTGTAGACTAAAACATGTTTTGCTAAGCTGTGTTCACGTGAGGTCAGCTTTGCTAGGTTCCTGTTCCACATGCCCCCCACCCCACTCTGATGATGAAGTGCTTTTAGATTTGCTACTTAATAATGCATTTTTCCAATCCTCTCTTGCTCTTCATTTTTTCATGTTTGTTCCTCCTCTACCCTTTTTCTTTCCCTCTAAACCAAAGTCTTTCTCCCACGATCCTGCATTTGCCTCAAGCAAGAGTTTTCTGACGTCTCAGTGCGCTTCTGTCTCCATTCATTAGGATCTCACACTTTTTTCCCCCTCACCCCACTCTTCCCCCTTATCTTTGTCTGTCCTCTCTTGTTTCAGCTCAGCTTGCTTCAGTTCTGCTCAGATAAGATCAATGGAATCCAAGTTCAAAGCAGATCACTCAAGAGTACAGAATTAAATCAGTTCTAGCTGTTGTAATTCAGACCATTCAGTCTATTGCTTACATATACTGTAGACTTTTCACAGAAAAATAAACCAGTAAATTCAGTTTTGGTGAAAAATTTTATTTGATTTTTATTTCGTCTTTTTAAAAGCTGCTCCCATGATTCGGACTCCTCGGCAACAGTTTTGAAGATCCTGGTTGAAATAGGAACACATTATTTGTTTTGCTAATGAATGAAGGGTCCCTCTGGGGATTATGATAATGCATTTGTGGTCATGGAGTGTAGCCTCTTTGTTGGAGGTGGAAGGGGCATTATGCATGATTGTGTGCAGTTTGGGTGGATTTTATTTGTGCATGCACTCTGATAGAGGTAGAAGTAATAAAAGTGACAGAGGGACATTGTGGTTGAATAAAGGCCATGTGTTCAGCAAGACATATTCATTTACTGAGTATTCTCTGGGGAGGGAGGGAGATGTGCTTATGCATTCAGGAGCTTCTGGCGCACAGAAGGTGAATAAAATGAAATCTGTTTGCTTTGAGGACTAATCTGAACCTCTTTTTCTTTTATAATAAAACATTTTGATAAATTTTTATCATATACATAGGCTACTTTAAATTATATCAAAAATGTTTAAATAATAATAATACACCGCTGTGAAGGAAGCCAGATGTGGATCAAATAACTGGCTAATTTTTTTATTCTGTCTTTTTGAGTCACCAGCCATTAAATTTAAATGAAGTATTTCACACTCTCTCTCTTAAAGTGCCGCAAACGAGGCACTCATTTAAAGGCCGTGTGGCCAACTTGGATTATAACATGTGCTATCTGCGGATCAAATAAACACCGCATAGACACTCATGTGTTCCTCCCCTTGTGCCTGTTCTCTGCCTCACTCAGCGAAGTATCAAAGGAGAGAAACGGCAAAATCAAACCTAGATCTGAAGGAGGTATTCTAGAACTACTGCAGGAAATTATTCCACCACACGTTTAAAGAAGGGGATTTTGGGTATTAATCAAAGTGAAGATTTGTTTTAAAACTGTGTTACACTTAATCAAGAATTATCTTTATTAATAATCATACTGAGAGCTATTTCCTAAGAATTTCATGAAGTAAAAACATGAGATAAATATATCAACACCTGTTCTACTACTCCTACCTACTCCTTCTAGTTATATATCTTTTAATTTTTTTCTCCACTGGGCTCTTTAATACACGTATTACTTCTTTGCAACGAACTAGAAGTTGTTTTTTTTATTGCCGTTAAAACATCCAGTCTCACTACACTTTTCTTCCTCTGTGTTGCAGGTCTGATATAACATTAGAACAAAGTTCTGAGATTCACTCCGAACAGGTGAGTCAAAAATCCCTCTCTACTAGTTTTGGTTAGTGGACAGATATATATGCCTGATATACTACATGCCAGCGACTCAAGTTCATTTGTCTTTAGGGGATTTATGATGTTTAGAAGTAAAGTTGCTTGATATGCTGTTTGTGACATAGGTTCTCTAATCACTGTAATTACCTCCTTCAACTTGTTAGGTTTGTCGACATGTGCTAGACCATTTGCAATATAAAATAAACCATTTTAATTACAATATGCTTTATTTTATTAAAATTATAGCTTCTGAAGTTATGGTTGTTGTTTCTTTTCACTGTTGTGCTCGTAATGATTTTGTCTGAGGTGACCAGTACTACACAGCTTTAAAGGTTCAGTGCTAAAAGAAATTGTATATTGTTTGTCTTTTCAAACCTATAATCCGCTGCAGCTTGTTTTTATTTTTATAATGGGTCTGTGTTTATAATAGTGTTACTGCTATAGCTTCTTGCATGTATTTTGTCCCATTAGGGTGCTGTTTTAGATCTGGTATCATTCTGTGATTGTTATTTCACTGCAGCAGCTCACACTTGATAGAGATTGGGTTACAGTCAAGCATTGAATCGGTTTCTGAACGGTTAACCTTTGAGTTTGAATGGTGCATGGGTGCATCTCACTGTTTAAAGATATTTCGGGAATTTTATAGCATTTTCTTAAAGTTGCTGTATTTGAAATACAGAAGTTAAGCTGGAAAATGCTGAGCACTGATTTATACCATCTCCAGTTTTACCTCTGCAAACTGCAGCATGACTGTTGAAAGAAAATAGTTATTCACCTGCAGACTGCAGGTGAACATATAGTGAAGTGAAAGAAAGTAAAGATGGATCAAGCAACATTTGCTATTTAAATGATATTCAGCTGTGAGTTGTAGCATTCATAAACATAAACATGAAGAAACAATAATGTTCAAAATGAAATTCATGAAATTTACTGGTAAGGAATATAAATTCTAATGTGTCTTTTCTACACTATGTAGGTTGTAGACAATATATCTCTAGTTGTCTCCTGTGTTGATGACCGTTGATGATCTTTAATGCTTCATGTGTCATTTTATATTGTCTATTGACAAGCAAAATTGTTTCAGTCCTGTTTTTGGTTGATCATAGTTATATACCATATGTATTTAACTAATTCTGAGAGCTCTGAAAACAATTGGTTGCAAAGGAATTTTATTTAGGGAACTAAGAGTACATAGAGCTGAATACAAATACATACCATACTTCTCAGATGTTTATTTGCAAAATATATTTTTTTATTCCATGAATCCTTTTCCTTCCCCATCACACAGTTCTGTGGTACTTTGTAGACGTCTTTTACAATTTGCAAACAAATATAATTGCTCATTCAGACTCCCAGTTTTTTATGATTTGCTAATTCTAGTTTTGGCCAACCTCTAAGGCCTACAAAACTAATTTCTGTACATTTTGCCTTAATTCTGCTATTAAAGGTTAAACAATATTGATCTTAAAAGAAAAAAAAAAGTGCTACATTCTTTTTGCTAAACTTGTGAGTCCAACAGAAAATGAAGGATTTATAAGATTAGCTATATTTACAACTTAAAGCATATATCAAATACTTTTACCTAAACTTCATAACTTTGCATCAAAGACCAAAAAAGTTCTGTTTTTATACATTATAAATGAAGGGTTTTCAGTAAATGCCTTGCACATTACTACTTGATGAAGAAAAAAGTGCTGCACCAACATATAAAAAACAAACCTAAGAGAGTTAAAATAATATATCGTTTGTATGATTTGAAGACATTAAGATTAATAGCTTATAATTGTTCGAAACAGCCTAGATCGATATTCATTTAGTGTTACCAAATCAAAATGATTAGCTTTTTGGACTCAGCAGAAGTGTTGATTTTCATTGAGCAACAATAAAATACATGCAAAGTAGAAATTTGCCTGCAAGGTGAGAGGACAAGCATGAGTTTGAACACAGTTTGAATATGACTGGGAAAGATACAAGCCACATGACCTGGCATCACCTACTGTTCTCCTGCTGCTGAACACACTCCACAAACTCATTTTGTAAAAGCACAGTTCAACTATGGCTTTTACACAGCCATCAATCGATGCAGTATATCAGTTAGTTTCAAGTACTCCCTTGCTTTGCTTTTACAGTAATATAGTAATGCAGGTTGAATATATATTGAGGATGCATAATAAATCATTTGCTTCATCCACCATGTGGAAACCAATAAAACAAATCTGCCAGCAGGGAGCAATAGTTTTAGTAACTAGAGCATGTAGTATTACATAATATGCCACTACTATGTTTCCATGTTTAATTACCATCATTGTTTCCCGAACAATCCCATGAGGATACTTGGATGTACTGAGCCATAATTTAAACTGTGAGTCATCATAACAGGAGTTTGGTTTAGTGTATAGAAGTCACAAAAAAGTGGTTCGCTTTCAGGTATTGCACATTGGGATGGTGGATATCTGCTCTGTGGTGCTCCAGCTTGCTCTCTTCTCCTTTTCATGAGTAATCCTGATGAACAGATGGGTGGAGGAGGCAGAAAAGTGGCCATGCCAGCTTGTTACACTGCCATAACACCGTCAATTACATTCCTCCCTCTCGCACCTTCTGCCCCCACTTTCCCATCATGCCCTTTCCATTCCTGTTAGCACTCTAGCCTACTCTGTCTCATAGTCTTCATGCCTGGTTCTGTATCTGTCATTAACTAATACAACAAGAATATATGCATCAAATCTGAGTGTAATGGTATAACAACCATCTCTCACCAGTCTTGCACTGAAAGACAAACTTACCCAAATCCTGTGAACTGCACATATTGTAGTAGAGGTCTAAGTCACAAAGCAAGGCCATGTGTATCGTTTAGCTCATCAATACCTTTCACTTTGCAATAGCACCCAGGAATACCAATGAGACTTGGTTCATTTACAGGCCCAGAAGGATTTACAGCGTGGTCTATATGCACTGCATTAAAATGAAACCCATGTGCAACCCCTTTGTATATTTTCATTTTAACAATATAGTTCACATACCCCCACCTGAAAACTTCAAAACCAGCCAAAGTCTACATCAGATGGTATTTGGAGAATAGGATGTTAACCAGTAAGATTCACAGTGAAGTGAAGGCTCATCTGATGTTTTCTAAACCAATACTTTGCATTTATAATAAATGCAAAAAAAATGCAGTGAAGCATTATGCCTCAGTGTTTTTTTTTTTCTGTTCAGCTGTTAATTGTGACATGTCCATTGTTCTCATTCTGTTTTTACACAATAATTTTTAAGTAAGTTTTTAGTGCACCTTTTCGTGATTTAGATAAAAGCAGTTATATCCCTTATGGCAGTCTTATCAGACAGATCTCATTTTGTTCATGTTCTTTCAACTATACTGGACTTGATGGAGTTCCTCAGGGTTCAGTGTTTGGACCAGTAGTTTTTGACTTCTACATGCTCCCTTTGGGCAACATTGATAGGAAACATTAAAGCCTGCTGACTGTAACTATTTGCCGTTCACCTGTAAAAGCAGAAATAGTTTTGTCTGGCCCCAAAAAAATCTTGGAAAAATTGCCCCTTTCTCAGTTCTGGTTGATGTCATTAGCTTTGCTGTAACTACACTATGAAATCTCTTAGTTATTACTTATTTGTTTCACATTAAATTTCATAGTCTGCTCTCTTACACGAACTGTTTATTTTTAATTTCTTTTTCTCTTCTTTTTTTAAAAGTTTTTTTTTTAGTTTAATTGTTATTTAACTAAATTTGAATGTGTAGGATATGCAATTTCTTTTTCCACATAACATTAGGTTAAATATAGCGCCTTCATCTGCCTAAGTAAGAAAGTTTTACTCACTATTGATACAGCCTAGCACAGAAATTAGCCATCACCCTAAGTCAGGATACCCCAAATTGGAGAAAATCTCCAACATTTGAAAACAAAATTTAGTATTTACTTAGGTTATCTCTGTATGATATTAACATTTGATCATATTAAAGACCTCTGCATGATATAAAAACAAAACGGAATAAGCCTTAAGGCAAATAGTTTTTCACAGCACTATACGTACATGAGCAGAAATTGTACACTTTCTCTCTTTAAAAGGAATAAAATTGCTATAAACAGTACAATGATTGGGTTTCAAAACAAAAAAGCTAGTTATTTGTCATATTATTAGGAACATAAATATATATGTTGGTGCTGTAGTCTCCCAGAGGTGTCACTTTGTACCCTAGGACATCCCTGCCATTTCAGCATTACTGCGGTGGTAAACAACAGAGAAGGACAAAAGCCCCCATGGGTCAGTGTCAGAGGAGTGGATGGGGGCTGTCATGGCATGGGCATGCTGACCATCAGCACATCACAAAGCCTCAGAGAAAAGCATGCACAGAGGATTTCTGTGGATGCTGCTGGAAAAACTGACCTGAAAAACCAAGGCCCTGTGTGTGTGTGTGGGTGTGTGTGTGTGTGTGTGTGTGTGTGTGTGTGTGTGTGTGTTTGCACATGCAAAAGAAGCTGAGATAGTTTGTTTTGATTAGATGGCTCAGTGTGATCCGGTTTTGGAGCTGTTGGAGACAAAGGGACCTGCCATTTATGTCAGTCTATCTTTTTTCGTGAAGAGATGATGTTAGCTCTTCCTATAAAACGACCAACAAAGCAGACGGCTTCAGATAAAGTCAGCAGATAAATCCTTTTGGTGAAAACAATTGAAACCACTGGCTCAGAAAAATTTGACATAACTTATTGTTAAGTTACAAGTGGTCTTTTAGGTATGAACGCCTCTAATTTGTCTGTTTTTGCCAAAATGCAAAGATAAGCTTAGAAACTCTGTCCTGCTTAATAATGCATGAAATAGATTAGCTTTGGTACTGAATCTATTGTTTAAATATTTATGTATTTTCCTGGAAATGGCTATATTAGCTGTAATATTTGATCTTAAGATATTGTTTTTGTTACAATAAATCTCCTCACCCCAGGGTTTTTCCCATCTATTTACAACAACCTACATGGCTTCCCTTAAACTTGAGAATAGATACTGCATTTGTATTGTTTCTCTAAAGTTACAACTGCTTACCTTCCAAGCTTTAGAAAGTGCAACATGATCCACTCCATGTGAAGCATAATTATCCCTAAGTAACTAATACTAATGTAAAAAGATACAAATTTTGAATGAAAAGCATTCTCTTTTGAGATAGACTAGTAGGAAGTTACCACCTGTTGTTTCTTCAAACTCAAGGCAATGTTTTCCCCCAAAGGAAATAGTTTTCATCTACCAAATGTTATCTATCTAGTGGTTGGAGTGAGTTTCCCAACAAGAGAGGATAAAAGGAAACAAGAGATCCACAAGGTTTATAAAGGTTGATAAATTGGTTGACAGAAGAACAACAACTAGCACTGTGTTTGCATTGTTGTATATAGTCACAGAGACCATCAACATTATGAGGTCTATATCTTTTGATATCTGGTATATTTGTATATATTTTGGTATTGCAAGTTGAAAGCAGAGCTAA
The DNA here is from genome assembly GCA_036173005.1 of Crenichthys baileyi. Lineage (NCBI taxonomy): Eukaryota > Metazoa > Chordata > Actinopteri > Cyprinodontiformes > Goodeidae > Crenichthys > Crenichthys baileyi. The sequence goes on along the minus strand of JAHHUM010002142.1, from coordinate 70,598 downwards.
CAGTAGAATCAACATAAAAGTGTCATATACCCGAAAGAAATGAAAGAAGTCACTAAAGAAGTTCTGGTTCAGAGATTTCTATTCAACTTACCCACTTTATCCTTATTGTCATACACATCTAGCCTTGGGACAGTAATAGATCCTGAAATATGTCATATGTCTGTAAAATTGACTACAGATGAACTCTTCGAGAAGTTTAGAACATGTATAGTTGCCATGATGGTTTTCATTAGAGATATGCTTTGATAGGAGTTGTTATCTGGTTTCACCATCATGAACCAACACTTGTGTAGACATAGACTGCTTTCTGTATAGAGTAGAAAAAAAACAAAAAAATCAAAAAAAAAATCTGTGCAGATCCAATTGTCACTCGTTATGCAAAGAATTTTAATCTGGAAGCCATTGGTTGCTGGTCACAAATGATAATGACATTTGGAAAAAAAAAGGCTCCAAGTAATGGGCCTTGAGGTATACACTTGTGGAGATGATGGATGGATGGATGGATGGATGGATGGATGGATGGATGGATAGATGGATAGATAGATAGATAGATAGATAGATAGATAGATAGATAGATAGATAGATAGATAGATAGATAGATAGATAGATAGATAGATAGATAGATAGATAGATAGATAGATAGATAGATAGATAGATAGATAGATAGATAGATAGATAGATAGATAGATATCCGCAACTTGTACTCTAAATTACAGATTTTGTTATTGAGAGATCGGTTGTTGTTCCTGAACATGTTTTAAGCTGATAACAGAGCATTCCTTTTGGTCCAATCTTGTTGAAACCAGTATGAGTCAGTACATTGTCTCATCAACATTTGTGCCACTGTGATTTAATGTGACTGCAAATGACTGTGTTTTCCATCCCTTCCCGCAATCGTCTTCCTGCCTCCCTTTTCCTCCTCCCTCATTTGTCATATCAGGCTGTGATTCATCAGTGTCTGTTAGAGTGACTGAAGAATGAGGGGTGACCAACATAGTAGTTCGCTTCAGGCTTTGCTAACTGGGGGGCAGAGTAAATCCTGAATTCATGCCAGTGCATTTGATGGCTTTGAGAAATGTTGGCTGTTTTTATGCAGTGCATGGTGCTAAGAACTAAGAAAGTAGTGGTCAGACAGATTAACTAACGTTAAATACAGTTCTTTAAAGGACTGAACCTTTAGCTGAGTAGTCACTCAGTGAGCATGAACAAGAAGAAAAAATCTTGTTTGATTCAGTAACTACATAATTAGGCACTTTGAATAATTTTAACTTTCTATAAAGAAATGAAATGTGTGTAGTAAAAGCTTACCTGTTATACAATAGAAAGTTTAGTAGTTTGTAGAAATATGTTACAAACATTTGAATGATCAATATTGGGGTTGCTGACTCATCCTAACTTGGATACCTAATGTGATGCTACTCTCTAGCTGCCGCATAGAATAGAAACAAAGCAATAAAAGGCTAAAATACTGTGACAGAATGTGACATCTAGTGCTGCTAAATTGTCTGTTGTTTTAAAACAGAAAATGAAAACATTCCAATCACCACTTGCAAACTTAGTTTGGGTATTTCAATAAATCTGCTGTCCCAACTAACTCTGACAGTAAATAAGATGAAGCAGATGATAGAATGCTGTCTGAATTTATTGCTCTGGAAGACCAACCCATTGCAGTGGTAAAGAAGCCAGGATTCCATTGGATTTTGCAGCTGTGGAAGCCATGGCAAGTCCTCTCTACATAACATAGACATCACAATGCTACCCAAGCTGGACAGAAAAGCTATTATTCACCTATGTGGTATATTATTCGATGTGACAGCTTATGGTTTTCAATAGAGTTGTAGTTTGGAGGTTTGCCTGATGTCACCATTGAAGGTGTTGACATACCCCCTCATGTCAGTGTACATGAGCTGCTAGAACCCTATTCATACTATTTTTAAACCACCACGCTCCAGTTAGAGATATACATATTTTACTACTCTTAGGGGGCGGCACTGCACTGGTTTATGCACTGCCTTTCAGTACAATTCTGAGTCATGCCAAATACAAAAGGTTTCAGAAGACACTGCAATTGTGGGTTGTGTACTAGGTCATCGACAGGAGCTTGAGTACAGGAACCTCATAAAGGATTTAGTTTTGTGGTGCTGAAGCCACCAACCCAACCCCCCTGGGTTGGGTGATTTATATCAGAATGCCAATGCAGTTTTTAAATGCTTGTTGTCCTGAGAGACAAATATCCTTGCTGGGAAAAAGCAGATCTCTACTCACTGTATTTCTTTAAAATAAGCTTTGTTGTTTTTTTTCTCTCTCTGCTTATGATCTAAACGTTTTCTGCTTCATCTACTGTGTGTTTGGCACCAACATCCGACTTAGAGTATTATTGTCCTTGTTGGCATGCACATCAAATGTTGACCCAAAAATCTGGGCTGTACGTGGATGTCTGCAGAGACTCCTAACACACCGTAAGAGGTGGGTACAGATTACGGAAATTACACAGGTTTTGCTGATAAACGAATAGTAGAAATGTCTTAAAGTTAAGAATTAGGCTCACTAGTGCCTCACTAGTGGCTCACTGATAACAGTTTATTAAGTGCAGGGGTACTTTATTAAGTACTAACCCCCCCCCCCATCGAGAGATGATTGTGGATGAAAAGTTCTAGTAGATCAGCTGTTCCTAACTCAGACCATCTATCAAAGTCACCTAAATCCCTCTTTTTCCCCAAATCTGATGTACTTCAGCAGGTCATCTTTATCAAATTTAGATAGCTAAATGATTTGAATTGCTGCCTTGTGTCCGGCTAACTCTCTTTTACTGTTAACAGGTAATTAAACAGAGGTACTTAATGGAGTGGCCCGTAACTGCATAAGCAAGTCACCTCTTCAGTAGAGGACAAAGAGGTGGGCAAAGTCTGCCCTCAATTATTTTATGCAACACTGCATGAAATATGAAAAATGAGGAATATAATGAGTCTAAGCACGGGCTGAATGTTGTACAAGTCCCAGCTGGTTGTGCTAAAAGGAATCCATTTTTAGCATAGCATTAGAGAAAAAGTGGCTACTGAAAGACAGATTGTTGTAGATTTAAAGGAATTCAAAATTCTGTAGATTAATATGGCGCTGATATTTACAATTTTTTATAACTTTATAACACCAAGGGTACTTATTGTGCAAGTTTAGACGGCAAAGTGATCAGCGCTAGATTTAATGTTTGCATGTGTAAAAAAAAAAAAAAAATCAACATGGCATCTACCTAAAAGAACAAGAATTAAAAGTAGCCATTGTTAGTGTGACAGTAACTCCAACATGCTCATGGGCCAGTTTTGGAAAGCACACAAGACATCATGACAAAGCAGCAAATGAAGTAATTTAATTACAACTGAAAGGCAGAGCTTCATGGTTACCCTGACCTCAGAGTTTGTAAAATGATAAAGGATGATGAGAGATGACCTACCCACTAGCTGAAGTCATTCCACTGATTCAATAAGTCGTCTGTTATCAACATTTTTGCTTTCTCTTTGCAGCATCTAAGGAAATGTGCAGCAAGGAATTAATTGGCCCTTCTAGCTTTAAGATGTATGTAATGCTGGGTTTGTGTAAATGTATGTTATGTAAAGAATATAGCTGTCAAAGCAATGTGTTCCACCACAGCACACAGTACACCCTCATGGTTAAGCCTTTAACTATGAAAGGTTCACACAGCAGGCTTGATAAACAGAATAGAAAAAAAAAAACTAAACCAAGACAAGCAGAACTTACAGTGGAAATCACAGGGAGAGCAGGGTATGGAAAACAGGCAGTCAAACAGCTGTGGCAGAATGAAAGCAGGGCAACTGAGGGAGGGAGACTAATAATACAAAGGGAGCAGAACTTAGACACAAAGAAACATCTAACCAAGGGGGAAAGACTAACACTGAACTATAAGAAATAAATCCATATGCACAAAAATAAGAACAAAGAATAAACTAAAAAAATTAAACCCAAGGGAATGAACTAATAAGGCAAAACCCTAAAGGCAAAAATAACAACTAAATATTGCAAGAAGAAAATAATTGAGGAAATAATGACAACACAAACACAAAATGAAAACCAAAACCCAAACAAAAAAGTCCTTGTTTTTTGTATATATATTTATAGATATAAACATATAGATGAACATTGTTTTGATGAATTATCACACACCTTGAACTGTGCAGGAGCTGCAGAGATCCATAGCTCGGATGGGAGAATTCTTTGACAGTGCAACTTTCAGTCATACACTCCACAAATCTGGCCTTTATAGAAGAAATGCAAAAAAAGCAATCTTTGAAAAAAATCTATGGGAAACTCCATCTGTAAATTTATGCAGGGGAGACAGCAAATATATGGAAGAAGGCGCTCTGGTTGCATGAGACAAACATTTACATCTACATGTAAAATCAAAGGTGTTACAGAAAACACTGCACATCCTCTTGAAAACACAAACCCTATGGTCAAACATGGTGGTGGCAGCACTGTGCTAGGGACATGCTAATCTTTAGCAGGGACAGGAAAGCTGGTCTGAGTTAATGTGTAGATGATTTGAGCTAAATATGGATCTATATACATTCCAGTACTAAACTTTCAACCAGAGCTACAATAGAATCGTTTTGATCAAAGCTTATTCATTTGTTAGAATCCCCAAAGTTTATATCTAAATCTTATTGAGGATCCATCCTGATGGATGATTGTTTACACATGCACAACAGCTAAATTTAAAATTAATTTGCATCAAATTGTACCTTCGTTTTAAAATAAATAAATCATTTTTCTACACTTTTAGTTTTGGTTTTTGCTGTTTTGCAAAGCTCAGCATAGCTCAGTATAACTGCTGCTGATGTTGCAGCACTGCACAGTATTTGCTGCCGCTGCATGGCGCATTAGTTAATCTAAACATAAGATGCTACATTTATGTAATCATATTGCAGTGTTTTTTTACAATGAGATTAAGAGCTTTAGCGTGCTTGAACTGCCTGTAATGTGTTCAGGGATGTTACCCTCTTTATCCCTGCTTTTCATCCCTCAGCGAGAGTGATACTCTGTAGGACATGTCAGCATAATTAGCTTCGTCCTGGGGTTGTGTTAGCTCGCACTCACTCCCTAGCTCAGCTGGATACAACCTCAGTGTGTGTTCATTACCTCACTCCCTCTCACAATGTCATCAGACATGCCTCCACTCCCACAGTGCAGTAACTAACCTGGGTTTAAACAAGTTATGATCATTTCAGTATCCTGCACCCATGTAACATTCTGATTGTATGAATCGCTTACCCTCTTTAATTTGTCTATGCAGTCACCATGACATAGTCTGATCCATTTCTCAGTCCAGACCTATTGCAGTGTATATCTCACAATAATTCCTCCAAAGTATTGATGTTATAAATTTTTGATATTGTACTTTTAAAGGTGCATTTAGAGAGGAAATGCTTCATTTGTTTACCACAGAAAACACCATGAACATGTCTTTGAGGCTCTTTATCTGAGGAACTAGGTACAAATTGCGTCATTAGTGGATTTAAACACTGTTTTTGCACTAGGTAGCATTCTCAACCTTTGAAGGCTGTATTCATTGATGTAGAGCTGTACTTTCAGAGCTTCTTGAAAAGCGTATCCCCAGGTGTACACTGACATAATAACAGGAGTAATGCCAGTGCACCTCTCCACAACATTTGCATTGGTGCCAGCATACATGCAAGCAATTGTTATCCATGGACTAACAACAACGTATTCATCTCTAAAGATGATGCCGTGCCTCTTGTCATCAGCCCATGCTTCCCAAAATAATTGTCCACTCCAAATGAAACTATCTGCTCTGGTGTTTATAGCAGGCTATGCATGGGACAGTTAACTGTTAGTCTGGTTAATGGCAGACTTTTAGACAGGTTGAAGGTTGCAGGATGACTCTAAAGAGTCCGTTACTCTTGTCCAGATGGTAGGCGTTGATATCTTGATTGAATAATGGTTGATACATGATATGGCAGTCATTTTCTGCATGGTCTGTCTTGTGCTACTGAACCTTTTACAACACACTGTAATGTACCCATTTGTTTCAAAATTCGGTCACTGTGACACCCTTACAACCCACAAACCAGGCAATTGTATTACATAACCAGCAGTCTGCAAGCAAACCCATAACTCATAATGCCACTTTTCATGCCCCCTGGTACCAAAATGAATTGTTTGCTCCTTAAAAAACAGACTAAACAAATATCCATCACTTATCTGCTAAATGATGTCCAAACTGGATCATTCCTTCTGGGTGTTCCGGGTTTCGCTACAAAAAAGAATATATTTTAAAATATGTAGAAGAGTAGAAGAGGTCTGGCTCAGTTTGACTATGTATGTTGTCCAGGTCGCAAGACAGACATTTGAGCATGGATCTAGCAGAAGGGAAACATGAGAAAAATAACAATCTTCTGCATTTAATTCTTTTATTCTCACTCAATAAAATTAAACAACATATCTGTTAACAGAGTAGTGATAATTAATGCAAGGTGGAACTTGTTTAAATTCTGCCAGTTGAATATTGATTACATTTTGCGTGGGAGACATGTTCTGCTAAAGCATATTTGATAGTTTGTGAACTGTGCGCAATGGTGAAAAAAGGGATTGGCATAATATGTTGTCCCCATGGTGCTGTTTACTCGAGAACATTAATGATAACATGATTTTGCTGCATTTGTGATGAATCAGCCGGTATCCCTCGGTGATCCTCAAACCAGCAGAAACTAGAGCTTCCGGGTCTCCACTCATGTGTAGTTCGATGTATCTGACACGCAGCCGAGCATGGTTCTGGTAATGTGGAGTGTTTGTGCATGTCAATATGCATGCAGCTGTATCTGCAACAGGGTTGTGATTTCTTTTTTCCAGCTGAGCATATTCACATGTCATAATGCTCACATGTACAAAGGGCATCTCAGCTGTACACGTGGTTTGGACAAGAGGTTGCCTTTTTTAAGAGGAAAATGCTTAATTAACTGTTGAAAACCTCGAGAAATCAACCTGGATATACTTGTATCTGAAAGATTTAGCCCTGCTTTTATAGTAGTGGATTAGGGAATGAACACAAAAAAGTAAGTGCTACTCTAATGTAGCTCAGGTGACTGTTTCTCCATTTGTTGGATAACAGAACAAGGGACAGTTGCATGGGCAGAGTGGTTTGGGACACACAACTCTTGTTTTGATGGTTCCTTCTGGCAGAGTCTCTGCACTGACCGAATTATTGGATATCCAAGAGACAAGCCTGTTAAAACGTTTAACTGGCTTGTCACTTTAATATTTAGCAAAAATGGCATAAATGAAAGAAATTAACCTCAGAGAGTAAATGTTTTGTGTTCATAGATTCACTATGAATTCACTATGAATTCTAAAATTAAGGTTACATCTTTGTCCATTGATGTCCCAATAAAATCAGAGGCTGCCAAAGCATCTAAATGCATATCACAACATTTTTACTTAAATGTTTAGTGTTGTGTTACGTGTAAACCACATAGATTGTTTAGCTATGCTATTGTAACTTTTCCCCTTTTAATAATTACATAATAAATCTCAGAACAATCCTTTCATGCCTAAATGTAAATTCTTGCCAGCTGTAGCAATGCGAAGTCTAAACTATAAAGTGTTTTGAGACAGAATGGTAGGTGGCACAAGGGACTTTACTGGAATGTTAACGGTGGTTTCTAAGAAAAGCTGGTAATAATAAACTTCATTTCCATAGCACTTTTTAAAGCAAAGTTTCAAAGTGCTTCACATAGATAATTAGCTTGGACTGAGCTCGCTACAGGATTGGTGGCCATCTATATTAGATCAGACCGGTGGCATTTCCACATTTTACTGTTTAGCATTGCATCGTGTGAACTATTTTTCATACAGCGGGTTGTGAGTGACAATTTAGACTCTTAAGATGTGAAAGTTGCATCCAGACATTATTTTCCACTTCAGCCCATGAGTTAATGTTACAATTTCTTTACAATAAAGCCAAACTTAAATAAAACATGATGAAATAGGAGAAATATTGTTGGTTTTACACATTTCTGTTTTTATATCTTGTAGAGTTGATTCTTCTTCTTCACCAATTGATCATTCTTCCTCTGCTGTTAAACCTGGAGGAAAGATTATCATTGCGTTACCGACACATACAAACATGGACAAAAAACAAAAATGGGCACCAGGTCTCCAAGGTGTGCTTTTGATACTGCTGAGTCACATGACTACAGGACTTGAAGTGCCTCTTGACCGTAAGTATCACTCTCAATAATGTAACATTTACAGATAACGCTACATGCTGTTTCTCTTCTGCAAACTGATTTCTGTAATTTCAAACATTGTGTGTAAAAAGACTTCTTGCATTTATTCCGCCTTCTTCAATAAAATGCAAGCTACAAGAGGGAAAGCTGATTACACTGGCTCTATCAAACTCTAAATATTTTCTTTCACCTCAATCTGCTGTTTGTTCTGGCATGTCATGGGGGACAAAAAGCTAAAGTTCTGGAAGGATGTAAGTTGCCTAAAAAACAGCCTTGGCGTTTTGTGTGCATTTTTTGCCCTTCAAATGTATTGATTTCCTCTTTGTGTGGCTTGAGTAACAATGTGCATGGCGTTTTTTTCAACACCATAGCTCTGCTGAGCACATTGCTTGGCACTGAGTGTTGCTTGAAGTGTAAATTTGAAGTTAGGAAACGGTAAGCCGTCAGCTCAGGGGTGAGATTGCTGCTTATGCCTTTGTTTGCCCCACAAATCCTGTCTGACAAGTTTGGCTAAGCATGCATGTTGCTTGAATAGTTCACCTGCTTGTTTATGCAAAGTATGAAATATTATACTAAGTCAATTCAGTGCTGATGAGTGTATGAATTACACTTCTATGCATGTTTCTCCAGTACCTCAACCCCCCACCATAACACTGCAGTCCCCAAAGGATTTTATCTTTGATCCACGGGAGAACATCGTCATTCACTGCGAGGCCAAAGGGAAGCCTCATCCCAGGTGAGATGGGAACTCCAAAATACTTATTGAATGATATAATGTGCCGCTGTGCTTCCTCTCTGCTAAATTACAGCCCTGTTTCCGAGAGCAACTTAACCTGCAGGCATGAAAAAGATAAATTGCCATAGCAACTGTCGTCATGGAGACCAGGCGGTTAAGAAACACACCCGGAAGAGTGGATTAGCTGCTGTTCTGCTGCTGATTTGCCACCAATCATTGGAACAATTAAGTTAGAATCAGTCAAAGACCTCCGCAATTAAATCAGAGGCATTTTTCAGTTTGACACTTAAAAATGTACAGTGCCTTCCAAAAGTAGCCATATACCTTGAATATTTTCTCATTTTGTCACATTAAAACCATAATTATTGTATTTTACTGGGATTTTTTGTGCTGTACTTATGCACAGTTGGGCATAGAGGACACCCGTGTATAATTTCATCTCAGTAAGAATACAGCTCTTCGGTGTAGACTTCAGAGGTTATTTCGAAGGTATCAGGGAACAAACAGCATCATGAAGGTGGCGGAACACCGCAGACAGATGAGGGATAAAACCTTGGATAATTTTAAAGGTAGATTAGTTTATAAAACATCTCAAGCTGTAAAAATCTCACAGAGCATTGTTCTATCCATCATTGGAAAATGTAAACAGTTTGGCACCACTGCAAACTTACCAAGACATGGCTGTTCACCCATTGGCAGATTTGGCAAGGATAGCATTCAGAAGCAGTCAAGAGGCCCATTATAACTCTGAAGGGGCAGCATAGATTCATAGCACAGATGGAAGTATCTGTTGGCCAAAGTTAATGGGAAGATAGATGCTAAATACAGGGCAGTCCTGGAAGAAAACCTGTTAGAGGCTGCAAAAAACTTGAGACTGAGTTGGAAGTTCAGTTTGTGAAAAACACTAAGTGGGATGAATCATTTTACAAGACATTGTGGGTGCGTTTCTACTTTGTGTACCATGATTGTTTACCTCTTGGAACCTTATTACTACGGTTGTAAAATTTTGCTGCCTTAAAAAAGAATAAAGCCTGGAACTGAAATAAAGCTAGTCTATATTCTTTAAACCTTATAAATGTGCAAGCTTCTAGTTGTACTATAGGAGTATTAGTTATTTCTGCAAACAGAAGTGTTAAATTCTGTAATTCATATCATTCAGTCAAGTGAGGACAAAACTCACTGCTACTTGGAATCCCGTGCCAAACTCCAGTGGCAGTCTGGGTGTCCTGCAGAAAATAGTGACATGAAAAAGGTTATTGAATGCAATTAGTCATGAGTCATACAAAGTATTAGCAATAAGTTCATTTGATTTCATTAAAGTGATTGACTGATGTTCTTACACACTTTTGTGTGTTCGTCTATGTCTGTGCAGCTGAAAGAGGGAAGGGAGCTTTGCTTTGAATTTTGCAGTGTAAACAACTGAAGTTGCAGTTGAGCAGTTGAGTTGCTTGTTCTTCACAAAGCTCCAAAGTTGCATTCCAAACTTTCTTGTTTTACCTATTTCATAATTGACCTATTTTATTTCTTGCCCTTTTTCATGTTTTTCATTTTCCTCCATCCCGTTTGAGATACATTATTTACTCTTGTTATCTGTAGCTTTTCATGGACGAGGAATGGGACCAACTTTGATGTGGAGAAGGACTCCAAAGTCCTGATGAGGCCTGGTTCAGGAACACTGGTTATCGACATCAGTGGAGAAAAGGCTGAGGCCTATGAGGGGACATATCAGTGTACAGCTAGCAACGAGCATGGCAAAGCTCTATCCAATAACATTGTCATCAGACAGTCCAGTAAGATGCCTCAAAAACATTATTCAGTTATGTCTAAATATCTGTGTTTTTTAACACTACTAGTATATACAAATTGTCCCTTGTTTGCTTATTGTGACTCACAGGGTCCCCCTTGTGGTCAAAGGAAAGAAATGAGCAGATTGTGGTGAAGAAGGGGCTTTCCCTCTTGCTTCCATGTCGACCCCCTGCAGGCCTGCCTCCTCCTGTCATCTTCTGGATGGATAACAGTGAGTTGTTTGAATGTGAACCTAGCCGCATTCCTGTAAAATACAGACACATTAGTTATGCCAGACATTCTGTTTTCTTCCTCAGACTTTCATAAGCTGCCGATGGATAGACGCGTGTCCCAGGCCCTGAACGGAGACCTGTACTTTTCCAATGTTCTCCCTGAAGACACCCGGAGCGATTACATTTGTTATGCTCGCTTTCCGCACACGCAAACCATCCAGCAGAAACAGCCCATTTCTGTCAGAGTGTTCACCGGTAAGTATAGGCATTGAAACTGATTAAAATAACAACTAATTGCAATAAAAAGGAATATCCTAACACATTGCATTTAGCAGTGTATTTTTTTTTCCTGTTTGGCTTGAAATATAGCTGCCACTATTTCCGTATTATACAGTACCTTACAATAAGCATTCTTAAACCTTGAACTTTTCAAAATTTTTTTTTGTCATATTACAACCTTAAACCTTAATGTAACTGATGGGGTTTTATACGATAGACCAAATTACACATGTGGACTTTATTAACTATTAAGTTAACATCTGAAGGAAGGTTGTTGCGCTGAATTTTAATTAAGGGTATAGAATAAGACAGCTAATTACATCTGTAGGCCATGCTTTTGAGATTTTTATTTACCATAATGAAACCCTAGTTACAGTTTTCTCCAATTTACAAAAATGCACTTCTTTGCACTGGTCATTATCACATAAACTTGCAATAAAATTCCATGAAGTTTGTTGTAATGTGAGAAAATATAAAAAGGTCAAATGTAAAGTTTCTTTTGTAAGGTACTGTACATTCCCTGCATGTCATTGAGGGCTTCTAAAAATATTTGATAACACAAGGCACGTGTTTCAGTGTCACAATGGTTGCAATGCTACACATTTTATGTCTTATTAAAAGGCAAGTAAACATCACCTTTATATTTCCTGGCATTGCATGGTTATGCTTTTTTGATAAATTCCAGTGGAAACAACGAATGAGACTTTGCCTGCTTATAATAGTCCTGATTTCTATAGTGGTGAGTTTAGCTGGTTTATCTCTAGTGTGAACCCTGCCCTGTTTTTAACCCCTGGCATAAGTGTGTTCCTTTTAATTTGGCTTCAACCCACTTTCTATGTGGCTACCTTAACCCGCAACACTAAGATGATTCCTCCTGTTTCCTCTCTGCAATATCTGAAAGGGTTAAATAATGAAACAATTACTATTAAAATTCCTGACAAAAAATACATAATTACCTCGCCTACAGGTTCCACTTTTTAGCTAAATGTAGCTATTTAAGCCTCTTTTATGGAAAAATTAGCGACCAGGAAATTCCAAGTAATCTAAAACATTACCCAAGATGGCTTCACATTAATATTCATGACTTTTTTACATTGTTTTGGTATTCTTGATTAGTCATTTGTTTTTTAGACCAAAGGGAAAAACAATCAACAGTGGGCAGTATGGCTCACTGCCCAGGGTGACACAGCCTTTGACAGGGAGCAGAAATCCCTCGATAAAATAAAAACAGACAACAACTGTCTGCTACACCAGAAGGAGTTTTCTGTTGCCTTTTTGCATGTCCAATCAAAGCAGAGTGGGTACCCCGTGTGTTTTGCACTTTAATGGGGACCACAGAATGAGAGGTTATCTATTGCTCTATGGAAGATTCCTTCACCTCATCTTTACAACATTTATTTTGTCTACTCAAATTAAAGAAAAAATAAAGATGTAACTAAGAAATAATACACAAGCACCTTTCTTTTTACACTGGTACATCACTAAACCATTTTCTGTCCCATCATATAACATTTGAAAACACCCTAACCACAGTTTGACTTGGTAGTGCCTCTTCCTCCTTGTCCATAACATCCCTCCTGACATCACACTTCCACATACTACACTTGTAAATGTTGTGGAGAGATCAGCAACTAAGCTACCTGCTGCTTTGACATGACTCTGATTTCTTCTTGTGTCCTTATGTTATCAGAAAATCCAGAAGAGGAGCGTAGCCCTGGTTTCATGTTGCCTTTAGGCATTATGAGCACCAAGATGGTTCTAAGAGGGGAGACTCTACAATTGGAATGCATCGCTGAGGGATTGTAAGTTGGCCTTTATTTTTTGCACAGTGCCTTGTACAGGGGTTGGACAATGAAACTGAAACACCTGTCATTGTAGTGTGGGAGCTTTCATGGCTAAATTGGACCAGCCTGGTAGCCAGTCTTCATTGATTGCACATTGCACCAGTAAGAGCAGAGTGTGAAGGTTCAATTAGCAGGGTAAGAGCACAGTTTTTGCTCAAAATATTGAATGCACACAACAATTATGGGTGACATACCAGAGTTCAAAAGAGGACAAAATTGTTGGTGCACGTCTTGCTGGCGCATCTGTGCCCAAGACAACAAGTCTTTGTGATGTATCAAGAGCCGGTATCCAGGGTAATGTCAGCATACCACCAAGAAGGACGAACCACATCCAACAGGATTAAACTGTGGACGCAAGAGGAAGCTGTCTGAAAGGGATGTTCGGGTGCTAACCCGGCTTGTATCCAAAAAACATAAAACCAACGGCTGCCCAAATCACGGCAGAATTAAATGTGCTCCTCAACTCTCCTGTTTCCACCAGAACTGTCCGTCGGGAGCTCCACAGGTCAATATACACGGCTGGGCTGCTATAGCCAAACCTTGGTCACTCATGCCAATGCCAAACGTCGGTTTTTCAATGATGCAGGGAACCGCAAATCTTGGGCTGTGGACAATGTGAAACATGTATTGTTTCTCTGATGAGTCCACCTTTACTGTTTTCCCACATCCGGGAGAGTTACGGTGTGGAGAAGCCCCAAAAGAAGCGTACCACCCAGACTGTTGCATGCCCAGAGTGAAGCATGGGGTGGATCAGTGATGGTTTGCGCTGCCATATCATGGCATTCCCTTGCCCAATACTTGTGCTAGATGGGCGTGTCACTGCCAAAGGACTACCGAACCATTCTTGAGGACCATGTGCATCCATTGGTTCAAACATTGTATCCTGAAGGCGGTGCCGTGTATCAGGATGACAATGCACCAATACACACAGCAAGACTGGTGAAAGATTGGTTTGATGAACATGAAAGTGAAGTTGAACATCTCCCATGGCCTGCACAGTCACCAGATGTAAATATTATTGAGCCACTTTGGGGTGTTTTGGAGGAGCGAGTCAGGAAATGTTTTCCTCCACCAGTATCACGTAGTGACCTGGCCACTATCCTGCAAGAAGAATGGCTTAAAATCCCTCTGACCACTGTGCAGGACTTGTATATGTCATTCCCAAAACGAATTAACGCTGTATTGGCCCGAAAAAAAGGCCCTACACCATACTAATAAATTATTGTGGTCTAAAACCACATGTTTCAGTTTCATTGTCCAACCCCTGTATAAGTATTCATAAGCTTTGAACTTGTTTGCATTGTGTCACATTAAAACCATAAACTTCTGAATGTTTTCCTGAGATCCAATGTGGTGGACCAACACAAAGTGTTGTAAATCAAGTTGCTAAAAAGTAATAGTTTCAGGGCCATCAATACTTTTGCACAGAAAGTCCGTTTTTTTAACAAATGTAATTGGTTTACTCTGGTTAATTTTGCACCAACAAAAGGGTTCCTCAGAAAATGATAATGTTTTCTGCGACAGGCCAACTCCAGCCATTTTGTGGCAAAAGGATGGAGGGAGGCTGCCGAGTGGCAGGACAGGGTTCCACAACTTCAATAAAACACTGAAGATTTCTGATGTGAATGAAGATGATGCTGGTGATTACCGCTGTACAGCCACCAACAAGCTGGGCTCTGAACAACACATCATTAAAGTCACGGTTAAAGGTATGTAGCACAGCAAAGATGTTTTTTTATTGTTGTATCTTCATCAGTTTTGAAATACATCTATTATTTTGAGAAACAACATCCAAACACACCTGGCAATGTGTAAAAATAAAATTCCCCTCCTCACTAAATCATTAATTAAATGTGATTAGTCACATGGGCTATTCAATTTCAATAGTCACACCCATACCTGATTACTGCCAGACCTGTAGAATCAAGAAATCACCACTCCGACAACATGAGGTTGCCTAAAATATTTCAAAAAGCACCACATCATGGACTGATTTAAATAATCTTTCTAGAGATGAGGAACAAACCCAACTATCAGTCTTGAGTTGGCTACAAAACCATTTCCATGCATCAGGACTCGCGCAAACTAAAGTGATAACTATTATCCACAACTGGAGAAAACATGGAACAGTGTTAAACCTTCCTTGAAGTGGCCAGCCTAATACAAATACTTCAAGATTACATTGACGATCCGTCCAGGAGGTCACAAAAGAACCCCAAACAACATCTAAAGCACTGCAAGCCTCACTTGCCTCAGTTAAGGTCACTTTTCATGCTTCAACAATAGGAAAGTAACTGGGCAAAGATAGCATCTATGGGTGAGTTTCAAGGTGAAAACCACTGCTGACCATAAAGAATACAAAGGCTTATCACGTTTGCTAAAAGAAAACATCTTGATCACGCAAGACTTTCAGGAAAATTCTCTCTTGACTGATAAAGTAAAAGGTGAACTTTTGGGAGATGTGCGTCCCATTACATCTGGTAAAAATATCACAGTATTTTAGAAAAAGAACATCATACCAGAAGTGAAACATGTTGGTAGTGTGATGGTTGCTTTGCTGGTTCAGAATCTGAACAACTTGACAAAATTGATGAGCCATAAATTCTGCTTTCTTGCAGAAAATCCTAAAGCAGCATTCCCTGCCATCAGTTCACGACCTTAAACTCAAGCTCAATTGGGTTTGCAGTGGGACAATATTCCAAAACACCAAACAGCAAGTCCATCTTTGAATGCCTTAATAAAGCAAAAGTTAAAGTCTGGACGTAAATTCGATTTAGATTCTATGATATGGTCTTAAGTAGGCTGTTTATGCTCAAAGACCGTGTAATTTGGCTAAATTAACACAATTCTGCAAGGAAGAGTGGGTTCAAACTCATAAACAGAAATGTAAAAGATTCGTAGACCGTTATCTCACGCACTTGATGGCAGTTGTGGCCAAACTAGTGATTAGATTTATGGGGCCATTTTGGTTTGAATGGCTTTGCTCCCTCAATAAATGAAGTCATTTTTTAGAAACTGCCCATGTATTTACTCTGTTTATCTTTGTCTAATATTATAATTCATTTAATGATGTGTAACATAGACGTTTGAGAAAAAAGCAAAAACGTGTTCTCCAAAAATCTTTGAGGTGACAGAAACATCCTTACTGTTCTGTATGTCTTTTATAATAAAGACTTTCTGACTAGTGCTTAGTGCATTGCTCTGATTTGCTTAAGTAAAGTTTGCAACACAAATAAATGCACAAAAATTAACTAATTACGATCTTTGAAATTGTAATGGAGTACAGTGTGAAAAATATATTTTGCTTGTCAGCTTTACCTCACATCATCATGAAACATTTGTACATATGAAAACATATATAAAGACAAATGTTTATAAAGGCAAGTACCTATTGAATCAAAACCATAAAAAGAATTTGAATCATGTTCTCTCAGTAATTTCACTGTGCATCTTCATTCTCCCTCCCCAGCGGCTCCTTTCTGGATCAGTGCTCCCAGAAACCTCATCCTGGCTCCGAACGAGACTGGCATCTTAACCTGCCGGGTTAGTGGAAAACCTAAGCCAAAAATTAACTGGTTGGTCAATGGTCGTCCAATAGAAGGTAAGTTGAATGTAAAAAAAAAACAGACTCAAAAATCTGTTTACAGTAATATAGAGTAGATTGGAAAAAATAGGGACATTTTTTTTTTTCAAATACATTGAAGTTTACAGTGCTGCAGTCTTAACTGAAGTGGCAAAAACTGTGTGTAAAAAATACCTTTTCTACATTTTAGATGTTTATGAAGATAATGGCCCAAGGATAGAGGAGGACACTGTGATTCTCACCAATGTACAGTCCGGGAGCAGTGCTGTCTACCAGTGTAATGCATCCAATGAGTTTGGTTACTTGATGGCTAATGCTTTTGTCAGTGTTCTAGGTAAGCTCAATGTTACCAAACTATTAGTTTATCTTCAAACATGCAGACTTGCATGTGAGCAATTAAATTCAGCTAATGTTGGTTTAAATGTTTATGTTTTCTCTCAATAGCTGAACCACCAAGAGTTCTGACTCTGCCAAACCAAGTATACAGAGTCATCATGAACAACCCGGTGCTGCTTCACTGTGCCTCCTTTGGCTCGCCAATACCGACCATCACATGGTACGAGTCCGAACCTAAACAACCAAGATCAGGCATAAAACTCAGAGTCATTCACATTACATCAAAATCATTTTATTTTTTCAATGAAAGGGAATGTTACATCTCATAAGTAGACTTTATAAAGCTGGCTTTGAACTCACTAGATGTATATGGCAAGAAATTGGTGATTGAGAGGTTTTGTGTGTTAGCAAGCTGAATAGCAGTTTCCTAGCTTGCGGTTTGTTCTAGACTGTCTTTCTGTTAAGTTGCAGTGCTCTTGAGGGTGACTGCTTTGACTGTTTCTTTTCCTGCTTTAGTGTCAATTAATTTCTGTGATCCTATAGCTAGTTTGGTTGGTATAACCTGAATTAATTGCATATAAAGGCTGGTGTTATCCTTGGATGTTAAAAACAGACTTGATAAAGGTCTGCCGCTGTCAGATATTTGGAAAATTTCCTGAAATTGAGCAAATAAGTTAAAGCCTAATTGTAAAGTTGAAGGAAACAGATACGTGGTTTTGGAAATTTATTTGCAAATTAAAGTCTGAAAAGTGCAGTATGTATTTGTATTCAGTGGCACTGTGTATAGCTTTGCATATCTAGAGACTGAGATTTTTGCTCATTCTTCATTCCACCTGCAGAAGAAAAGCATCCTCACAGTATAATGCTGTAACTACAATGTTTTACCATAGGGGTGTTGCATTCAAGGTAATGTGCACTGGATGCATTTTGCACATAGGTCAAAAATGTCAGTTTTAGCCTCATTTTTAGATGGCCACATCTCCATAGGTTTCCAGCTGTACTATGCTCTTTCCATTTATAAAAATGGATTAAACTGTGCTGTAATTGATTTTTAAAGCTTGCACAACAGCTCAAGCTCAGTAAGACTGGAGCGGGAGTTTCTTTGATCATCAGTTTTCCTAATGAGATTTATTCCATTCGATTGGAGCTCTGGATTTATGTTTAGGGTGGTTTTGCCACTGCTGGTCACAAGTGCTTCAGTCACAATTGCAGAAGAAGAAGATCATCCCCACAACACAATGTTTCAGCCAACATATCTCATGATGAGTATTGTGTGTCCACTTTGCTCATAGTGTTTTTGCTTATATGCTAAAAGCAAATTTTTGGTCTCATCTGACTAAGCCCCTTGTTCCACATGTTTGCTGTGTCCCCTGGTTTGTTGAAGGTTTTCAACAATCCATGTGTTCATGGTGCTGCTTGTTTCTCTATTTTCTCTAACAAAGCTTTGAGGCCTCCACAAAACAGTTGTATTTATACTGGGATTATATTACACATAGGTATACTGTATTTAGAATTGGGTGACTTTCTAAACCAATTGTATGCTCTCGAGTACAGAGGGCAAAATACAAAAGCACAGAAAAATGTTCATTGTTTATTTGTTATAAATCTTCAAAACCATGGTTCTTTTTTTCCATTATCCCCCCTTCCTTGAGTTTGTCTGTTGATCAAACAATCCCAATAAAAAAACTTTAAAGTTTGATTTTTGTAACATGACAACATATGAAATATTTCAAAGGGGTTTGAATAATTTTGCAAAGCTATTTGTTTTGTATGCTAATACCACAATACTGAACATGTGCTTTTTGATTTTTCCATACAGGTTTAAGGATGGTCAGACAAACATTAAGAACGGTGACCCATATGTGATCCATGAGAACGGCACGCTGGAAATCATCGTGGCCCAGCCACTACATAGTGGAAAGTACACCTGCACTGCCACCAATAATCTGGGGTTCAAGGAGAATCATGTCTTCCTGGAAGTTAAAGGTCAGTAACACCTCATTGTAACTGAGATAAGGAAATGCTGAATGATATTCTACCCTTTTAAAAGCTTTAAGGATTATATTTATATTTAAAGTCATAGCTGTAAATATCTATTTTTATTAATGCTATATTCCAGAACCCACACGGATCCTCACGCAGCCGAAGTACAGACTGGTGCAGAGAGGAATGAGTGCGCTGTTTGAGTGTAAAGTCAAACATGATAACACCCTTGTCCCCACCATGACCTGGCTAAAAGATAATGGAGAATTGCCAGACGATCAGAGGTACAGCAAACCTTCAGCTTAAACCTACAGTGATTACTAGTATGAGGTTTCAGATCTATAGTCTGTGGGAAAAAAACAACTTCTTCATTGGTAATACGTGCAGGTTTGAGGTGGGCGATGAGAGTCTGACCATCAGAGACGTGACAGATGATGATGCAGGCACTTATACCTGCATTATAAACACCATTCTGGATCAGGACTCTGCAAGTGCTATGCTGACTGTTGTTGGTGGGTTGACACATTGGTACACTGAACATTTTATCTCTGATGCCTAAATCTAGCTCTACCAATATTTGTTATTGCCTTTCTTGGAGAATAAATGAGTTAAAACATTGTAAACAGTGACGGTTTCTGATATGGGTAACATGGCTCACCACCCAGGGCAGCAGGAGCTTGAGGGCTACTTATTCGGGGAAAAAAAAATCTGATGTAATCTGATTTATTGCTTACATGTTATGTCAGTTGGGACTGGTCACCCCACTGTGTCATAAGCAGTTTTGAGGGTGGCTACCCCAAGGCTATATTCAAGTAAGAACCACTGATTGTAAATCAGAATCTATCTTGAAACTCTCTTAATTCAAATGACTTTCCTCCTTTTTTGTCTGTGTTGATTCTCTTATTACTTTACTATAGAAAAGTTTTGTTTTCAATAACCTAATGCTTCAGTAGTGTTTTTCCTGCCTTTCCTTGCATTTCAATACTATCTATTACTAACATCGTATTCCTTTCTTTCACTTTCCTCTTTCTTCTTGCTGTCAGAGGCAACCCCTACTCCAACAATTGTTTTAGGTAAACATGTAGCTGGCATTCAGTCAATTCAGTCAATGGTTTGATTCACAAAATATGTAGTTTCAATCTTTATTTATTATATTACCTGCTTTATATATGTTTTTTATATTTTTATCACTTTACTTTTATTGTTTGATGTGTCCAGAGTGATTTCACTTCTTACACAGCTTCACTTCATCTATCTTTCTTGTCAGACCTGTATGTGTGGTGTGTGTATCGGTCTCATTGATAAAAATCTCCTTCGTTATACGATGTGTTTGCTTCCTTTCAGCATTTGGGTCTAAGCAGCTAGACACTGAAAACCCTGTGTAGCTGATCACAGAAAACTTAGTAAACTTGTGTTTAAAACTGTGTTACTGATTGGTTAGTTATTGGTATATAAAAAGCCATATATTTCACCAGCCATATTCAAGCTCAAAGCATTGTCTGTTGACATGGTGTCGAGAACTAGCTTTATTCTTATTGGTCTTGTAGAAAAGCCGGACTCTCCCACTGACCTGGAACTCACTGACCAGATGGAGAGAAGTGTTCAGCTCACCTGGATCCCTGGTGATGAAAACAACAGTCCAATACAGAGTATGGAATACTCAATGTTTGTTGCCTAGTTTGATTTTCACCATAATTTTTGCAAACTTTACTACTTGTTGGCTGTTTTTTTACTCACTTTGTGAAACCCCAGGTATTTAGGAGTGACGGTCTAATTGTTTTTACTTTTTTATTTATTCTATTTGCATTTACTTAAGGATCACCTGATCATCTTGGGCTGAAATGTAAATTCACTGGACACAGAGTAAGACTGAGCTCAAGTGGTCAAATAAATACTAGCTGAATTAATCAGAAACTTCCCTGCTATGTTTATCACTCCAAGCATATGCCATGTTGAGGTGAAACATTCATCACCAAGGCAGATAAAGCCTCTTAATAGGGTAGTGTGAGATAGGACAACAGATTTACCAGGTCAGGGCCAAGAATTTTTAGACAGGTCCAAAAACTTCAAGGCAGTCTAGGTCAGCAAATCAAATTGTGAATGCTACAGTGTCAAATGCATAGAAAGGTGATGATGGGACAGTAATTACTGTGTCTTAGAAATGCAAAGCAGAAAGGCAGTGGTGTGTTAGGCATGTTAGAATCTTGATCCTTATATTCCAACCTATCTGATTTCGGTAACATTGTGTTTTTTTTTTTCCAGAATTTATGATTGAGTACATGGATCTGCTCCACCAGCCAGGGGTTTGGGTCAACCTCACAGAAGTGGCTGGAACCAGCACCACCGCCCAGCTGCAGCTCTCTCCGTACGTCTACTATACATTTAGAGTGCGTGCTCAGAATGAAGTTGGCTATAGCAACCCCAGTGACCCCTCAGCACAATACAGAACCAACCCTTCAGGTAATAGATACTTTTGATAATTTGAGTACTTCCTGTTTAAGGATCCCAGATGTACGGAGTGAGCCGTGATTATTTGATTTTCCTCAGCTCCAGATGAAAATCCAACAAATGTGAAAGGAGCAGGGACAGAGCCTGGCAACTTGGTCATCTCCTGGAGGGTAAGAAGGATTTGATTTGATTCAGTTACATTTAAAACATTTTACCTTATTTTTCAGTAATGGACACTTTAACATCCCTTTCTGTGTAGCCCCTCACAGGATTCCAGTCGAATGGTCCTGGACTGGAGTACAAGGTGCAGTGGAGACAAAAGGACGTTGAAGATGACTGGACCTCAAAGAATGTTGTCAACGTTTCCCAACTAATTGTCTCTGGAACGCCAACCTATGTGCCCTATGAAATTAAAGTTCAGGCTTTTAATGACTACGGCAATGGTCCTGAACCTGCAGTGGTGATTGGCTTCTCGGGAGAAGACCGTAAGTAAATTTTGTGGAAGGTTTTTATGAATTCTAATTGTTCTGTCTTAAATCAGATAAACTAGGCTACTGAAAAAAAAAGGTTTAAACATCTTTAAGATGTTGGAGTAATTTTCTGATACCTTGGTGTTTTTGTTTTGTTGCGTAGTTGTCATAGACACAGTAACACGTCTGAAATCATATTATATGCTGATGATTAAGATTTCCATCTCTCTTCTTGGCAGTGCCTTTGTCTGCTCCTGATAGTGTCCAGGTCACTGTTCCTAACAGCAAACTGGCTAAAGTGCAGTGGGAGCCTGTGTCGAATCCCTCTGTCAGAGGGGAACTGAAAGGATACAGGGTATGATTTTAGGGTTTTTTTTCCCACAAAACCTCGTCTTAGTTATTTCTTTTATTGGACTGCTGTGCTGTGAAATTTGACTTTAGTAAGAAACTAAACTAACAAAAAATGTAGAACCTTGCATGCATTCTTAACCTATTTTTCAGTGAATTTCAGAAAGTATTCAGAAAGTATAGTGTATATCCAAAAACACTAAGTCTTAAATGTATTTTACATAATGCATTTTAACTGATTCTTTTTCACGTGGTGGCCAAATGTTCATGTGTCGTTTCTCTAGGTATATTATCGTCGAGTGCGTAGCCAGCACGACCCGCAGAAGGAAGCAGATCACCAGGAGGAAGTTTTAACATTCAGTGGAAACTGCAGCGAGGGAATGCTACCAGGCCTTCAGCCTTACAGTGTCTACAACCTCTTCATCAAGGTCTTCAATAACAAAGGAGAAGGGCCTCCTAGCCCGAACAAGACTTTTGAAACCCCTGAAGGAGGTGTGTTTATGCTGAAATGTTTAGCACTATTCTCTTAAAGTTCGTCTTTCATATAACAAGGTTTATGCCATTTAATTCCAGAGTTTTCCTAATGTGTAATTAAACTATATTTGTTGCCATTTACATCAAGGTAAAGAGCTTGGCAAAAAACTGTTTCTTTGCTCTAAATCTGACCTCTTTCCACATGTTAAATAGTTCCCACAGTGAAAACATGGTTAATGGCAGCACTAATAATGCATAAACGGAGAGTAGCAGGACAAGACAGGGTAGTGAGAACAAGTGGTTGGTAAGTCCTCCAGCAGACTAAGCCGTTGCCAACAAAAACGCAGATGCCTTAAGATAAGATAAGATGTGCATACTGAAAAAATAAGTATAAGTTCATAAGCTTAAAATTAAGTTTTGACTAATGACATCAGCTCCTTTAGACAAAGAATAATTGTTCAGAGTAAGGACAATAAAGTCCACCAGTTTTCTGGGGCAGGTAGGTCTGTAGTTCAGTTGGGGGCATTGATGAGCAAGTTACTGTTTTTGCTATGTCAGATTATATCTGCTATTTTAGGACAGTTTTTATTTTTGAAGACAGACCTAAGAGATAATGGGTTCACTAACTGACTGTGATTTTACTTTCTAATTCAGTACCCGGTCCTCCTTCTTTTCTGAGTGTGATGAACCATAGTTTGGACACTCTCACACTTAAATGGGGCCCACCTTTGAGCAACAATGGACGCCTTACTGGATACACCCTCAAATACCATCCAGGTAGGTGTAATCAATCACTTGATACACTTCAACCGTTTTTCTCTTTTACTTTCGTTTAGTCTTTTATTCTCCATCGCTGACTTCTTCCTGCTTTCTCAACAGTCAACACCTCAAATGAAATGGGGCCAGTCAAGGAACAGACCTTTCCAGCCAACGTAACTACCATCACCCTGAGCAGCCTGAACGTCAGCGTACTCTACAAATTTTACTTAAATGCTCGGACAAGACAAGGTTCCGGCCCTGATATTACTAAAGAGGCATTTACAGCCATGGATACTGGTATGTCTGGTGTGCTTTATGGCTCTTTTCAATACACATTGGCCCAGCGCCGCATGGCTCCACTCTGGTCAATCTCGCTCTACTCCGCACAAGAGCTGTTGTTTCCATTGACTCACTGATGGCAGGAGGTATGGCATAAAGCCCCACCTTCAGCTGAGGGCATTTTGCGCTGTGACAGTATTAGCCCCTACTGTGTTATGGTTCCGTGTGAGCCAACCAAACATGAGATAAGTTTCAAGTACAAATATGCAAAGTAAAATAAACACTCACCATTGCACATCATTTCATTTAACAGTGATTTATATTTCTGTAGTTGCTCTTTAGATTTTTGAGCTTTTCCTGGCACTGTAGTGTGCGGTAAAATCAGTGGCTTGTCATTCTCTCTGCTACCTCGGCGAACACCTTCTCATGCCACTAACATACAGCTGACCATGTCCATGGCCAATCAGTGAACATCAACCTGTTCACATCACATTTCAGCCCTGCTCAGCCCGTATGGGACCTACTGACCAGCAGGTACCAAGAAAGCCAGTACAGGGCCGGAGAAACCAGTAACAGAAACGGTCGCAAAACGGGCTGAGTAGAGTGGAGCTGTCCACGGAAAAGCAGTGTAAGACTGATGCTTTTCATTATTTAGCTGGAATTGATTCACACCAAGCTCAGTGTCTTACATCACTAGCCATAAGGCGACATTATAAAGTGTTAGAACTAAACCCCTATAGGAGATATTAAAGGTTCCTTGAAAATTGAGAACAATGAGGAGGGTCTGCTGTATTCCCTACTTATTTTTTTTCTTACTGCCCTTTTGTCTTTGTCTTTCCTTTTCTCTTTTAAGCTCTTATTCATTCCACTATACAGCCAGACAAAGGTAACACATGTGCCTCCAAACATGTTTGCATGCTATTTTTCTCCATTAGAAAACTAAAACAAACCCTAGTATTGTATATTCTCTAATTATATTTCGAGTTAAAACCAGATATTTATATATACTCAATAAACTGAAACGTAAACCTTTCTTTCTCCCTATGTGATATTAAATCAGACTAAAACTTTCCTGTTTTGAGTCATTTACAACTATCAAAATAATTTTTATTTGCTAAATGCCAAAAAAACGAGAGAGATATTTTGTGAGAATTGTTTGTGCTTAAGGTTTTACCTTAAAATACACCTACAGGCCAGTCCCAATTAACTCAGATGTTGGAAATTAACCTTTCAGAAGCTTGTCCATGACATCATCATCTGGGCTTTCCCACACTGTTTAAAGGCACAGTCATCTTACTTATGTTAACTTTTGACTCATAAAAGATTCTCTAACAAGGATTCTGGTAGTCCTTGCTGACCAGAAACAGGAAACATTTAGGTCTTCTTTAATCCCATACTGGGAAAAATAAGGTTATGTTTGTTTATGTTGTGCATGTAAACATATGTTTTTATTTGTATCTCACCTTTATGCACACTGCCTTGTTACTATGTTTGCAATCTTTATCTGTATCTAATCTAGCTCTTTAGTATATTTCACTGCTACCTCTTTGTCTATGATCTGCAACGTAGTAGAAGATTATTATATTCAAACCCAGTTTGTTTGCGTGTATGTCTTGTAATTCAGATTTATTTTTGTGTGGAGAAAACAATCAATCCAGTGTTTGAATGAGTTATAAATTGCAAAATTCAGAGGTACTACAAGATGTTTTAGCTCTGCTTCTCAGTACAGTATGTTACCTTTTGTCATGTGCACTGTATTTGTTTTGTCACTCTTTCCGTGTCCTTTCAGGCCCCACAGAGCCCCCTCATACAACCTTTCCCATCACTCAGTCTCTGCATCCCCCGCTTCACAAGGGTACAAGCACCTCCCATGTCCCTAACTGTCTGTCTACATATCTACCCTTACACTGAGTGCTGCAAAAACTGTTTTGTTTTAAAGCAGATCCCAAAAACCTACTAAAACAAATGCGACAAAACTTTTTATTTTATTATTTTATTTGTTGAGGACAGAACTTTAAATTTCAGTGATTGGTGAAAGTATATAAACATTCGCTGGTCACTTTCTCAAAGTTAATTTATAGTCATATATCCTGTCTTTTTACTGAAGGACTTACTTAGTTTTTTCTCTGATTGCAAGTTTTTAATCAACAATACCATTGCAGTACCATCAACTTGTTTTGCACACTATGCCTTGCAAAAAGGTTTAATATTTCTCAAAACTTTTTTCATGTTGCCATTTTGCAAACACAATCTGATGTTATTTTTAAACTGCATGTAATAGACTGACAAAAAGCAACATATGTTCTGAATAAATAATAATAAATAAAATAATAATAAATTGCATGAAATATTTTACATTTTAGTTTGGTTTCCTCTAACAATAAATGAGCTCAAAAATAACTAACAAATTAACAGAGATGGTGTTTGAAAGTGAGGTATTTTGGCCTTAGTTCCCTTATCTGATTGGTGCTCCGTAACATAGTCTTTACAAGAATTTGACGTTTGTGCAGCAACTACCAGATTTATTTCCTGCCTAGTGACAGAAATAGTAATAAAAAATAAAGACATTTGCACAAACAGTGACTTATAAAAAATTAAGTGTTTAAGTTAATGCTTAATCAGTTTTTTGTCCTTAAATTAAATTACTTTGCAGGCTTAAAGTTGAAATTAATTATACAACCAAAATGTAAAAGAAATTATTCTTTCTGTAGACTTCATGTGTATGAAAAATAACAAGGATGCTTTGACTTATTAGTAGCAATTGAAAGTTCCTTTAGTATTTTTTATCTTTTTTGACAATAACATAATTATAATCAAGAAAGTTCCAAGTGTGTTTTTCTATTTGACTTTCAAATAAAAGCAATATTTGTGCTTCCTTTTTTTGCTCAGTGCCTTCTGTTGGGCCTGTGTTTGGAACAGTTAACACATCTGTATCAGATGAAGGCCCAGTGATCAGTTGGGAATACTTTGGACACCATAAGAGTTTATTTGTGGAATATGTTGTAGAAAACAGTAAGGATTTTCCTTGCTTATTTATCTTCTGAATATCTGTGCATACATTTATTCCTAAAGTTGCCTGATTCTAATGCCTCTCCATACATTGCACCAATTCCAGGTGATGATGAATGGAAAAGGGAGTCAGTAAATGGTACACATTCACATACTATTAAAGGTCTAAAGCCGGGGACGTCCTATTGGGTGCGTGTGGTAGCTAGAGATGGAGCCAACCTGGCGGTCCACGAGACCACCAAAGTGTTGGTTACAGTGCCAGGTGAGGCGGCATGCCTCAGCATACAGATTGATTTTGTGCTTGGTTTTGACAGTTTTCTGTTATATTCAGTCATCTGTTGTTGACTGTAACATTCAGCCATGAACATAGTCATTTCTTAGTTTGTGTAGAGGTTGTCATCATTTACATAGGGTCATTTCATGTTAAGTGTGTCTTACCTCACATTTTTAATATTGTTCTTTTTTTCTCATGAGGATTTCTATAGGAGCTCTATATATTGTATTGAAAATTTGGGAGGAATTAGCAATTAGACCTACCTTTGGGGGTGTTTGGCTTAATATATCCTTAATAAAAACAAATACTTGCAGATACAGCACTGGGATTTATTCTGAACTAAAAAAAAACACAGCACATTTCAGAACAGCAGACTCAACAATAACATTTACTTTATGATGATATTAAGTTACATTGTATATGCCCTGCACACAGGGAATGTATATCAGAACTATACAGCTTTACCATGCACATAGACAATATGGCACAATTGTTCAAGGATCATGTTTTATTGTTTAGCATCCCTTTCTGGAAATACTTTACAACAGCAACTTACTCTTACAGGAATAAATTCACATTTTTAAAACAAGAACATCACTCAAGATGATGGTATTTAATTCCATCTTCAATCTTAATTGTGGATGTAAATAACATCCAAAAAAAGCTGGTACCCTAAATTATTAATTAATAAAATCATTATGAATTACATATAGAATAGTAGGTCTGATATAAATTATCAGCTTTAAATTCAGCAAGCTTAATGTTTAAAATACGTGATGTTCCAGTGAAGAATCCAATGAGGATTTTTTTGCTCCCGATTCCAGTCTGAGTACTACATTCACCTAATAAAGTCAATAGCACGTTAATGCTTAAACACTCAGCAGCCTTAAAGTGCAGGGGAACTGAAAACTACTGAAGACACTGAAAACTACATTTAAATAGTATTGAATCATTTCAATACTATGACAGATGACAGATTGTCATCTGTTCCTAAACATATACGGTATTTGACTTGAGACAAAGCTATTGTCTTCAATAAAAGCATACCTTGCTCCTGCTGACATTGTTTTCATGAAAGGCAGTTAGCTAACACGCTACACTTCACCTAAACATGTTTACCCTATTTTGACATGACTTGTTGATGATTTGACTCATAGCTTATTTTATTGTGTATCCAGTTAGTCTTATAACACTTGCGTAAAAGTTAACTTCACTGCATCACAAACATAGCATTTGGCTTTGAATGTTGTAAAATGTTTTGAATTCTGCTTCAGCTGACTCAGTTTTGTTAGACACAGTAACAGAAAATACAATTACAAAAGTGATTTGGAGTTGAGTTCAGTCAACTACTATGATAATGATCCTTTAAAAATGCCTTGATTTGGATCCTGATCCTATACTTAGGATCGGATCAGGACATTCCAAGTCAGAATTTTACTTTTCAAAATGAAGAAACTAAACAAAAGCGTACTTATTTAACAATTCAAAATTTTTTCATTAAAGCCTAACTCTAATACATGAAATAATTATTTTAAAGTGAGTAAATATCTTAACTTGCTAATTCCTCTCCATCCTTTTTATCTGTCATCTTCTATTGCCGAAATATATTTCCTCCCATTCCTCCAACTTTTTGAACTTATCTGACTGTACTAATTTAATTCCAAATTTTACATTTGCATTTTTTTGTTAGCTGTTACACGTAAGACCATAAAAAAACTTCAAGAAAAAAAGAACAAAATAAATGTCATGAAATTCCATGGGCCTAATGCATGTAAGATTAGTCATTACACTAATATCCATTGTTTTATAATGTACGTTCTTTTCACTTGGTCACTCTTTTTAGTGTCTAAACAAATTGCTGCATGTCGATCCATTTTATAATTTCATTTCAAAGTTTAAAGTCTCTGTTATCTTTAGTTTTGCTTTGAATGGAGAAAACCACACCAATGTTTAAGGATCCTGTTTTCATCATTCATGTATAGAGATGCACCAGGTTTTGTGGCAGATTTCTGGACTCCAGTTTGATAAAGCTTTTACCTACTAATGCCACTTTTATACAATTCTGATTTATCTTTAATACATTTAATTAACAGCATTCTAAATGTTTTTTACCACCTTCCTTCTGTGAGCATCCAATAAATATTAATAATAGTGTCAGAGGTGATGTCACACTGTGTGCCTGACAAGAACTTTTGTTTAAGCATCTGGTGGAGTTAGCAGTGCTAACTCTAAACAGCATTCTCTGTGTGTGTTTCATTAAAAAAATACCTTACCTTTGAGAAGTCCAAAAGGTTTTCAACATTTCTAAACCCAGCATGTTCCATAACAGACAGAAATTGAAAGCTCAGAAACAGACCAACTTTGTTGTAGTATGTTCCTGTTGTTTATTAATTAGCCGCTTCCTGTTTAAATATTACAGCCTGGATGAACAGAGGATATGTTTATGTAGACAACTATTTCTTTTAAATGACTTATGTTTTTTGTGCTTCCTAAGACTTTATTTTAAACCCCTTGCTGTTGCAGAAACGCTTTGAGTCTCCATCCTTCAGTAACAGCTTCCACACCAAAGTGTGTGTTTTTAGTGCAGCCTGTTTGCTTTTAATATGATGCATGCACCAACAGGAAAAATGTCACATTTTTAACATTCTAACCCAAGAGTTATTGGCAAGGGTCAGTCAAGCTGATAATCAGTGGATACCAGACCTCCAGCCCATTTATCGGTGCATCTCTTCACATTTCCTCAGTCAATTGTTCTCAAGTTCCTATTTTGTTTTTTTCCCATTCCCTCTCCATCTTTGTTTTCAGCTGTGCCCAACCGGCAGGTAGACATTGCCACACAGGGCTGGTTTATCGGACTGATGTGTGCCATTGCTCTCCTGATCTTGGTGCTTCTCATAGTGTGCTTCATCAAGAGAAACAAAGGTGGCAAATATCCAGGTAAAGCAGAGTTTACAGCAGTATACAATATCAGGGCATGTGTACATCAAAGAGTATATGGGTCAATATCACCATAAGGTGCCTTTGAGACTTCCCCATTTCCCCCAAAAAAGCAAAGATTTTCAATTGAACATCCTATTTATTGTATTTAGTAGATGCTGTTGGAAATACATGTTGCAGGTCAAGCTCCCACACTTTTTATAAAATAACTGCAAGCAAAGAAAGTACATGCAAACTGCATCATATTTCCACCCTGTCATGGACAGTAGAGTAGAGTAAATATCTTGTAAAAACAGACGTTTTTTTTGAAAAAACAGAATGTTACGGAAAGATTGCTTAGACACATCTCCAAACAGTCTCTCACTTTCTACAGAGACATTGCTCAATTCTGCAGTTGCTTGTGGTTCTGCTATTAGGCTAAGTACCTTGGTACCATGTTGGTACCTGTTGGTACATGGTACCAACAGATGTCCTCCCGGGGACTTGGCCAGTGGAACTTGTTTATGCCAGTGCGGTGCATACATTTAACTTTGACAGTGTTACCTTCTGCATCCTTGATGACACCTGGGTATGCCTCATTGTCGTAATCAACGACACACCACTGTCCAGTGTGTTTTGCCTCAATCCCCTCTGGTTTCCAAGGGTTATCTGGTGTCATTCCACATGCTTGGGACTCAGGTGAAACAGGAACATCAAATAGAGTGACCTCTTGAAGGTTGAAGCAGGGGCAGTTCAAAAAACCTGAGCTCACTGACACCTTCTTCTTTCCAGACTGTCTTTTTTCCATCTGTCCCTCTCTTTCTCAAGGTACTTTTTCTTCTGTCTGGATCAGCATTACGGCGTTCCCGATATCTCCTTGCTATCTCAGCTCTTTTTGATCTCATTCCTTGAAAAAGACAATTCAAAATGTTCTCTCACACACTTTGGCGGTCCAGGTAAAATAGGCTTGCCTTACCAAACTAGTCTTTTTGTTGCCGTTATCATCGAAGAAGTCCATATTGTCAAGTCTTGCAATGTATAATATGTACTGCTATAAAATGTAGTTTTATGTTTATATTTTAAAATACAGGAGCTGTTGTAATATATGTAACTTAACCTGCATATGGCCTAAACTATGCACATGTCCTTCCTGTCATGAACTATGCCGACCCTGTCATGGGAGGCATGCTGATAGGGTGGACAATGAGAAGGTTGACAGTTTTGGCTAATATAAAAATTTAATGAGTGGACATGGTGGACCTTCACTTAGCTGCACGATTCAGTTAGCAAGCTGACTGTTTACTGTTTAACAAATATATTTCAAATTTCTGAAAAGCTTTTATATTAATTGAAATTTGTCTATGACAGAGTTAAATACAGAGTTAAGCTTGACCGCATCCAACTACACACATAATATGATAAAAATGACTAAATAAAATAAGTGTAAATTCTTACTTTGCAACTAGCCACTGTTTCAGCCTTCAACGAAAAAAGACAAAATGCTGGTAGTGATGTCACTGAAAATGCGCAAGACTTATCGCATGTGTTATCCCATAATGACAGGGTGGACAGCAGTTTCAGGGACACGTGCAAAATGTTTAATATAATTATGAAAATATATATGATCAAAATGACTCATTTTATCAAAGAAAAGGTTGTGGACAATAAAACCATGTAAAAACAAAATATAATTTAACCACTTATTAAACACGCTATAGTTAGCAAGAACAGTGTGTGGGACATGCTAACGTCACATACATCCAATGAAAAAAAACTTTTAAAATTAAGGAAACATATTTTAAGAGACTTATCATTGTATTGATAATTGTGTAAACGTTTGACCATTTATAATAAGGCTTCAGAGTTTCATTATTCTGCTACATTTTCATGATGCCTAAGTGATTCTGATGCGGACACCAAAGGCACTCTATTGTGATACTGACTGGTATATTTAAATGGCCCTTATTATGCAACCTGCAGTGAAAGAGAAAGAAGATGCTCACCAAGACCCAGAGATCCAGCCTATGAAGGAGGACGATGGAACATTCGGAGAGTACAGGTGAGAAAAAAACGCTCTTAAGTCACAGAGTTAACAACTGACTTCAATAGAGTAATAATAAAAAAAAAATCAGGCCATTTGTATGTAAAACATGTTATGTTTTTGAGCTGGTGTCTCAGCTAAATTTGATTATGGTGACATAATGGCAATAAAAACTCTTGAATCTTAAATCTTATCAGGTTACAGAGACACTCCCCCTCACCTGGCTACATTTTCAAACGCTCCAAAGAGGCAAGGCGACATTCAAACTATGCTTTGTTTACCAACTTACCTTTTAATTGGCCATCTAATTGACTGTCTGATCCTAAAAGTTTTCATTAATTCAAAGCAGTTTAGCTTGTAACAAGTAATACCTAGTCTTGTACACTAACTAATTCTGAAATGTTCAAACTAATACATTATTAGTTTTTCATTAAGATCACCTGATTTAGCAAGTATAATTAAGAACCTTGACATAATGATTATAAGTTATAGATATTTAGATTATAAGGTATTTAGAGCTATAGTTTTCAAATATTTTAGTTACTTTGGTTTAACTTTTAAAGTAGTTTTGTTTTGTTTTCTAGTTTCCATTTGCATGCTTACTTTACAAAGATATATATTTTCTATGGCCAAAAACTCACATGAACTCAATGAAGTGCCGTGTATGTAAACTTGCATTTTTATCTTTTTTGCTTTGTGGGGTTTAGGTCAATGGAGAGGTAAGACATGCAATAAAAATAGCATGCACTTCATGCAACCCTTCGTTGCTTCTTAAGCGCTTTCTAACTTTAGTGGATCTATTTGCGGGGACAAACAACATCAGCTTATCTGGTCAGCACAGACCCTATTTACACCTGGCATTAAGAGGACAGTCATGTCAGTTTATAGCTCGTGGTTTATATTTAATAAGTTGAATAATAGTCTCATAAATTCAGACATTATTGCTCATTATTGCTCTCTCACCCTGTTAGTAGTTTATATCCTAAATAATTGCAGAAGTGTTAGAAAACTTCCTTTATGAATCAACCTGTACATTGATGAAAAGCACTCAATCTTATTGCTGCAGTTAGTTTTATAACCCAAACTTCTAAACTGTATATTAGAGAAATGCCTAAAAGACTTTAAAATCTGCTCAGTTGGGACTTGGGGGTGCATTTAAGGCTTTAGCACTAAACTCACTTTGTTGACAGTCGATGCAGATATGGCACAACTGAGCCTGTGCCTGAACTGTGCCTTCTACTTTTATTGGCACCCCTGGTAAAGAGCTATAAAAAAATCCCTTAAAATAAACGTATCTTTTACTACGGTTGCATAATTTCATAATATATGATTTTCGGCTTCCCTGAGGTATACATCTAATTTGACTGTTCCCTAGCTACTCTTCAAAATAGAGAGATAATGCCATTTGATCCTCATAGGTTGCAAAATGCCTACAAGAAAATGTCTACCTACCAAAATTTGAGGAGAGCAGGGCAAGATGCTTATGTGAAAAATTATCATGGGGGTTTTAGTGTAGCACAGGAGAGTGTTGTATTTACAGCTTTATACCAAACCATCTTTAAATTTTCTGTCACCAATCAGATCTCAGGCTTTCTACAGTTTTAAAACCATACTTTAACGGTATCCCCTAAAGTTAATACCATGTGTAACTGGGTCTGTACCATCTTAGTAAATTGATTAGCACAAAATGGTATGCTTCTACTTACTTTACCTTCATTATTTTAACAAATAATTATTTTTTATTTTAAATTCACATTCATTGAAAACCGGCTGTGTTGATATTATCCTTGAAAAGCTTGCATAAGAAAAGATTAGTTCAAGGTGTTCTTAACTGAAATGCAGCATCATAAAATAATTTCTGATTGCATTTGGATTGCTGCATGTTACCTACTGGCATATTGACTGAAATAGTTCTTATTC
Source organism: Crenichthys baileyi (assembly GCA_036173005.1). Classification (NCBI taxonomy): domain Eukaryota; kingdom Metazoa; phylum Chordata; class Actinopteri; order Cyprinodontiformes; family Goodeidae; genus Crenichthys; species Crenichthys baileyi. Next base: position 36,623 of record JAHHUM010002142.1, on the reverse strand, counting down.
AGGCACATTGTAACAAGTTGAATAGCACGCACGTGCAACATTCTCTCCAACAGCGCACAGGCTTCAAATTACAGCACTAATGCTATACATTATACGTTTATCTAGCTGAGCTGCTCCACTGAACAAGTACAGTAACATGAAATGTGTTATAAAGAACTTACAGTTTGTTTTTGTGCAGTAATCGTTCCAATCTTTGTTAAATGATAGATAGAAAGAAATAAACTCTATCTATCTATCTTTCTTTCTTTCTTTCTTTATTGGCCAGTACAAATTGGAAAAATTAACTGAAATCTGAATTCTGAGGTCAAAATTCAGAATGGCTGCCTTGACTATAAATTGACTGTAGTTGCTTTTTTGTTTGGTTTTATTTTGTTTAATCTTTGTTGCACTGTACTGTGCAACCTCCTTTGCTGAATTTATACTTTGTTAATGACAATGCAGAGAATTGCATTGTCATTATCATGTGTTGGTAATAGCAGTTGCCTTGGTTATGGAGAATATCAAAAGGAAAATCCCACAATGTTCTCCAACAGGCTTCCATTGAGGCATTTCTGATCAGTGTGCCTATATGATGGAAAGGTGATTAATTAGTACACCATACAAATTGAAAACCAACCTAGTTTTAGTACACTTATGATTTGCCATCAAGAAATGCAAGCATAACATCTATCTTGTAACACTTGTGCAGTGGAAAAGCCAGAATGTGACTGTGTATTAAAGAGCCTATTTGAATTTCTATGAATTTTCAGTGAACCTTCGCTCCTTTATCTCCTTTATCACACCCTATAACAGTGACACAGAGGACCACAAGCCACTGAAGGGCAGCCGGACACCTTCCAATGGGACGGTGCGGCGCGACGAGAGCGACGACAGTTTAGTGGACTACGGGGAGGGCGGGGATGGACAGTTCAATGAGGATGGCTCCTTTATTGGCCAGTACAGTGGCAAGAAGGAGAAGGACACACACGAGGGTAATGAGAGTTCGGAGGCGCCGTCACCTGTCAACGCAATGAACTCGTTCGTCTAATAGGGCTTGCCGCCTGGCTGCAGCGGTTGCTACCACCATCCCTCGTCAACCTGGCAAATGTGACCATCCCGGTGGTGACAGTTGCTAAGGCGACAGCTGTTGTGGACACCTACGTTTACCCCGTAGTAGCCGTCACTCTGGTGGTCAAGGCTAACTTACACTAAGACTGCTGACATGTCCTCATCTCCACACCCGTCAGCCCCAGTCACACTGTGACCTCCCAGTGAACACACTCTTAAATACCCCCCACAACCACAAAAAGAAGAAAAGAGGAATGTTTGGAATAAAAGAGACAGCAAGCAATAGCGAAAAGCAGATAAAAATGTACCAGAGGGGGTTTTACCACTCAGACTGAACATAAGTGTGGCCAAGTGTATGTGTGTGTTAGTGATCTCTTTACAAACTTAATAAATATAACAAATATATATATATATTTGATGGAAGTATGGCATATGACCCGCAGGCAGGCTAATATAGGTAAATCACATTCATAAGCATCTGCATGGAGCAAATCGTGTGTCTGTTAAGCATTTAACTTTCTTCTTGTCATTTTTTTTTGCAGAAGTACGCTGCGTCTTACACTGTATTTGGTGCACGCCTGTGAGCCAGGGTGTTATTTTCTTATTTGCAGAAAAGTGTTATATGGTGTTTGACATGTAGAAGAAAAAATGGCAGCAGTGGTATTGTGAACCCAGCTCCGAAAAGTGTGACTCAAAGTAGAAGCTAGTAGATGTTTTTATTTCACTATCTTTCTTTTTTTTAATACAGAGGGACTTTTTGAACATGTGTGATATAAAAGAGAAAGAAAGCTATATATCGAGGTCAGGTGTGTCCATTCGTGCTGCCTGAGAACCTGGAAACAAAGAAGCAGAGAGCCAGCCTGGTGTCCCACACTAAGACCCTTGCTAAAACACTCACAACCATTAAACTATTTAATTTTCTCACGTTGCAAACGTATACTTCAATGCATTTTGTTGGGATTTTATGGGAGAGACCAACACAAAGTGATTCATAATGGGGGAAGTAAAATATATGACACATGGTTTTCAAAATATTTTTACAAATGAAAATCTTAAAAAGTGGCATGCATTTTATTCTGGCCCCTGATTCAATACTTGGTTGAAACACATTATTTGGGGGTATATCTCTACCAGCTTTACAACTCTAGGGACTGAAACTGCTCCCCGTTCTTGGCTACCGCTGCAAAACAAAAAAAAAACAACATTCCCTCATCATGATTGCGTTGTCATGTTATCTTCCTACCACACATAGTCTAGTTTTCATGTAGACCAAGATGTTCAATAAGGGTTGGCCTTGCTTGCTGGAAAAAAAGCATTCCCACATTATGATGTTACCAGAATCATGTCTCACTGTGTGGATAGTGTTTCCCAGGGTGATTTGTTATGTTAGCTTTCCACCACAGTGTGTTTTGCATGTTGGCCAAGACGTTGTCTAGTGCTTATGCAATTGTGCCAAACTCCTTCCATTTTCAGTTAAAGTTAGTCATCATGATGCCATTTGGTAACTAATTTTCTCTGACAAACCTATGAGGCTTTGACAGAACAACAGTGTTTCTGCTAAAATTACATTTCCCCCATGTGGCTGAATCTATGACTTCTGAAGGCAAGTGGTGACAGTTGGAAACTCTGTTGACTTTTAGCAAGAGGTTCCTGGGTTCAAGGCCTAGCCAGGCTATACATGAGTTATTTCCAGGTATTCAGCATGTTAAGTTTCTGGCCCCTGTAAGTATCTGGTGTCATAGTTGGGTTGCTCTGTAATGAACTGAGACCATCTAGGGTGCATTCACCTGTTACCCATTGTTCAAAACAAAGAAAACTAGATTTCATTAGGTCTCTAGCCAAGACCTACAGCATGCGCTGGGGCGGTTCGCAGCCGAGTGTGAAGCGGCTGGAATGAAGATCAGCTCCTCCAACTCCAAGGTCATGGTTCTCGACCGGAAAAGGGTGGCTTGTCCTCTTCAGGTTGGAGGGGAGTTCCTGCCTCAAGTGGAGGAGTTCAAGTACCTTGGGGTTTACCTTGGAGTGAGGGAAGAATGGAGCAGGAGATCAACAGATGGATCGGTGCGGCTGCTGCAGTAATGGGGACGCTGTGCCGGTCCATTGTGGTGAAGAGAGAGCTGAGCCGTAAAGTGAAGGTCTCGATTTATCAGTCGGTCTACATTCCTACCCTCACCTATGGCCATGAACTTTGGCTCATGACCGAAAGAACGAGAACGCTGAAATTAGCTTCCTCCGTAGGGTGGCTGGGCACTCCCTTAGAGATAGGGTGAGGAGCTCAGCCATCCAGGAGGAGCTCGGGTAGAGCTGCTGCTCCTCCATATCGAGAGGAGCCAGTTGGGGTGGCTCGGGCAACTATACTGGATGCCTGCTGGGCGCCTTCCACAGGAGGTGCTTCAGGCACGTCCCTCCCCAGGACACCCAGGGGACGATCCAGGACTAGCTGGAGGGACTATGTCTCTCAGCTGGCCTGGGAACGCCTTGGGTTCCCCCCGGAGGAGCTGGAGGAGGTGTCTGGGGAGAGGGACGTCTGGGTGTCTCTACTGAGTCTGCTGCCCCCGCGACCCGGTCCCGGATGAAGCGGAAGACGACGAGTACAAGTACGAGTAGATTTTATTTTGAGGTATCAGAGCAAAAGGGGCAAAATCAAATGTACAACACACTTCTCTTATTTTTCATTTGCAAAAAATGTTGTATACCACTCACCCTTAACCTTCCACTTTAAAGTTATGCACCTTTTGGATTAGCTATATATATTAAAAACTTTGAAGTTTGAGGTTGTACTGTGCCAAAACCCCAAAAACTTTAAGGAGTATGAAGACTTTCGCAAGGCACTATAGTTCTAAACAGCCTATTTGTAGCCTCATGGTTTCTGCCAGAATTTATTTCTTATTGCATTTGCTTTGCTTTTGTTACTGGACACTAATGAATGATCCAGAGTCACTGTTGAGTGCTTCCACCCAGAGTCATGGTTGCTTTGTAAACCCTGTCAGAACTCTCTCACCTTTACATTAATTTCACTGGCATTAATCCTCATGCCTTTGTTTTATATATATACTTACAGAAATATTCTAATTGTATAAGCTTACTAAGCATATCGATGGTAGTTTTTGGATATTTATTTATATGTTGATGATCACAAAGCTGTCAGCATGGTTTCTAGTGCCTTTGTAGAAAACAGTGACCTAGATCCACAGTTCAAGATGTTCAAAGCTTCAACAAGGACACCTCACAAAGAAAGAGCCCTCAAGACGCAGCTGATGATGATGGCATTTCCTGCCAGGTAATATAACAAATTTGACCATTTTGCAAGCTACAAAGGAGTGAGAAATTAAAGAAAAACATGAACTGATAGTGTCTGAGGTGAGTGAAAACATTTGTTTCCCTAGATACGTTATTCAAGAGTTTCTACAAGGATGCTCCTGTTTGTTTCTATGGGTGGTCATTGAAACGTATAATGGATTTTAGCTGATGTAAAAACCCAGTTACTGCATCTTGATTTCTTTAACATTTTTGAAATAATAATGTTTCTTAAAGTTGTTCTAGTTATATTTTTTTGTTGGGGTGGTCAAAGTTCCTACACATGGCTAAAAGCAGATCTCAAAAGATTTTTTTACAGTTGCACAATGGCATTAACTGCAAGGAATCTACTTTAACAATAGATCATTCTGGCAGTGTTGACAATCATATTTAGCTCCCATCCCCTCATAAAATCGTAGCTTCTTGCTGAGAGTTTAGGAATTCTGAAACTGGCAATTTGTATGAAACCTTAGATCCTGCATTTATTTCAAACATTCTCTTCTTTACACATTCATCAAAAACCTACATTAAACTACTGCCAACCTCTTCACCAGACAACTGCCAGTGTGAACCAGATTCACCACCTTGTCGAATCCTATTGTTACCTTCACTATTGGAAAAATAAGTTGGGAAAATTACAATACTGAATGTGGATGAAGTGTATCTGTTTATGTGAATGAAAATACTGTTTGTGTCATTTCAAAGTGAGAATGCAGTGGTGTCTTCAATTTATGCATTTTTCCTTACCTTCTGCAGTACATATTAGTCTGAGTGCAGGATTCATGTTTTTGCTAATAAAATACAGGTGTGCATGTTTGGGTACACGGACGTGTGCCACACATGCATGCTGCTGTGAAATGCGTGCGTGTGTGTGTGCGCGTAAGAAGTGTACACTGCTTAATGTTTTTCCAATGTGTGTCCTGTAGTCTGCTCCTCCTGGACACAGGAGTAGTTTTTGTTTGTTTTTTTAAGCATTTTCATGTCTTATCATAACTTGCATCAAGTTTTTAAGTAACAACATGTCAGAAAACCACGTGTAGATATACATTTTCTGTTTATTGTAAATAACAGTTTGATTTGGGCGTAGATGTGTTAAGATCAGAGTTGGGATGGGGTGAAGGAGTTAGACTGTGTGGAATTAGAGTACTTCTAGTTTTCACTCTTTGATTGGTGTGAATTTCTTTTTATTTTTATTATTATGGTCAGGTAAACATGTTTAGCCTACAGTATCGGGCATCACAGCTGATGATTTAACTTGTGACTGAGCTCTTGTGACACCTGTATTGTTTCGATTTCTGGCAGTTCATGCACAATTTATGCATTTTTGTATTTAATATCTATAAATATTTTAAGAAAACAGCACACGGTTAAGCGGACTATTTTTTGGAGGTAAATTCACACATCTAATTTGGACAACCAGGCTGTCCTCAATTAGAAGTCCTTTTAGGATCGCGCATTGGGAAATAAAAAATACTACTAACTTGGAACATACAAATAGATGGCATGGAAACTTTAGCTAGTGCATTTGAGTATGAATACTCTGGAAACAATTTTGCCAGCTGAAACAGTAGGGTATGCAGTATATGATAAATTATGACATTCTGGTTAATGTTAAAGCTACATGAGAAGCATGATAGGCTGCTTGATGGTTTACTCTACAATATAATATTGCAAAATATTTTGTATTTTAAATGAAGTAAAAAGATGAATAAATGTTTTCAGGATTTCAAATCAGTTTATTTATTTTTTTTGTATTATTGCTGCAGTGCAACATGTAAAAATGTGTGATTTGGCTCCACCCAGTTTTTCAAAATCTCACCTAATTAGTTGTTTAACCATGGGTTTAGATAACTCATTCATCAGAAAAAACTTATAGCTTTATTTACATTGTAAAAGTATTCAAGCCCCTTGAACATTTTGTTACATTTTCTTTTTTCAATTTGGATTTAGGGCAGGACTTTGACTGGACCATTATAACACATGACTTTGCTTTGATTTAAACCCTTTCATTGTAGCTCTGGCTGTTTTCCTGGTGAAAGGTGAATATCAGATTTAGACTAAAGTCTTTTGCACTTTCTAACATGTTTTCCTCCAAAATTGCCTTGCATTTTCTCGTCCATAAAGCCTGATTTGCTGAGTGCACAGATTCTTCCACCTAAAACGTGGATCTCTGCAGTTACTTCAGAGTTGCCATTGGCCTTCTAGCTACTTTTCTCATTAATGCTCTCTTTCCTTACACCTAAGGTGGACGGCCATGTTTCAGTAAGTTTACAATCTTGCCATGCTATTCTATTTCAGGTGATGAATTGAACAGTGTTCAATGTCCATTGTTCAACAGTGTTCATTCATGTTCTCTGAAAAATGGTGTTGGCCTTCACAGGATGGCTGCATTTTATTTCAGAATCAGAATCAGCTTTTTTTCCACATTTGTACAGACAAACAAGAAATTTGTTCTTATATAGGGGTATCAGAAACTTGACACCATGTATTTTTTTTCTTTTCCCTTCTTAACAACTGCTGGGAAACCAAACAAAAATCAATAGAGTTCTTCAGGTTTGTATTTAAAATCCATTGATATTTCAGAGTTTATTAACCCATGCACTATAACAGTGGTTCCCTGAGTCTCTTCCACTGTCATTTTATAGATTATACGCTAAAGGATTTGGGTACAACCATGCTATAACAAGCTTCCAAAACCTTTGGATAAGAAACAGGGCCACAGCACCATAGATCCTCCATTGTATTTAAAAGTAGGCAAAAGGTGATTTTCCTTAATAATCTTTTGTTTGTCTCCAAACCCACCTTGAGTTTGTCTTGCTGATAAGCTTTTTCTCATCTGCCCGAACAACTGCTCGGCATGTAGATAGCTTATAAAGTTTGTTATGCAGACTTGGTGACCTAAAGATGACACTCTTAATGTCAGTACCTTAAAAGTGACATTTGGAGACTGTTTTTACCTGCTGTACCATCCTTCTTATGGTAGCAAGGTAAATCCGATTTTTCATCCAGCGTAGAGGCTAGTGGCTAAAATAAAACAGTCTCTATGTTATATCATAAACAGAGTAATGTGTTCATATTCATTCATAATTAAAATTTCCTCTAAACTGAAAGACTTAAAATATTAAACTGTAAATTAAACAAAAAAATATTTAATTTACATTTATTCTAAAGGGATTCATTAGAGGTGCCAATATTTACCACTGATTACTTGATAAAAGAGTAATTTCTTCACATCAGAGGTTTCTCCACTTAAATGTACTCAAAATAATGGTTGGATTTTTCAATATTTTTCTATTACTGCTGCTGTAATTGAAAAGATAAATTTTATTAGGATTGCCAATATATAAGTTTGGAATTGTAGTAGCTGCTGGGTGAAATATTCATTTGAAAAAAAAAATCTGTATTATAGAAACTAAATTAAACGGGGAACATGTAGTTACCATACCATACAACTTTATCTATAAAGCACATTAAAAAAGCAACAAGGCCAACTAAAGTGTTGTACAATAAAACAAACAAGCTGAGGACCCTAAATAAAATACATAAATCAGCAGGGGTAAAAAAAAAAAAAGAAAATCGCAATGACCAAAAAATAAAAATACAAAATTGTTAAGTACAGCTCACACTGGGTGGAAGGCCAGGGAATTAAACTATGTTTTTAAACGAGAGAGGGAGCCTGCCTATAGTGGTAAATCATTCCACAGTTTTGGACCTGCAACAGAAAAAAACTTCCAGAAAAACCCTCTCAAATCCTGAAGTAGAATGTCCTACCGTGAGGATGTAACCTTAATTGCTCTTGGGTCAAGCAGCAGGAGTGGAGGAGAGTTAAATTCTGTACTCAAACCCAACTGAGATGCTGTGCCATGATCTTAAAAAGATGGCTTATGCTCGTAACCTTTGGTTGTGGCTAGATTAAAACAACTCTGCAAAGAAAAATGGACCAAAACCCCCTTCACAGTTATGTAAAATACTATTTGCCCTTTATTTGTGGCAGTTGTTGCATCCAAGGGTGGTACAACCAGTTATTTGTTTTAGGGGATAATTACTTTTTTACTAAAGGCCTGGATGGCTTGGATACTTTTTGCCCCTAAATTAATTCAATTGTCATTTGAAAACTGCATTTTAAAACTATTTACTCATTAACTTTGTCTCATATTAACACTTATGATCTGAAACATTAAAGTGTGACAAAAACAACATAAAACGAAGAAATCTGTAAATGCACAAATACTTCTGTCGACCCCTTTTTTCATTTGCATGAGCCTTCGCCTGTGTGAGATGCGCAGCTGCATCTGTTCTGCATCCCTCCCATCATCTCCTTCTCATGGACCAATCACAGCCACAGCGTCGCCGCCCTCCTGACGTGACGCTCTCATCCAATAGAAAAGTTCGGTCTGAACGGGACGCTCCGGTGGGTAGGTTGTGTCTGGGGCCGATGCGGTTCGGGTCCAGGTGTGCCATGAAAAAAGCAAACTGATTTTCTTTTTTTTCTTCCCTCTTCATCCCGTCTCAAAGGTAAGACTGACTCGCCTCGTCGTGCCTCAGCTTGTGTTAATATATGTGGAATGTCTTGGGGCGTTATGGTGCTGAAGTGGACCGGCTCTGGAGTACCGCAATGCAGAGCAACGAATTACCGGTGCCACTCCGGCGTCATTAGGGTGAGGTGATGTAAGGAGCTGCGCAGCTACTTTTAGAGGCTTTATTTGGACGGCCTTCTTAGAGTCATCGCTATTTGAAAAATCACTTATTTTGCAGTCAGAGTTATAGACTTCACAGCATAAACACATGAAAACAAGAAAGTAAAGGCAGGTAGGATACACAAGGTTAAAGTGGCAGATGCTGCTAGGGCGAAGGCAGCCGCTGAATGCATCGTGTCATCAACAGATTAAGTGGCAACTCCCTCAGTACCTAAATACACAAATGCATCTTTTCGCAATCATTTTATTACGGTCCATATAATGTTTATTTTGTATTTCCTGTAATATTCTCTAAAGATTGCGAAATGTTGTTGTACTAATGTACAGAAGCTCTTTTTGTAAACAAAATATGTAAAAAAAAGTTTGACAGTTACAGTGATGACAGATAGCTGATCATTTCTTTATGTATTGTTCTTTTCTGGATTGTCAAGAAAAGAAAGAAGAAGAGTAAAAGAGGGGATAATTTCTCCTTAAAAACTGATTTAAAGGATATTTCGTTTTTTTGGTAAAATCAATAAAACTAATTTTAAAAACACAAAAGGTTTGTCACCTATAGAAAAAAAATACAGGCTGTGGTATGTTCCTTTATTAGTTTTGTTATTTTTGATGGATTGAACAGATCAAATACACACACCCAAAAAAAAGCTTCCACCTGCAGACATGCCTCTGGTGACATCATGTAAGGCAACTGATCAAAGTTCTTTTGAGTCATAGTTGTCTTTTTCATCTTTACTCACATATTTTCATTCAAAATTCTTTAAATTGTGTTTCCATGTAATCTTTACAGCTGAAGCAAAACATTTCAGTTGAATTGGACAACACAGGGTGGGTTTTAAGAGAAATTGGGAACAGTTGAAAGTGTTTGATGAAGAGAACCAGAGCAGACTTCATTATTGAAAATATCCAACAGTCTGTTTGAGCACAGTTTTTATTTAAAAAATCAGATGGTCTGGTTGATGCAACTGTAATCCTTCAAAGTCTACTGTATGTCGAAATCTGTCAAAAACGGTTGTGCACCATAATGTTTGCTAATAATGGCAGCTTATCAGCTCAATTGTTGCCTCTTTTGATGTCATCAAACCAAAAGCACACAAAGCAGAATTAACAGTTTTGTTTTACACAAAGCTATTTAAAACTTACTACTTGTTCAAATCTGCAGTAAAAATCTGTCATTACTCAGGTGGGGTTTCTATTGTCAGTGTACATTTGTTAATGTAAAGTAAATCTATACATGCCATACTACTGGTTTAATATATTCAGCATTTTGCACAATGGAATTTGTATATTTTTTTAGTTGTTTTTTTTTTAATCTAAATGAAATATATGATTTATATCTAGGAATAAGGAAGACTTATTATTCTCTGTTTTAAGTTCAGCGATTACTCTGACAGTGATTTCTTGGAGCCAGTCGCTGAAGCACTAGGCTCGGCTTAATACGTGTGACCTAAATTTCATGGCAGGGAATCCAAAGAGGATCTGTGATAGGATTACCGTCAGAGGGAAATGCATGAAAACACTCTCGGATGAATTGATCAGAAATTGCAATTTAATAGATTGTTGCAGCTATAAGCTATAAATATATATTTTCACGTTTTTGCATCAGTTAGATTTGTCCTGTGATGCATTATTATTATCGTGGAGATCTGATATAGCAGGTTTTGCTTTTCCATGCTTTCAGACAGAGGACATATTGACTTGCAGTGGCACAATACATGCAGCTAAGTGCTGCGTGCTGTAGCAATGTTAGTGTTGAGTCATCAAGCCTGCCCGAGGACCCAGTGCTGCAGTCTCTCCTTTGTATTGGATTGCACTGCCTCTAATTGTGGCTCTTGGCAAAGAGTAAAAAAGATGGTTCTTTTGCATTTTTAGCATTCTGTCAAAATTTATTTATTTTTTGTCCTCTGCCTTTAACACCAAAAATAGCTTTGGAAGTACTCGGCGGCTGCTAACTAAGAAGTTATCCGAAATTGTTACTCTCTTGCATTTCATCTCTGTATGAGATGAGTGATAAGATCCCCAGGCTTTTTTGTGATCCTAGACTTTTAACAAATGTGTTACTGTGATGTAGAAAATTAAGGTTTTACTTGATGCTTCTCCTTGAATAGGTTTTAGCTTTAATTTCACTCACACTGGATGCTGGTAGAGCCCATCTTTAGAGATGCACAGATCAGAATTCTGTGGCCAGTTACTGATCTACAATTTTTGTAAAGCTCGGACTTGCTGATACTGATTTTAGCCAATTATGAATTGTCTTCAACACTTAAAAGTTCATCTAAGTAAGTTAGAATATCAACAAAAAGTTAATTAATTTCAGTAATTCAATAGATACATTAAACACAGGCTGATACATTTCAAGACTTTAGTTAATTTTGATGTTAACTGCTTACAGTCTGGAGTTTCCAGTCAGTGATGATTTGGGGACCCATGTCCTCTACCCTTGTTGGTCCACTGTGCTTTATCAAGTCGAACCAGGACATCATAAAGCCCTTTATGTTCCCTTCTATTGGCTTGGGGATTTATTGAGATGCTGATTTCATTTCTCACCTGCCCACACTGCCAAAATTATCAACACTTGCTTTGAGTGTCTATATAGTATCATTGTGCTTGATTGGTCAGCAAACTTGCCTGACCTAAACCCCATATAGAGGAAGATGATGGATACCACATTCAACAATTCAGATGAGCTGAAGACTGCTGTAAAGGCAACCTTTGCTTCCTGGACGCCTCAGAAGTGCCATCAGCAAATCGCCTCCATGCCACATCTCATTAATCCACACAAGATTCACAAATGTTGGAAACTTGAAACTGGCCAGCCTACTAACAATACTTTAGGAGTGTGTCAATGACTCATCCAGGAGGTGACAAAAGAACCCAGAACAAAAAGTAAAGCACTACATGCCTTACTTGCCTTTTAAACAATCTTCGGTACATGTTGTTCCTAGATATATTAGCGTATCTGATTTGTAAATCATCATCTGGCACACAAAACATAGACAAACCAAGCTTTCTTGATCTATTATGAATTTTAATCAGAAGTCTAGTTCACAAATTGTTAGTCAGAAACTCTTTTGGTTGTATATGGTAAATGGTAAATGGACTGAACTTATATAGCGCTTTTCCAGTCATACAGACTGCTCAAAGCGCTTTACACTGAAGCCACATTCACCCATTCGCACTCACTAACGCTCACACATTTATACACCGATACGCAGATCCCTTGTGCTTTCTTTGTATTTTGCTGTGCAACTTTCCCGCATGATGGTTGCATTCTGCTATATATAGCAGTGCCCCTCTGTATCTGTTTTGATCTTAAACCTCTGCCTGACTGTTTCATACTGAGTGAGTGCACAACGAGACACATCTAGTGAGCTACTGGAAGGTCTTGGTGTTTGAGTGCAGGCAAGCACGTCTCAGTATTTGTGTTTTCCTGTGTGAGGATTTAGCTCTGACAATTTCTGGTGAGTCACTGACACCCTGAATCATTTAAATGTATTACCTCACAATTCCTTCACTTACAGACCACAGTATATGAGGCTGAAGGACATTATATTTAAAAATGTACTCAGCAGCACAGGAGCACCTCAGGGGACTGTGATGTCCTCTCTTCTTTTTACACTGTAAACCTCATATTTCTGCTACAGTTCAAATCTGAATTATGCCACATACAGAAGTCTGCAGACGATCGATCTGTCTCTGTCTGTCTGTCTGTCTGTCTGTCGCAGCTAGGTCAGCTTAGAGTATTTCTGTTGTTGAAAGTCTCACAGATCACCCTGCTTATTCATGTCTAGGTTCATATAAACAGCATTTAAAACATTTTCTCTTGCCATCCTCCATTAAAATGGCCATAAAACAGTTACACTAAGAACTGAGGCAATGTCGTATGTAAGATTAGTCACTGCAAAACAGCGACTAATCTCTTTTTTTATATAATTATAAGACTTTATGATTATTTATAAAAAGTATTTTGGTTAAAATTTTAAATAACGTTTAGTTTCTTATATTAGCAATTAGCACAGTTAATGTAGCTAGCATCACTAAAACAGCAATCTATGTGTGTATCTCCTAAAGAAACATAAATTAAAGATTTACAAAAGGCTGCCAACATTTCAAATTCCAACACGTTTCATAATAAACAGAGGTGTAAAGCTTGATATGATAAAATATGCTTGGCCTTACTGTTACAGTATCTGCTTAAAGTCTTGCTCTCTCTCTCTTTCTTGCAACCTGAATGAACCACAGACATGTCTTAAACACATGATTGAAAATGTAGTTTCTCTATAGGTTTGTACACTTCTGGGTTTCCTCTGATTTTAAGTTTAAACTCGTCACTGCTATAATAAATAGCTTTGAGTCCTCAAGTAGTATCCTCCACATCAAGAAGTGTTGTTGTCAGAATAACCTGGTTGCTCTTAAATTTGATGCATTTACTGACTAGAAAAATATCACATTTAAGCTACCAAGCAACTATTGACCAGTCAGGGGTATCAACCTGAATATTAGCTGGAAACAGTTAGCTGATTTACATGTATCTCTGCAGACAAAATCATATTAATCTAAATTATATACTCAGCTGAATAAAAATATCTTGGTCTCTTTGTTTTGGTTTCTCTTTCCAGTTCATGCCCTGTCCATCTACCTACTTCCTTGCACCCGTCTTTCCACCCATCTGATTCACGAAGTTGCAAAGACTCTGCCTACTGACCGTCATGGCTTCCACAGCTTTATTATTGCTATGCCTCCTCTCCTCTGTGCCCTTCACATGTAAGACTAAACCACTGAATCTATAACAATGATAAAATTACACAAGAATGATTGCAGTCAAGTGCAAACTCAATGCATTTTAAAGGTGGCATGACAATGTTTCCTCTTTATTAGTGGCGGTCTTGTTTGGTGAGCCCAGAATATATGGAGGTGAGTTAAAAATATCAAGGTTTATTTAGTGAGGTTTTAAAACATTAACTGACATTTTTTTTTGAAATTGTCTCAGAGGACGCTACCGGTTATGGTCCCATTTTTGAAGAGGAACCTATGGATGTGGTCTACACCGATGACTCGCCTGATAAGAGAATCTCCATGAACTGCAGGGCACGTGCAAATCCTCCAGCTACATACAGGTAAGCAAAATATTTTTGTGTGTGTGCATCTGCACAGTATCTCTGGCTCACACACCACAAACAATGTTTTTCCCAAATAGGTGGCGCCGGGATAACTGGGAAATCAAACTAATGGAGCAACCTGATGAGCACTACAGCCTAGTTGGAGGAAACCTGGTTATCACTAACCCAATCCAGAAGAAACATGCTGGGACCTACACGTGTGTGGCAAGGAATATCTACGGCACTGTTCTCAGCAAGGAGGCCAGGGTTAAGTTTGGATGTGAGCATGTCACACATTGAGCATACAAGTTTGCCTTTTAAAAAAAATACATGTTAGGTCAGTTTTGAACCCTGTTTCAATTATTTCATAACAGTATAAGTAAATTGAAATCATCGTTTGTCAAAGCGAGTGGGAAATGTCCCCCTGATTGGTACGAATTTCTGCATGGTTGGTAAGCAATGACTTGAGGCAAAAGGTGCCCAAAAAAGTCTGCAAAGAAGCCACAAAAATAAAAAAAGTAGGAATCTGCAAAAAGTCGAATGTTTAGCAACAACAAACATCAGATATCTTCTCTACAAAAGAGATATTAGTTTACATACTTTTTCTTTTGCCTTGCATACCTGCACAATGTCTTTGCTGCAATATCATCTCAACAGTTTTGATAACCAAATATTTTTGAGGAAATGGCTCTAATTTGCTGTTTTGTTTGATTGTAAAATAATTTATTCCCTTATTGTAATCTGGAAGGCAGCCATTTTGTTGTGCACAGACAGACATTACTTATTTAGATTCCGACCACTTTATTAGACCGAATGGGCAATTCATTGGTCACATTGTAGTCTATACATTCATTAAACTGGAAGCAGAGGTGATGTAAGAGAGCAGTCAGATAGAACTTTTAGAGAGTTGACATTTTAAACAGTCCTCAGCGTCTTGTATTAGCATGATAAATGAACTAGCATAACTAATATATGGTGAGGCAAGTTTATTTGTATAGCACATTTCAACAATAAGACATATCAAGGTGCTTTACATGATGAAAAAATAAGAGAACAAAAAAACGTACATTGCAGTGGCATAATGAGGGAAAGTATAGAAAAGTTGGACTACAGGCTGAAATAAATTATGTTTCAGTTAATAGATAAAACAGTTAAAGGCAACTCTAAACAAATTTAAAAGAACTCAGGGTGATGTTTCTCTGCTTTCTTAGTTTTAGTGAGGATGAGGTCAGCCGTGTTCAGGATCAGCTGCAGCTGTCTGAAACTTTTTAGTCAGACTTGTGAAGACAGTTTCAGTAATCAATTCAAGTAAAGGTAAATGCATGGATGAATTTTTTGAGATCCCGCTGGGACATTAGTCCTTTAATCCTGTAAATATTCTTTAGGCGATAGATGGTCAACTTAGTAATAGTCTTTATGTTCCTCTGTAGGTTCAGGTCCATTAG
Organism: Crenichthys baileyi; assembly: GCA_036173005.1. Lineage (NCBI taxonomy): Eukaryota > Metazoa > Chordata > Actinopteri > Cyprinodontiformes > Goodeidae > Crenichthys > Crenichthys baileyi. The sequence goes on along the minus strand of JAHHUM010002142.1, from coordinate 21,041 downwards.
AGTCCATCACTACACTCAGATTGGGGCCTGATCTGTGGCTTCTAGCTGTAGTAACTGAAGCTGTGTGCTGGCTCTTGAATGCTCCTCATTTGGTCCAAAAATAATTACTTCAGTTTTGTTTTTATTCAACTGAAAAGAATTATGGCACATCCATGCATTGATTTGTTCTATGCATCTACCCAACGCTTGAATGAGGTCGTGGTCACCTGGGGCCTTACGTACAAAAGACTGCACAGTCTTCATTCTAAACGTTTGCTGTAGGGAGAAATTCTAAAACTTGGTGCACTCGGTGCACAAAAAAATTCAGATGTACAAAACTGTGCGCACACATGCCACCGCACATGTAACCTTCATACATCCCAATTTGCGGTGGATTTGACGTAGCTGCACGTGGCACTTGGACCCCCCAGTCCCCTCCCCTAAATACATATGCAAAGTAGTACAAACAGCTGGAAGTCACCCATCATGTGTCCAAATAACCATAGCAACGGTGCTGTTACAGTCAAAGAACCAGTTCCTGTCAGCGAAAAAACGCTAAGAAAGACTGTGTCTGCACATCACGAGGGACATTTGTAGTGAATTGCAGCAAACCAACAACTTCTTGAATGACATCAGTGACTCAAACCTGACTTGAAATAAAGGTTGTCGGCTCGAACCCGTTTAGTTCTGCAATGTCTGTATCAAATTCACACAGAACTCTACTGCTGCATTAAGCTCAAATACAGCTCAATGCTGATCATTATAATGAATTAATATTCCTCCCATATTTCTATTTGGAAGACTGTCACCACACACACTATGTAAAGTACTTTAAATCTTTAAAACCGTTATGGTAAAAAAAATAGAAAATCACCTAGAAGCCAGCCATCGCACACAGAGTCTGCTTAAGGTTCGTTCCCAACACTTATAGCTATTATAGTATGGAATCATGAGATCAGGAGGCCAACGTGCCATTGCATTAGTGAGACACATTAGCGCGTCATAAGTAGGTTGCACATATATTGAATGAAAAGCCTTCTATTCATAAATTTATATTCACTTACAGATGGTACTCTTATAGCAGTATGAGTGCAGTCCATAGCTCTGATTACATTCAGAACGCAGCTCATCACTGCAAATGAGAGTCACTGTTTAGTGGAAATGTTTATAGATCAGCGCCATACAGAACTCCAAAATAATTGCCCTGGGCAATCTAAACTGGCCTTTAAGCCTAACCCTCATCTTCCATCTTCCAGCTGTGCCATAGCTGCCATCATTCCACAGTTATGCCCAACGTATGCAGCTATTTATGAACACGTGTGGTTGTCTACAAGTTGTCCACCGTAGAAATCACTGACTTGTTTGGAATCAATCTGCTGATCCAACACCGTTTTCTAAGGTGCCCCTTAGATGATTCGCATACATTTAATGCTCCTCAGTGCACAGACTGATGTGCATTCAAGTAAGGACACAAGCATATAAAAGTAGTTTTTGTCTGTAATCTCTGGAGAGTTACAAGACCTTTACCTTAACTGAGATTTTCAAAAGACTACCAATATTTCCTAATGCAGCATGTCACATGACAGACAGAATTGGGCGCCGTGGCTGCCTGAATGAATGGTTAACGTGCTTTTGTAGAAAAAACTGTATTGTTTCACTATTTTGCTTTCCTTTTTATTGCATCATTAATTTGTTAGCATTTTTATATAGATATTGAGGAGTTTCCTGATGACGAGAGGGACCCGGTGTATGTTAAAGAAGGTCAGGGAGCAGTTCTGTTGTGTGCCCCTCCAAAAGCCTGGCCACGTATGTATACATTCTTCCTCAGTCTAAAAAAGTTGCACAACTGTGTGAAATCCGCTGATTATTTTTCCATTGAATTTTCACTTCACTGCACATCTATGATTTTATCTACAGAGGAAGTAACCTATCGCTGGATCTACAATGAGTTTCCAGTTTTCCTGCCCACAGACCGCCGTCGGTTTGTTTCCCAGAAGACGGGGAACTTGTACATCTCAAAGGTGGAAGCTCAGGATGCAGGAAACTACTCCTGCTTTGTTTCCAGCCCCATTATAGGGAAGAGTGTCTACTCCAAGTTCATTCCTCTCATTCCTTCACCTCCAGAGGATGGTTAGTCATAATCTGTGGCAGTTAAAAAAATGTTGTGTTCTGTATCATTGATATTTATCTTTTATTGGTGCAGGTGAGGAGAGAAAATATCCAGCAGACATTAGGGTGAAGTTTCCAGACACCACTGCAATGCTGGCCTCCAATATTACATTGGAATGTTTTGCTCTTGGAAAGTATGTTTTAAAGCTTAGTTGGTGTTTGCTTAATTGATAACTTTACATGGTATTAAGTCTGAACTTTTAACATGATAAAAATCCCTAGATACTTGTTTTACAAAAGTCACAGAGTGCCTTGCATATGCATTCATATCCCTTTTTCATGTTTGGTCACTTTACTACCGACAGCTTTTATATGTTTCAAACTAGAGCATCTTATGAAGCAAAAGGAAAAGGATGCATTGTTTGTTTTTACAAATAAAAACATGACAATTTGATGTGGATATGTTTTCAGCCCCCCTCTGTAGAATCACCTTTCAGTGCAACTACAGCGGCAAGCCTTTTGCTGTACGTCTTTATGCACATATAGAGAGACTGACATTTTGGTGTGTCCGTGAGAATGTCCGTTAACATACATTTTCAAGTCTTGCCACAGTTAGATTTAGGTCTGACAATTCTAAAACATAAATATGCTTTGACATAAACCATCCTACTGTTTCTCTGGCTGTATGTTTGCGGTCAGTGGTTAAATGTGAACCTTCACCCCAGTCTCAAGTCTGTTGCAGTCTACTAGGACTGCCCTGAATTTAGCTCCAAACATCTTCACATCTATTCTGCCTTCCTCTCCTCTATTCCCTATTATGCTTAAGAAGGGAATCCCCATAGCATGACTATGCCGCCACCATGTTTCACTGTTCGGATGGTTTGTTCAGGTTTCCTGTAAAGTTTGTTTTCCTTACAAAATGCACAAGTATTCATTGGTATTAACAATGCTATTTGTTCACTGACGTTCTCTTACAAACCTCTGAGGCCTTCAACAAAACAGCTGAATTTATACACAAATTACAAACAAGTGTACTAATTAGGTGTCTTCTTAAGGCAATTGCATTGGGGTATCAAAATAATGGGGGCTAAATACAAATTCTGATCAGATTTTTCAGAATTTCATTTGTAAAAATATATTTGTAAAATACGAATAGTTTTCCTTCCACTTCAGATGTTTGTACTGCTTTGTATTAGTCTATAACACAAAATCCTATTAAAGTACACTGATGTTTTTGTTTGCAATGTGACAAAAGTGATTGCTTTTGCAATGCCCTCTAAGTGTTAGGTTCATCTTGACTAAAATCTGTCCCTTTGTCTATCACCGTGCTCACTCAGTCCCATCCCACATATTGTGTGGAGGAAGGTGGACGCAACGGACCTCCCTGCCAATCATGAGATCAGCGAATCAGGCGCCGCGCTTCATCTGTACAATGTTCAGTATGAGGATGTTGGAGCCTATGAATGCGAAGCCATCAACACCAAAGGAAAGGACTGGCATAAAGCCTGGCTTTATGTGGAGTGTAAGTCAAGTTAAACATTTGCATTTTTTTTTCTTTTTATGAAATAATAATTCCCTTTATATGCATGTAGCTGCACCTGAATGGGCAGAAACTATCAATAACACTCAAGTGGACATTGGATCAGAACACACAATGCGCTGCGTGGCTTCAGGAAAACCCTTCCCTTTCATCCGTTGGTACAAAGATGGATATATGGTAAAGACCTCTTTGTTAGCCATTTCTTAAAGAATTTGTGTAATCTCAAGTCTCATAGTTTTCCTTAAAATTACAGTCTTCTCTCACATGTGTGTTTTCTCCAGTATGGGAAAGGCGAGCTGAAATTTTCCAGTCTAACTTTTGATGACTCTGGGATGTACCAGTGTATTGCTGAGAATTACTGGGGCATCAAATATGCCAACGCTGAGTTGCGAGTTGTTGGTAAGCTCTCTGGGGGTAGAGGAGGCATTTGTTTTTTGTAAAATACCTATTTAAAAGGAAAATCCCCCTACTATCTCCCACCAGCCTGGGCTCCAACATTCGAGCTTAACCCTGTAAAGTATCATCTACTCGGAGCTAAAGACGGACGCGTTGTGATTGAGTGTAAGCCAAGAGCTGCCCCAAAACCTCGATACACCTGGACAAAGGGCAAAGAGGTTCTCTTTAACAGCTCACGGTCAGCATAAGCAATTTTCCTATTAAACACTGGAGTCACAAACAACCTTTTCAGTGTATGTTGATGAATAGTCTTGATTCTGCTCATTTTTAGCGTTTCTGTCATGCCCGATGGTAGCCTGGAGATCCGCAACGCCACCAAAAATGACGAAGGTTTTTACACCTGCTTAGCTGAGAATGACAGAGGGAAGGCTAACAGTTCAGGATATCTCATCATCACAGGTTAGCTGGTATATGCATTCATACACCTTGAACTTTCAATATTTTGTCACGTTAAAACCAAAAACTTAATGTGTGGGACAACTATTAGCCATGCACTCTATAAATCCGGTATGTATAAAAGATTAGCAAGAAGAAAGTAATTGCAGAAAGAAAGCCATGGGAATTCACGTTTGCAGTTTACTACAAGCCATACAGGGGACAGAGTAAACAAGTGGGAAAGGTTACTCTGGTTAGATGACACCAAAGCTAACATTTTTGGCCTTATACGCAAAATGCTCTGTGCTTCTTACAGACAACTAACATGACACATAACCTTGAACACGCCATCCCCATAGTGAAACATGGGGGTGGCTGTGTTATGCATTGGGAATTATTTTTTCCTAGTAGGGACAGGGAAGCTCATCAGAGTTGACAGGATATGTTATATTAAAAGAAAACCCATGGGAGGCTGTTCATTATTATTATTATTTAGATTCAAATTTGCTAACTGACATTATTTTATTTATTATTTTAGCATAATCAGCCTTCAAAATTAACTGGGTTTTAATCAAAAACATAAACCATGGAAAAGTAGAAATTGATGGTTAACTTAAACAGAACAAACACGACTCTGAGGTTTAAATTCATAGAAACACAGAAAAAACTTTTTTGTTCTATTTATTCATTGGAGGAAAACATCTCATGTTAAGAACATTTTTTTTTTTATCCACCTTTCCCGCATTTGGTGGCAACCCTAGCAATTAATGTAAGTGATGCATTTTTAAATTTATGTCTTTTGAAATTTATCAGTTTGTCTTGGAACTTCAAATTAGTAATTCATGACTCAATTGATCGATGGATAAATAGGGTGCGAAACAGATGCCCATTTCTGGTAGCCACTCTTAGAAATAGAAATGACAAGAGAACATGCTACCTAAGTAACTCAGAAGTGTGTTAATCTCCAAAAAACAGGACTACGATCAAATTATTCAACAACAAACATGTCAGGTCGGTCTGATGTGGAACAAAGAATGAATACTTGAAAAAGCTCCTTATTTCCCACTGTTAGGTTTGATAAATGATCTATGATGCTGTGAACCTGATTCTCTTCTAAAAAAAAAATACATACCCAAAGATTTTATGTAAAAATCTGAACAGCTCTAGCAGTAAATTGAAAATAGGTTTAGTTTTCATGTGGATTGCAAATGTTAACATAAAATGTTTTGATGTAACCCTGTAAATGGAGGCATTACAATAGTTTGAAATCCACTTATACTCGCTACATATAGTTTTATATCCAACATATTACTTGGGGATCTGTTTTTATTTATTCTCAGAGGCAACAAGTATCACGGCAGCACCTGAGGACTCCGAGGTCAGAGTTGGAGACGAAGTGATCCTACGGTGCGCTGCTTCATATGACCCCATGCTGGATATCACTTTTATCTGGGCCATTGACTTCAGAGTCATTGACTTTAATGCTGAGTGGCAACACTATGAGCGAGTAATGGCAAGTAAACATTTTACTCACATTTAAGCTGTGGAGTTTTTAAAATGTATATGTAAATATTATTAAAAATGCTTCACTGTTTTAAATTTTCTGGGATCAATCATTTTTTTGTGTTGGCCAGAATGAAGATGGAGTCGGTGACTTGAGAATAAAAAATGCACAGATTTGGCATGAAGGTCGCTACACCTGCACCGCTCAAACTGTGGTGGACAAAGACACTGCTTATGCTGACCTGAAAGTCGTAGGTAAGTCCATGCATTATATTAATAACTGAGACCACTGTATGTGTTTAGCACTAGTGTTTTAAAGTGGTTAAACATGAAATCTCCAGGTCTTCCTGGACCCCCTGGCGTGCTCCGGATCGAGGAGATTGGGGATACATGGGTGAGGCTTTTGTGGTCCAAAGCAGCTGAGCACAACAGTCCTATTTTGTACTACACTATTCAGACCAGACACTTCTGGGCTCTGAATGAAGACGACTGGAGGAATGCCAGCACATGTGAGTGCTAATTAAGACCAGCAGAGGGCCACCTTGCTCCAAAGACAACAAACAAAAACCGTTTCTTTTTCATGATGCCTACTTAAGTCAGTTTTTAGCAGTTTCTAACTGTATCCCTCAGCTCCAACCTTTCTTGATGGGACTATGGAGAAAGCAGATGTAACAGACTTATACCCTTGGATGGTGTACCAGTTTAGGATCATCGCCACCAATGAGTATGGATCTGGGGAGGCCAGTATACCTTCCCTTAAGATCAAAACCTGGGATGCTCGTAAGTACACTGAGAAATGTTTTATTATGATTGTGCCATGTAGCAGATTTTATGGAAAACTAACACTAAGCTGCCTTCTGTCCAGCTCCAGTCGTGTCTCCCACAGACGTGGCAGGATATGGAGGTAGAAATGGCGAGATTGTCATCACATGGAATGTAAGTTTATGAATTCACAACCTAAATTCATCCCTGATATGAACCTTTAATTCACACTGATTTCCTTTAAATTGTGAATTCTCAGCCTGTGCAGCCCTGGTATTTCTATGGAAAGAAATTTGGGTACATTGTTGCTTTTAAGCCTCACGATGCCTACGACTGGTGGTATGAGACCATTTCAGACCCTGAGACAAGAAGATATGTTCACAGAGATTCCTACTTCATTCCAACCGAGGAAGACTTTCAGGTGCGCGAGTTTCAGGTGAAGATTAAGTCATTTAATGTGAAAGGAGACGGACCGTACAGCCTCACCAAGGTCATCTATTATCCAAGGGATGGTAAGATTTTTGCTTAATATCTCCAAGCCCAGCAAATTTCTAATCAAACTTACATGACATGTAATCTGATAATTTCATCAACACAGAAAAGATTCACAGTAAAATTTTAGTCAGTTTATATATTTTTTCTAAAAACAATTATTTTCTTTTTTGTTACCCAGTCCCAACAGAACCTCCCACAGATGTCTACGCCAGGCCGGTGTCCTCCACTGAAGCTGTGGTTTGGTGGCTGCCTGTAGTTGATACTGGAACAGGCCTGCAGCAGTATATTGAGGGATACCAGGTTAGGGCGTTTTTCTGTCATTTTTTAAGACAACTGAATCAGTTTAGAATTACAGGTGAAAAATGTTGCCGGACAATGTGTTTAAAAAATAATTAAATTTACAGACCTCAGCAATCAAATTAGCAATTTCGTATAATGGATCAGAATGCCATCAGAAAAGACTTATTGTAAAATATAAACCATGATTTGTTAGGAAGTCCAAAATGTCTCTGTATGAGTTAGACAGTTTGATGGTCTTTGGGCATCAGACATGCATTAAAACTGCAGTGTTACAACTATGCCAAGGTGGCAAGCTACCAGCAATGGTTTTAGAGAACCAATTGTTCCTGCAATTTATATTTGAGGTCTAAGATTCTTCAAATTTACAAAATAAACTTTAGGCTTTATACTATTGTACATGAAGTTTACTTAAATAAACTGTTTCTCAGTCTGATGGTCTGCAAGTTTTAAGTGTAAACTGTGCTTAATCACGTTTGTGTTAAGACTATGCCAAGATGGAAAGATTTCAGCAATGGTTTTAGAGAACCAATTGTTTCTGCCCATCACCTCTTGATTTTACAGTCTGGTGATCTTTGAGCTTCAGGTGGGTATTAACATGCTTGTGTTAAGACTATGCCAAGGTAGTAAAAGATCAGCAATGGCTTTAGAGAAATAATTGTTTCTCCCTATCACCAAGTGGGTTCTACAGTCAGTGATTTTCAAAATACTAACATTTTAACTACGATAATTACAGCTTTTTGTAGTAAACCTTATGTTTTGGCAGTTTCATTGGCTTCAGGTTTCAGATGTGCAATGAAAGTACTGTATTAATTATATATTATCCCAAAGTATAAATATATCATCAATGGTTTTAAAAAGGCAATATTTGCTGCCCATCACCATCATCTGATTTCCATAGAAATTAACATCATACAGTGTTCTGTAATAAACCTCAGATTACTGGGTGGGACATTATGTGACTACTGCATGGCATGACATGTATCTTTGCTATGCATTAAGTCACGACTGCTGCAACACCAGCATCAGAACTACACAAAACTGGTTATTTTTAAGTCCCAATGAATTTCTATGAGTAGAATGACAGTTGAATGTAAGTTATATATTATTGACATGATAGATATTTTAATAAATATTTTAGAAAAAATAAACTATGTACACAGGTATGCCATGAAAAGTAGTACAGTGTTTAAAATACTAAAACAGAACATTTTACCTGCTTAAATGAAGGTAAATAAAAATAATATAATACAATAATTTGTTGGTAGCACTGTTGCCTTGCAGCAAGAAGATCCTGGGTTCGATTCCCATCCGGGCGTCTTTCTGCATTGAGTTTGCATGTTCTCCCCGCGCATGCGTGGGTTCTCACCGGGTACTCCGGCTTCCTCCCACAGTCCAAAGACATGCCTGTTAGGTTAATTGGTCCCTCTAAATTGCTCTTAGGTGTATGAAAGAGTGTGTGCATGGTTGCCTCTCGCCCATAGACTACTGGAGATAGGCACCAGCTTCCCCACGACCCACTATGGAATAAGCGGTAGAAAATGACTGACTGACTGACACTGGTTTTAAATATCATATGCAGTAACTTATTAGTAGAGTTTTTGAATAGTTTTTAAAGAAATAATTGTTAATGATAACTATAGTATCATAAGAGTTGGAATTTGTTTACAGAAATTACATTGTTACAAAATTTGTTGCAGTAAATTTCAGGATTCTGGCAGCTTGATGGTTTTAAAGTTATTGGTGTATATTAAAATGACAGTGTCCTAAAGAAGATATTGTTTATTCCACAGTGTATGCAGGTCTAAATTAGAAAATGTGAGCAGTTTTGGTCCTATATGCATCTTTGTTTTAGACTAACTGTATGTATAATTTTCAGTAATTGCCAATTTGTAAATTTCTTTTTATATATGAAGCACAATATCTAAATATTTCACCAATGTCTACCATACTATCCAATCAAAAACCCAAAAAACCTACAAAAAATGTATCCTACTTAACAGGTCAAATATTGGAGAAAATATGATGACCCAGAGCCAGGAGCAAATCGCATATTTGTTCCAGGTACAGTCAATCAGACCCGGCTGGAGAATATGCTGCCAGATTCGCACTACCTCATTGAGGTCAGGGCCTTCAACGGAGCAGGTCTTGGACCCCCTGGTGAACACTGCGAGATGTTTACAAAGAGGCCACGTGAGAGGAACTTGAAAACTAACAACAAGATGTGTAATGATACATATGCAAACAAAATAGAAAATAAAATAAACCATTTTTCTGCAGCACCTTCCGAGCCTCCCAGAATGTGGCGCTATGTCAGCTGGACAGGACAGTGGTTGTATGTATGGTGGGACCATATCCAGTATGACTGGCTTGGGAATGTTTCTTTCCCCCTGTACTACAAGGTGGGTATAGTTGGCTTTGTTTAAACTCTACAGTAAGAATGCTTTTAGGTCGCTGAGATAACAGGAATGTTTAAAATCTGCTGTTTTGTTGTTTGTCAGGTCATGTTTAGAAAGACGGGGTACATCTATGGGAAGGTCTACATTACTGGCTGGCACTTTATGGACTTCCCAATGCCTCAGTTTGGAGACTATGAACTGATGGTTCGTGGTCGCTATGAAGGGGGAGATGGCCCAGTCAGGATGATAAGTATTAAGGGTAAGCATCGGGATAACAAGAGATTGTTTAATATGCCTCTAGTTGTTTTATTATTAACTTTTGTCATGTTGTTTCTTCTTTAGGTAAAGCATCTCTGACCACACCAACAACAAATTTCTTATTCTTGTTGCTGCTGGCGCTGTGTATTACAGGTTTGTAAATGTAATTGTAAAGCAAGAAAATTGTATATAATTAACTGCAGAAAGCAAATACTTGAACCTAATGGAAGATTGACTCATCATGAGAAGTCTTTACACTGTAGTTCAATAGCTAGTATCCATTTTACAGTACTTGTGACGGTACACTGAAGACTTTTGATTCCCAAATAAAATCGTTTGTTGCCAGGTGCAGTTATTCTAGACCATGTACTACTGCACAAAGACAGCAGCATGATATCTAAAAGGAAAAGTGAGAATTTTAGCTGGAGTTTTCATAAACCCAAGAACAAAAATGCAGAGATTCTTTTCACTGTAAATGAAGACAGATGATAACTGTTGGAGCCCATAATTGAAACACTGCTTGGATAGAAATACATGTGAAGAAAAGTCACTGCACTAAAAATCTGTTCTTTTAATCCTTTTACCTATTATTTTATTGTATATTTTTTTTAAATAGTGTGGAAAAGGAGCTTGCATTAATACATTATGAACCACCTTTAGATGTTAAGAACAATCACTGAAAACAAAGGTTTTTTGTTTCTGTACGAAGTTATGTGGTGAATTTGTTTTGTTTAGTTTTTTTTATAAAACAGGAGCACCTTTTATAGAAGATTTTTTTTGTCTTTGTTAAACATTCTCCTGGACATTTTTTACAAGGTGCTGTGTGTTCTGAATTATTCAGTGCAACACAATCCATGCCGGTACTGCTGATTTACTTTAAAAACTGCTGGGCTTAAAAAAAAAAACAAAAAACAATTTGTCATATATAGCTAACAAAGTCCTGCAGCTGTGGGTGCTGTGGTGGCCACCTCCAAAGCATTCACTGAAGGCCCTGTCCTCACGGAACAGTCCGTCTCAGCTGCAGTCAGAACTCCATCTCGCCCAAATGATGAAAAAATGTACAAAATTTGCCAACTTTTCCAGAGCATCTCTTTTTGGTCAGTTGTGTAAATAAGGTGAGGCTGGTATTTAGCAACAGCTTACAGCTACTTTCCTTGCTGAAGAGTTGGCATAGTTGCAACTAAATTTCATATACTTGTCACAATAGCTTGTGCCTATAGCTCCTTAGAATTTTAAAGGTTATTATCTAAGGTAAACAAACTCATTCTTAAGCGTGAACTCAAGCCATTTACCCAACCCACTGACCTTAACATTATAATACAGCATCATTTTCCCATCTTCGTTTTTATTTCATTTCTGCTTACGTGAGGTCTGATCAGGTCTCTGTAGGGTACAAATTGGTCTGTGAAGAATAACAAATGTTCTTCTCTCTGTGACCCAACAAATGGGTTCACAATTTTTGACCCATGGTTTGTTTAAAACTTCCCAGTTTCTGCCCTAACAGCATAAGCCCAGCAGTTTTTTTGTGATATACACATCTGTATGTATCATAATGCTACTTTCCTTTATGTAAAGCTGGAAAACTATTAAAATAATTCAACAGTCATCTTATGATCTTCTGAGCTCACATCAAGATGTCAGGTTTGAGCTTCTGCCCTTCAGAATTGATTGAAAATGTAAAAACTGAATCTGTTTTTTCAGACAATGTGCCTCAAAGAACAATGAAAAAGGGGTGTGTCAGAAAAGCATTTAAATACAAAATCTTCAAGGCTCGCAAATGCTTCGAAATAAATATAACATATTGAGTCGTTTAGTTATATTTATTTTTACCTACACTATTTTTTTATGATTTGGATTCTTGCTTAAGCCAAATTATATATTAAGCACCAGCTGAATTAAATGGTATTTTTCAAATGTTTGCGCACAGAAAAATATACCTTTTGATTCTTATACTTTTTCGCAACTAGAGAGACACACCATGTATAGGAGTTCTTAAATATTAATTCATTCTACGTAAACTGAAATCAAAGTTTATAACATGAAGTGTGAAAGTCTGTGAAATCTGTGGTGTGCATGGGAGAAGGATATATGTGTAATTGTTGTCATGTGCAAGTAAAATAAACTACAAAGGAAAAGGCTGAAGTGCAGGAGAGCAGCGAAAAGTTAGTTGGCAGTCAGGGCTTAAAAAAGATGTCTTATATCAGTAATCAGTGTTGTATATGAAAGGCAAATGCCCAACCTAACCGCAAGGGTGCTGCAAGGGTCTCAACAGACCTCTCCTTGTTGATATTAGCTGGGTAATTAGTCAGGCTTTCTGCTCCTGCAACCAGGCTGCTGAACAAAAATGCTGCTTGTACTAACCTTAATGTGTGAATTGTTTTTATTTTTAAAAATGGCTGTTTTTAAAATTGTGCCTATAAGCAATTCTGAAAAACTGTGAAACCTTTAAAATCATAAGGATTTGTATGGCAAATTATAAATTTTGAAAACCTTGGTATACTTTTATACTGGTAACCCACCCATGTCTAGTCGATTTAGACATCGAGGAGAAGGACACTTTTTTATTATTATTATTTACTAGAGCACAGTTTAAGACTGGGTATTTTGTTTGTTATACACAAAAAATCTAACATATTTGCTAGTCCACAGATTAGCAAATTTTATAGAGGTACATTTTTACATGTGGACCTGGGGAGCACAACTTGTGTGTTGAAGTTGTGTTACTATCCTGCAACTTTTAGATGCATGCCTTCTCCAACACGCCTTATTCAAATGAGTGGCTCCTTACTAGCCCACTGCAGAGCTGAATGACATGCTGATTAGAGAATGCAGCTATTTGATTCAGGTGTGTTGGAGAAGGGATGCATCTAAAAGTTGCAAATAGTAGCTCTCTTTAACACCCCTGATTTAGGCTAACAAAGGAGAAAGCAACAGGCCCAAATTAATTAGATACAAACACTCAGTGGAATGTATGACATTTTATAGCATAACTGGGCACAGGTGAGGAATGAGATGATATAAAAAGAGAGGCTAAAGAAACCGGAAATACAGAAAGGAATATGTTTACAGCTTAGACGACGAAATTTTGCTTACACAACTCTTGACCATTTAAGTCACACTATAAAAAGTGAATACATTTTAATTATTTTGTTTATTTTATTAAGAGACATTTATTACTGACATTAAGAGTGCAACCGCAATAAACATGGTTAAACCAGTAATTGTGCTAGATGTTTATCATTAGAATAGTTTCCATTCAAAGTCCCAGGCAAGTTAATGGGACATTAAAAAAGAGACCATTAAATACATCAACAGATGAAGATTATAGACCAATACCACCATACCCAGCCAAGCCACACAAGACAAAAATCACAAGCCAAACAGACACATGCTTATTACAGTGTTATTGGTTTTTATGTTAGACAAGAGCAGCTCAGAAAAAAAATCTTCTAATTTTGCACTTCAGTTAAAACACAGGTTTTTACTTTTTTGAAAGAAAAAATGTGCCAATAGGTGTGAGGTACTGGGTATTTGGAGACGTGTTAATGTGATGGATTGAAAAAAAATAAAATAAAAGCTATTTAGACATTACCTTTAAAGAACCTGCAAACTAATGTGAATGTGTAATTCAGTCACCAGAGGGCAGTCTACCCACATGACATTAACTGTTGCCTCAGGTACATTTTACTCCCATTTCATTATCAAAACAATGTTTTTTGTTTACTTGAATACAGCCACGCCTACAGTATTTTATCGGAATTAAGATAACTCAACGACACTTTATCTTTTAATTTTTTTTATTTTGCATATCTGTGTTTAATTTACTTATACCACCTGGGACTCTTATGCTGTTCCAATATTTTTAATGGCATGTCTGCAATATCTTCTGCTGCTCTTAGTGACACAGGGCTTTTTGTGCGTGTGTTTTTACTTGTACTTATATGAAGACTTGTGCCAATACATTGAGGTGGCCTCTGTCTGAGTAGCTTTTATCTTTCCCACCTCTATTATGATTTTTTCCTACTATTTTACCTCCTTACTGAAAAACAAATTACACAGCCTGAGAAAATCCCGTTTGCAGCGGAAAATCAATCTTGCTATCATTTACAAACAATCTGTTGCACAAAGGTAAGATCTTTCAAGGCAAGGGGGAGTGATTCTCCCCCCAGGGAAGGATATTGAACAATCCTGTTGTGACGGTTCCTTTGATTTTTATTAACATCCTCAGTCTGGTTCTTCTTTGAATACACTGTTTGTTGGACTAGGCGAGCAGCAGATGTTTGCTTCTACTTCACAGGTGTGGAAATATGTTCGAATGAAGTGTTTTGTTGCAGTTTAGTATTCAGATCAAATTCAATTTGAGCAATTTTTTATAAAAACAGTATGGGACTATGTGCTTTAAATGATGGACATAATACCTATCTATCACTAAGCTGTTCGATACATTTATGATGAAAAGGTTTGAGCACAACCTTCTTGATCATGAAAAATAATGACAACCAGCAGATTAGCAGATAGTGTGCAACTGTAAACTGAACCTGAGACCTCATTACGACTGAAAAGTAAAACAAAATTTTTACTAGTTTTGAATTTTTCAATTTTACTTTTCTAGGCAGTGTTTAAATTTGAGAACGAAATAGATTGTTAAATAATTTGATCGTGGAATAAGTTTACATTTTGCAAAGTATACTTTTAGGAGTTTTCTTTTCAGTTTTTTCAAGTGTCATCAGTCCAGCATTAAGGAAAGTAAAATAAAGGTTGATGCGCTTTGATCAGAATAAAAATAACTGGTGGAACATCACAACGTGTCGGTAAGTGAGGGTAGAAGACCAAATATAGTGAAAAATGACGGTATGAGGTACTTTACTCATCAAAGAAGTTTTTGATTTTAAAACATTTCAGAGACACAGTAAAAGATGTTGTATGTGGGGATAAAGCCAAAAACCAGTACTGAATAGCCTTGGTCTCTATGGGCAATTAAATGGCACTTACAACCATAGCTCTGAACCTGGAAAAAAATGCTACAGAAACACCCATATTTCTTCTTGGAATATAATATTCTCTAATATAAAAATATAAGTATACAAGTGAAAAACTTCTCCAATTCAGAATTTTTTTTTTCTATCTTTGCAAAAAATTGACAAAATTTTACTTAAACTTAAAACACTCAATTTATACGCAAGGGATTTCAAATAAGAAATAATGTAAGATGGCAGCAGTCATATTTCTCATCCATCATATTCTAATGTGTCGTCACTATAGCTGCACTATTTATCAAATCGCAGTCTTCTTCCTAATATCAATGTGTATAATATGTCAATCGCAAAGGACTGTTTGGATGAAATATATTACATTTGAATGCCATGCATGCAAATTCTGTATTTTAATAATATATTTGATCTGCTGAGTAGACTTTCACTGCCCTTGATGCCCACTCTCAATGTATATTTGTTAGTGAAAATGATGTTAAACTCCAAAAAAGTGATAGGGACATTGTGATGATGGAAAAAGAACGAAAAAAGCTAGGAAAATATGGGTTAATCGTAATTAATATTATTAGTATCCTATACTCAGGAATAGTATTGCAATTGCATGTTTTTCTAGAACTGATGTCACAATCTAGTTAAGTTAGGTGTCCTAATATCCATGCAAACAAAAAAAATGTCTTTGCTACCTCTTTTAGCAGACACCAAATTACCAAATACCAGTCTCAGATGTCGGGTAGAGTAAATAAGCTCCCTTGATGCAGTAGAATACACACAGTTATTTACATATTCGATATTCCCTTTGCTGCTCTCCATTTGATCAGAGGAGGCTCTGGCTGTCACATTAAAGAGTGACGGTGGGAGCATATAGATGGATTTTGTAATAGAGCTGAGGCCCTTAATGCTCAAAGCATGCTCTGCTTGTGATTTTCTACTTCTCACGTACCCTCATCGCATCATTATCGAATCCTTTCAACCATTTTAGCCACAGATTTCCTTACCTTAAATCATTCCTATATCCACATGCTGTATCCCCTTCTAGTCCTGTGGGTTATAATTGTAAATCTAGAACCCACTATTTGTCATTAAGCAGCAGGTCTTTAGCCCACGGAAGAGTGATACCAGGAAGGACACAAAACCAGGCCATATGCAAAGTAATCTGCATGAGCCCTGAATCACATCATAGCTCAGACCCCCTGGCTAGCTCAATACTTTGCTCAGATCTGAGAGGCCCCAGAATTTTGGGTCCTACAGAGCAGAGCAACGAGCATCTTCAGATGGGTTCTGGGGTATAGAGGGAGCCCCACTAAATCTTCCTGACAAATCTTGCAGTGTGGTGCTGACCTTTGTTAATAACACTGCTAACTTGGTTAGAAGCCTTGAGGACCATGTTCCTGGTTCCTAAAGCTAGTTCACTGACAGAAATAGGCTGCAGTGTCAGGTAAGTAAGTAATTGCCTCCTCTGCAGATAGTTTATGGCCTTGTTCACAGTGAAAAGAATGGCTGGTCTTCTCCTGCTGGCTGTATTTTGTCAGAACTTTGATGGTATTTTTAGATTTTTAGCAGTATAATTAGCATTTTAGCCATATTATTTATCCACATGATTCCAGGCAATGCTATTGGAGGATTGATTATGTCAGCAACTTCCTGTTTGATAAATGAAGTGTCACGATTCTTAGGTGTTTGGGTTTGTTTTTTCTTTAGGGTTTGTTTTTTTAACATCTCTTTGTTGTTGGTTTAGGGTCTTGCCTACTATTATTATTATGTTTTCCAGGGGGTGCTTTTGTTCATTCCTTTAGGCTTTGTTTCTTGTTCTGTTTATGGTGCATTTTATGTCCTGTTGATTTTCCTGTAAGATTTTCCTTTGGTTACATTGTGTTCTCGAATTTTTGTTTGGTTCCAGTGATGTTTTGTTTTCACTTTCTGCCACTGTAATCAGCTTCATCCTGTCCAACTGCTTATTGCTTGTCAGTCTCACGTTTTTCACCTGTGCCATGTTTTTTAATATGCTCTGCTTTTCTGTCTACTCCTTGCGGGTATATATTATTACCACGCCAAGCCTGCCCATGTTCATACCTGCAGCTGCTATCACCTTCCTGTTGTGAGTTTGTCTTTCATAAATTCAACCTTTTCACTTTCTGAACTACTCCCGCCTGCCTGTCTGCATTCTGGTGGCCTACTCCAAATTGTCCACCTTGACATAAAGTGTTTTTTGTTATGTAGTAAAGTGTATTTTTGAATAACTGCTTTCAACTTTAGTCCATTTTTTTTCTTTTTGTCTTACAATAACCACACACCTAGGAACATGCCCTTCTGAAACTTGAAAATCTCCAGACATGCATACTGATTGTGCTGTTTGTGGCATCACCTTTAATCAGATGCTTAACCTGTGGCTCTAGCTTTTGAAGATTGATTATTCCCTCGATATTTGGATTATTTTCTATTAGTTACCGACATACAATGAACCAAGATAAATGTGGGTAAAGAAGCTACTTTATAGTGACCACCGAAGCACTTGAAATGCACTCTTTTTTTTTTACCTATAAACTAATTCCCAGAGAGGATGAAAATGTTTACCCCACCTACCCAATTTTAGGGTAGATTGTCCCAAAGGGATGAAATGGCATCAAAGTTGACATCAAGATAAAGTATAGTGGGAGTTCAAAAAGGCAGAATTCCAAAAATATTCACTTTATCTTTTCCTTGCCACGCTAATGGATCTGTCATGGTGGGGATACACAGAAAGACTGAGTCTCAGTAGTGTATTTGTAAGCTTGTGTGTTGTGGGCATCTACATGTCCTTTGTCTGTAGCTACTTGAAAGCCATCTCTGTTGAGATTTTAGCATTTTTTTACTGACAAAAACTCAGAAGAAATGCAAACAAAATGACTCTTGCATTATCTCACACTGGTGTCAGAATGGATGTGAGATTGCATCAGGCATCATTGGCTCAGTTTCAGTTTCAAATAATCGCTGGTTGTTGACGCACTTGTTTTATTGTGAATCATTAGTGGAACTGCATTAGGTGAAAGTCTGTCTTGTATTTTTTGTATCTCACGCACTTGTGCCAGCAGCTACTCTCCCCCTTTAGCAAGAAATGATATCCTTTGTCAGCCATAAACTTTATCTCTGTAGGAAACAAGCAGTAAAACTGTCACTCCCTGTAAATGATGAGTCCCCTGTGTGGGCCAAAAGGCAACAAACATGTTGCATTGTAAGCTTTAACAATGGATCCCCTTCTTTATTTGTGCAGGTAACATCAGTAGTAAATGTCCATTACGTCCTGCTGGAGTCGATAGGGTAATCAATAGAGCGTCTGCAAAACCTAACAAATAAAGGAAAGCTGACTTTCAAATTCCAAAATTCTTTTCCAACCTTGGTCATCTGGACACACAGGGAGAAGCTTGTGCTTGTCATGTTATTGCCAAAGCAGCCATAAAATGATGATGCTGAGGGAGGGCTGCATTCAGGATTGCCACAGGATCCAAATCCTGAGCCATTGTCTTTTTTTCTTTAGTTTTTTTTTGGTTGGAACTTTTCAAGAAACCCATAATATGTTGCAGTAGACACACTAATGGTTAAAACTCAAGCAGAAGCAAGTGAGAGCAATGTTAAATGCAAAAAAACAGTTTACTCATGTGAGCTTACTTTAAGAATGTAAATGCTGGGCTGTGAAAATATATACCTCTCTGACAAATTTCCTCAGTTTTTGTTTTTTTGTCACACTGAAAAGTAATCTCAAACCAAGGTAACCAAAGTATATAGAAAACACTTTATTTATAAGAGGGGGGAACCTGTCCAAACCAACCAGACGTTAAATGGTGTCAAAGAAAACAGACACTATAATTGTATTTTTAGTCTAGTACTTCATGGTCATGGATCTTCAGTTTATTACTCCAGAAATACTTCCAGTGCCTAGTAAATTAGTTTTGACATCTACAATTGACAAAATGCCACTCTAAAATAAGGTAATTCACTCTGCAGCATGACTAAATCTAATAAACACATTACCTAAATTAAGGTACATAATCATGTACTCAACAGTGATTACCCTCTCAAATACAACTAAAGGCAATAGGTGACATGCTTTGTGTGAGAATGAGTTAATGTGGTATTCTTAATTGAGATGGATGCGTTTTTAATGACTCATCCTGGCTCAAAGCAAAAGAGGCATCAAATTATGCAAAATAAGTAAAAAATCTTAATTGCCCTTCGACTGCCTCTGGTGGCAACTCAAAGAAAAAACGTAGCAGTTTTAAATGTTCTCTGGATGAATCTTTACATTTGTATCTCATAAAGAAGGGATCCATTTGTAGTTAAATACAGTATAAGTATAGTGTATAATTACACCTGAAAACAAAGACACTGTTTTAGTTATTCCATTTAACATCTGCATTTGCCTATGTAGTTAAAGGTTTGTTTCTTAATACATACATCATCAGTTTGTATTCTGTGCTAATATTTG
This sequence comes from Crenichthys baileyi, assembly GCA_036173005.1. NCBI lineage: Eukaryota > Metazoa > Chordata > Actinopteri > Cyprinodontiformes > Goodeidae > Crenichthys > Crenichthys baileyi. The sequence continues at coordinate 1,418 of JAHHUM010002142.1, read as the reverse complement.
CATCCAATAAAACATCTGTTTTCCATGTCAAGTCAGGAGTGTTCATCTCCATGCTTCAGCTCCTAACACCCCCCCCCCAGAGTTGCACAAAAGCTGCCACACCTGCAGAGAACTATGTCGATATCAAAAAAGCAGGCATGTCACTGTTACATGGATCAATTACCTGACAAATGCAACAGACACACCCATTATTTCCTTAAATCCAATGTAGAGACATTTAAAAATAAAATAAAATAAATAAATAAAAATAATAATAATGTAGAGACATGTTCATATATACAAGCAAGCAGATGGGCATATAAACAGAGATGAGCATGTACTGTTTTCTTTTGCAGCCATCTGTCAATTGTCACAATCTCAAGGGAGGTGCAGTGGGTTACAGACTGTGCCTCAGCTGGGTGCTAAAATGAACGGCTTAGCAGATGTTTGGGAACTTAGTAAAAATCTACCCATTCTCAACAAGAACCTGACAGTTTTATTCCTCATGAGAAAACACAACATACATTTGTCTTGTTAAAATGTCACTTTATTGATGGCATCATGGCCAAATGACTGGAAATTCATCTGTGTTTGGCTTCTAATTATCTTTGGAAAGACACGCATCACAGGAAAAAAGTCAGGACTCCTGTAGTGCCTTGGAAAACTATTCACGCCGATTTTTATATTATAACCGCAAACTTCAAAATATTTTATAGGGAATTCATTAAATAGACCAAAGCATAACATTGCATAATTGCAGAACAGAAAACAAAGGATACATGGTTTTCAATTTACGTGCAAAAAAGTCACACTGCACATAACTATGAAACCACTGCCCCTACTGTGAAACATAGTATCATGCTGTGGGGATTCTTTTCCTCAGCAGGGAGCTGATCAGAGTTGATAGTAAGATAGATGAAGCTAAGTGCAGAGGCAGCAAATTGAATGGAGGTTCACCTTCCAGCAGGATAACAACCATAAACACACAGCTACACGTTTAATACACTGGTTTTAGATCAAAGCATATTCATGTGTTAGAATGGCCCAGTCAAAGTCCAGACTCAGATCTAATTGCGAATCTGTGTCAAGACCTGAAAATTTATATTCAAGGATGTTCAGCATCCAATCTGCCTGAGCATGAAATATTTAGCAATAAACAGTCAGAAGCTTAAGTCTCTAGCTGTGCAAAGCTGGTAGAGTCTACCAAAAGACTTTCAGCTGTTATTGCGGCAAAATATTTATATCTAGAAAGTAATGTATCAGGGGGCTAAATACAAATGTAAACAAAAAATTCTAGATTTTTGGGTTTTTTTTGGAAAATGTGTGGGCTTTTTTATAAAAAGATCATGCACTAATTTTTTGTTTTTTTAACATAGAATTCCAAATAAAAACATTAAAATGGTGGGTTTTTTGACAAAATAAAAAGGTTAAGGGGAATA